>CAUJRU010000032.1:0-600000 GCA_963277665.1 Viscum album | reverse complement strand
TAAAATACCATCGGTTCAACAAAACATAGGGTATTAGGATAACACATTTTTCACGTTTCAAAATATCTTAGTTTAAATCCCACATCGAAAAATGAATTAATGAGGCCTCTATTTAAAATAAAGAGTCGAAAGTATGAAGATTACCGAAAATAACACATACTAGGGTTCCATGTAGGAAAATATGGATATGGAAGAAAAATCTAACCATCAATTATCTGATGGGGAGTGGTAGAGAACATGGCTATGAAAAGGCCAACAATCCCAAAGCCATAAATTAGTGATGATTTAAGGTACCATCTAGGAAAACATTTTTGTTCTAAGTTCCTTTTCTTAATGTTGAGGAATTTATTTATGAGATTGGCTAAGATCATAAGGAGATATAATTACTTTATAATTATAGTTTTATCCATTAATAAATTTCTACCACAAACTCATCTTTCACTCTAAAAGATAATAGAACGTAAAAAATTTTATTTACACCATTCGTATTGGGTTCCAAAATAAACGAATTTATAATTCATCTAGAAGATCTTTTAATAAAAACTACATTATTTAATCCAGGGAATCTCGTGGGCCAGTGGTAGGTGATACACCCTTTTCGCCCTTCGGTTGCGAGTTCATGTCTCGCAGCCTTCCCGGACGCGACGGGTTGCCGCCCGACCTCCAGATTGTCCTTTTATGGCAATACAAAATAATCCAAACTAGAACTATCCAAAATAATTCTGTCCAAACTCACAGTCCAACATTTATAAGGAAGGTAAACATAATGTAGATCCTTTTTACCCCGTAATAGCATATGAATACCTTCATCATGTATTCTTTTAATACACTGAAACATCCTAAATTACCATATTCCTTATTGATTCCATTCATGCTCCCTTATTCCATATAGAATGCTGGATATACTTCATTAATCCAAAAATGTTTTAAACCCCAACAATGATTGAATATACAAATCATTAATCAGTTCCAAGGTAGTCAAGAATATCCAATATAATTTATCCAAAATAATCATGTATTATTCTAAAATCACTACCTCGGTATCAAAACTATATTATGGTTTATCATTCTCTCAACCATATATTTTCCAAAAATTTATCCTGCTATTGAGTCACTTTTCTTTGTTCCACACAATCTCAAATCCTTAATGAAATAGTATTGCAGTACAATCCTTATATACTCCATAATTATTATAACAAGTACATTGTTGATACAACACTCAATTGACATAATCAACATAAGAACTCTAATCATTCCTCTTCATCTGTGGTAGTATCGTAACATGATTATTATCCAATAACATCATTTGCAACATAGTCTGATGACTGGGACATAGGTTCACGTAGTGTCCAAACTCCTTGCAAATGAAGCATTGTACATTTGAAACCATTTTCTTACCCTTGCAGTCACATACTTTGTGTCCTTTTCCTCCACACTTATGACAAACTCCCATTCCTTTCAGGCAAGTTCCATGGTGCTTCTTTCCACAGTTACCACATATGGGAAAATTCTTCTTTTCCCTCTTCCCTTTATCCATCTTTCTCTCTTCCATCCTTTTCTTCTCTTGCTTCCCTTCAAAGCCATAGGACTCAGTGAACTCTTTACTTATCTTATCAACACATGATATTATTTCTTCATATGATGATAATACATGGGAGACTATTTCTCTTATAAATTCTAGCTTAAGACCATGAAAGATATGATCCTTCCTTCTCTTTGAATCATGTGCATTTCTGGAGTTCTCATTCCTTCTACTGGGCGCCATTTCTAAACAATGGCATAAACTAGATCAGTTTATGAATCAAAATACATAATCCCATACTTATAAAACACTTAACATAAATTGAACTATTTATGGATATAATCCATAATCATAAAAATGTCTCCTTTGAGGATTTATATACTCATAAACCTTTCATAATGGTTTGTAAAGAAAATGAGAATTATCCAAAGCATATCCCCCGGGAGTGTCGTAACCAAGAGTGCAGCAAGCCCCGTTGTCGTGCACCAGTTCCCGTTCGAGTCTAGCTCAAAGCGGTGTTTTCGGGTTTTACCCCTAGGTACATCGGTGCCAGAGCCGCCTCTACTTGCTCGTATCCAGACAGGGATGTATTGCTCAGAAAACTCACAAAATCTCTACAATACCAAAATTCTAGGAAGTTCTTCTACACTAATCCTCAAAGTTCATCTTAGGTCTACGTGCTCTAATTAGAGTTTATCTAAATCTAGTTTCCAAGGTTTGTACTAAACTTCCTCTAATACCAACTGTAACGCCCCGACCCTAGTTACCCAGAGTCGGTGCATTATTACATAACATTGGCATGATCACAAGAAAGATCAAATCTCGAAAGACCGATTGGTTTAGTAGCCTTGGAAACACTAGATATATTCATAAGTTTTACATTACATCATAAAATGAAAAACTACTACAACAACATAATGTCTCCATAATCCACACTCATATCCCCTCATAACATCCCTGCAGGTCATTCATAATTTACTTCTTCACTTCCTGGAAAAAATAAAACATAGAAAAGGGGTGAGCTCAAATGCCCAGTAAGGATAACAATATAGCGGAAACTTTCATAAATAAGAATAAACATTTAAGGCAATGTATAACTAAAACAAAAGCCTTTCAAACATGAACTTTCAACATGGTATGGCATAAATAAAATGAAATAATTCCATTTACTTATTCACATGGATATTCTACTAATCGAATAATCACATGCAAAAATCAATAACCACTTTCATAATGTTGGAATGCATAATGCCAGACTATCATAACAACATAGTCAAGGCCTCGTGCCAAGAATACAAATAAGATTTTGTCAAGGCCTTGTGCCAAGACACTAGTTTGTCTCATGAGACCTACCGATGCATCGAGGAGCTATAGCGGGCTCCACCCGTCACATATTAAGTCCAATTCATTCCCATATGAAAAGGTTTAAACATAACATAAACATTCGTATTAAAACTAGCATACGAAATGTCAATACTTTCACCATAAACTATGAATGGTATAAAAATAGCACATCCACAGTCAAACATATCACAAAACCTTCAATACAATATAGAAGTTTTGTATCATAATAAATCAACTTCAAATAATCTTAAAATCCATCAAAGGATGTTGACATAGATGAAATCAAAATTCTTTTTAAAGAAATATCTCCTTTTATTTTGAAATCATTTAAGATCCATATAAAATAAAACATTTTCTTTGAAAATATTCTTATAAGCTTGTAAGGTAAGCTTTAAAGATTTTATAACGGCGGAAAATAGCCAGACCCGCCGTATAAGTTAAAAAAAACATTCTTACCTTAATTTTGTCGAAAAGGTTAAAAAGGACCTTGTTTTGAAAACGACAGAAAGATTCCTTTATAAACCTCTTATAAAAAGTAAAACAAGGGTATAAATGACTTTAAACCATATTCTTGTAAATAATAAATATTTTTTGAAATACATTTTGAAGAAACATGGATGTGGATGATAAAGAGATCCTAGTAGATTATTACGTATAAACAACCTCGGATAATGAAGAGATTGTGAAATAACCCTTACCTTGTACTTTTCATTGGTTGGGGTAGGTTAACCTCCTGTATAATGGTGAAATAATTGTTATTAAATTATACAAGAATCATATATATTAATATGATATCATATATGATCTTTTAACATTGATTTGTTAATAATATCTTAGAATTATCGTCGTTTCGGGTGTTAACTTACTCATTTTCTTTTATATTTTTTGTTACATAAGCCATGTTTGTTGTATATTATTCATATCCAGAATGATATAAAGTCCTTAAACAACATTTTTAAATCATCAAATGATAATTATACTTGAATGGATACGATGGAGAATGAATCTAATCGCGTTCGTGGAGACGGTAGTCCGTACGTACACACGAGCGACAATATCATTCTTTTGATATTAAAATAATATATAAATGGATGGTATATCATATATACAGAATCATTAACATGTTATATTTATTATTTACATGAGTTACACATCATTATTATACCCATCCAAATAATATTATATTGAATAACAATTACACCACGACGTGGAGACGGTAAGCCGTACGTACGCACGTATGGTGACATGTTATTCAAAGGGTGGATAGAATACTGAATATGGTTGTACCATATTTATAATAACATCACAGTATATATATTATACTGGATTTATTATTTTATAATGGTAACAACAAAGGAAGAAGAAGTGGAAGAAGAAATGAACTTAGAAAAAGGGTGGTGAAATCATTACCTCTTCTTCGGGTTCTTCCTTTTGATTTGATCAAAAGGGCTCCTTAGGTTGGATTTCTGATCAAAATAAGGCCCCTAGGTTGTAGTGAGGGAAGTTGGGAGAGTATTTGGGTAGAGTTTGGCCGAACCAAAAGGCTTTTAAGGTGTGAAGAAATGAGAAGGAGGAGTGCCCTTTTATAAGAGGGGTGAGGGGCACCTTTGGAAAAGCTAGAGATATTAGTTTATAATAAATTCATATTCGGTTTACAATGGCTCAAAAGTTTAATATTAAAAGGTTAAGGTGGGGATAGGTCGAAAACCACTCAACCAATAGAATTTAGACAGGTTTGGGTACTTATATTAACCTTATCTTTAAGTATTAACTCTTAGTTAATTAGTTTCACTTTTACAATGTCTCTTTGTATTTTTATATAATATGGTTAATAAACTTACTATATACATCCAAACGACCCCCAAGTGGTCCATTAATGATGAACCTATCATTATATAAGTCTCTTGACCTAACCTTAGATTTTTAGGAATTTAATATCAATTAATAATATAATATTGTTTTAAGAACTCTTTTATGTCAATTTTGACACTATTCAATAGTTGATTTTTGTGAAACTTATAACAGATTTATTACTTCGAATAAAGTCAATTAAATCAATCCTAATATATCATATTATCCTAGAAAATTAGTTTAATTCATTGAAAGTTTCATATTATATTTATTTGGGTATTTATAATATCAATTATTTTAATTGTTCACTATTATAGTAATTACTGCATCATCATTGTGTCATAAATAAAATAAATTATATATGTCTAAAAATTATAAATAAAATATAATTATGTAGTAAATCTTTTTATCTTTCTAATGAATATTTATAATCTAAAATCCAACATATATAACGCTATGTAACAATTGTTTTGATAAAAGATATATGCTTGTGTCATTTTTGTATTCATTTTTACTTAATTAAAATAAAGTGTCATTATCACTTACAAGTGGATCCATGGGGTCCCAAAATCGACCCAAAGATGCCCATGGTCGACCATGTATCAACCAATAGGGTTAAGACACGTTTTAGGGTAATTTAGTGTTATTATAATATTATTTTTTAACCCTTATTTACCGGATTTACCCTTAACCATGGTAAATAAAATATTTACCGCAGTAATTATTCAAAATGTCTAAAAATAAAAGTTACCTATTTACAAAATTTGAACATCCTTATTCCAACTATGGAATCCATTTTCCTTAATTCAAAACACAGAAGTGGCAGAAATTAATTTAAAATTAATTCCCGCTGTCAAAACAAAAAGCGTGTTTTTAAGAGATAATAACTATCAAAAGATTGACACTTGTTTATGTTCGGTTTAATTGTAAAATTATGTCCAATGACCAACATTATATTAAATGGTAAAAATATATTCTAAATATAATTTAAAACCACTCAAATTCATAATTTATCACTATTAATTATTTTGATTAAAAAAGTTGTTTTTAATTAAAATTTAGTAATTTTCACTATTCATCAAAATATGAAAGTTATCCGAAAAGTACCAAAATTTCACCTTAGGCTAAATTCAATATTCCGAATCCAGAAATGAAGTCCATTTTAAAATATAAAATATATATAATTTCGAAAAGTAGGTATTACTATTCATAACGGCTAGTTTGATTGGTTATGGTGTGTGTTAAAACTCAAGGTTGCGTACAACACACGCTACTGTATTATTCAAAGAAAGCATACCGTGGAATCTTGGGATGTTTCATTTTAAATTTTTGATGTCCCCATTTAGTCAAAAAGTTTAAAATATTGTATTTAAAAAGGGTTCACTATTAAAAGTTGATAAAAGTGCAATACTGAAAATGAATTTGTTCTTGCATTATGTCTAAGATACTCATAATATGGAAAAATTATAATGATTATATAAAGTTTAAAATTTAGTTAATACTATTCATAACCTCTTTTGAATGGCTTTTTGGTAAGTCATGGTGCAATTGAACTCGGTGTTGCGTGTAGTGCAAGTTATTGAATTATTTTGAAGAAATAACACATTATGAATTCTTGGGGTGTTACACCGTATAAAAGAAAGTCGTGTATAAAAAAAATATGCCTTAATGAAATGAGACTAAGACGAAGTCCCTTACCTCGTGTCCGACATGACCCGTTCATTATTTAATTTCCTAAATAATAAAACAAAAATTATTTATACATGATTAATACCTATTTTAAGGTTTATTATTCTTTTTTATATCACTTATTTCTATATAATAAACATTATGTAATCATTTAAGTTAATAGCGTTCATTTTGTTGATATTTGGTACTTATGTCAAAAAAACATCTTATAATTTACAAGTTTTCCATGTGGTAAAAGATCCATTATATCCAAAAATATATTAATGATTTAGATATCATATATATCTTATTTATCCAATATATATATGTATTTATAATAGTACATAACATTTGGAGATCAGAAATGAAATGCACCGTTCATGGATATGGTAAGCCGTACATACGCTTGAATGCTACTTTCATTTCTATTTTGTATTTTAATGGAATTAAAACATGATGATACATAGATATATTATAATTATAGTATAATATCATTTACAATATCACTAACTCCATCCATTATACATCCAACATATGGAATTAAGGAGTCATATCGCTATAAGGGGGCGGTAATCTGCACTTCCTCAAATGAATTTATCGTATTTAACCATTGTGGAAACCATAATGGTATGCCATAAATTATAAATATATAAGAATAAAGAAAAAATAAACATAATATATATCATATATAAATACATTTCCATCTTAATGTCCCCCATAAGAGGCAGTAGGAGATAAGTGAATGATCATCGTTTCGTGAGGGGTTAGTTTTCCATCCACAGAAACAGTATGTTCTTCACCCATTATATGGAGGTGTGTGTATGTTTTGTTTAAATATTTCTCAGAACACTAACCTATTATATTTAGGATAATTTTTTTTTTACAAAAGTTAGGAATAAAATGAGTTTAGGGGGTTGGAGAAGTAAAATAAATGAATAGAACTTAAAAGAAGACGTTGCATGTAAATCGGGTAACTCCCTTTGGTTTGAACCAAAAGGATTTCATGAAGTGCCTTCTACCTAAGGTAAGGATTCTAGATGGAATATATGGATCCTAAGAGATTATTTGGAAGATAATGGACGATCCAAGGGGATTGAGAGGTGTGAGTAATGGGTTTGAGATGATGTCCTTTTATAAGGGGGTAGGGGTTCTTTAGGAAAATTTGAAAATTTTATTCTATTATACAATGATTTTCATATTAAAAATGTCTGAAACATATTAAAGTTGAAGAAAAGGTTACTTGTGTTTGAAATAAAGTCATCAAATAAGAATTGGATAGGTTTTTGGATATTGTTTTAATCTTTATAACCTTATTTATTTAAATCATTCATTAATGAGGAAAACATTGCATTATTATTGTGTCAGAAATAATTTTATTTATTTGATGTATAAAAGTTATAAAATAAATAAAATGATGTAGGAAATATTTTTATCATTATAATGAATATTTATAGTCAAATATAACTATTACATAACCCTACATTAAAAATGTTTTATAAAAACAATACATGATTTTGATATTTTTATTTTTTACTTAAAATAAAATGTTATTAATGCCATTATCGTACCCCAAGTGGATTTCAAAGTAAAAAAATATCACATAAGGATTGTATTGGTAATAAATTACTCATACAATATTGTTAGGACAAGTTTTGAGGTAATTTTATATTATTATAATATTGTTTTCACCTTGAGTTACCCTATATACCTTTAACCGTGATAAATAAATGTCACGAGTTAATTTTAACCAAAAAATATTTTCAACTTATTGAAAAAAAATTACATCCTAATAAAAACCATGTATTTTGTATTTTAAAAATTTAATTCACAAAAGTGGTAAAATTTCATTTAAATGAAAAAGTCAGCTTTTCAACTACTACTCAGTGTTTTCACTATTCATAAAAAATTGATGTTGTCCTGAAAAAAACCAAAAATTCAGCCTAATCTATATTTGATATTCCGAATTCAAAAATGATGTATATTTTACCAAATTAAGAAAATAGAAGTTAAATAGATTAATTTAAAATTAATTCTCATTGTTAAAACAAAAAATGTGTTTTTAAGAAATATTAACTATCAAAAGATTGACACTTGTTTATATCCAATTGCAATGTGAAATTACATCCACTGATCAACATTGGATTAAATGGTAAAAATATAATCTAATTACACTTTAAAACAACTTAATAAAATAATCTAACCATATAAATAAATTATATTAAAAGGCTGTTTTGAATTAAAATACATTATTTGTTCACTATTCATTAAAAATTATATTTTCTCAGAAAAATACCAAAAATTTACCCAAAGTAAAATTTTATTTCTTGATTGTAAATAAGAATTTTATTTTGTCAAATAGAAAATATAAAAGTGACCAAAACAATATTTAATGAGGGATCGCCATCAAAAGGCGGTAAATCAACCTTTTAATGATTATTAGAGTATTTATGCTTAAAATCAGATTCGTTCTTATTTTAATCCTATAAATTTTATTGGATAAATGTAAAAACATTTAACAAACATGTATAATAATATTGTTGTTAGTTTTTTCCATGCCCACCATTATAATGGCTAGGTGTTAACTACCATTTAAAATAATATTATATTATTATTTTTCAGTATGACTCATCATTTTTTAAAACATATGATTTCAAAGAAACCCATTGTTTTTTATTAGGTATACCATCGAACGTAACATCCACTTTAATGTAGAATTAATATTTAATTCAAAAATATTAATAAATATGAAAATTTCTTACTCTTTATTTACCTGGGATATTAAATCCTTCCCCCCTTTTGGGAATTTCATCCCCACAATTTTTATTCACTTATCAAATAAGTTGGGGTATTTATCCCTCATAGAATTTTCAAATTCCCATGTTTCCTCTCCAACCATACGTTTTTCCACAAAACCTTTACCTGATGAATTACCTTATTCTTCAACACTTTCTCTCTTCGGTCATGAATCTGGACTAGTTCCTCCTGATAAAAGAGATTCACTTCCAACAGAACTACCTATGGGCTCCAAACATTAGATAGATCTGACATATACTTTATCAACATTAAAACATGAAAAAAAATTGTGTACCTGGGATAAACTTGGTCGTAATTCCATTTTTAGGTAACTGATCCAACATTATCTAGGATTTCATAAGGACAAATGATCCTCGGACTCAACTTCCCTTTCTTACCAAAATGAATCACACTTTTCCATAGAGAATCTTTGAGAAAGAGATGATCACCTATCTCAAAAGAGAGATCCTTCCTCCAGTTATCTGCATAACTTCTCTGCCTACTCTAAGTTGTTCTCATGTGCTTCTGAATTGACTGAACTTTTTCTTCCATCTCTTTTACCAATTATGGTCCCATCAACTTCCTTTCACCAAATTCATCCCAAAAAGCTAGAGTTTGACAATACATACCATATAATGCCTCAAATAGAGTCATTTGTATACTGGAATGAAAACTGTTATTATAAGAAAATTCAACCAAAGAAACATGTTAGTCCAAACTTCCTTGGTAATTCAGGGAACAAGCACGTAGCATATCCTCTGAGGTCTGAATTTTTTGTTCTGACCGCCCATCTGATTGAGGATGAAAAGTTGTACTAAAATTTAATTTAGTACCCAACGAATTCTGAAGGCCTTTCCAAAAGTTAGAAGTAAACCTCGAATCACGATCTGATATAATGGATTGGGGAACTCCACACAACCTGACTATCTATTTAACATGAAAACGAGAAATTTGATCTAGAGAAAAAGCATCTCGAATAGGAAGGAAATGAGCTGATTGTGTCGATAAATCAATAATAACCCAGACTGCATTATTACATTGTTATGTCTTCGGTAATCTCATAATAAAGTCCATGGATATATTTTCTCATTTCAACACCGGTACCAGTAATGACTGAAGCATCCTTTTTGGTAACTCTCACTCTGAATTAACCTACTGACAAGTCAAACACTTCATAGTAAAATAAGAAATGTCTCTTTTCATTCCATCCCACCAATAATACTCCCGAATATCTCTTTACATCTTAGTACTTCTAGGATGAAATCAAAACAAAGAACAGTGAGCTTCACATAACAAATCATTCTTCAACTGTGAATCACAAGGCACACATAATCTCTTCCCAAACATCAAAACAAAATCATTATCAATGTTAAAATCTGGCAACATACCCTTCTGATCCAACTCTACCTTTTTCTACAACTCAGTTTCTTCCTTATGTGCTTGCTTAATTATGTCTGATAGAGATGATTTCACTAACACCTGAAACAAAACAGAGGAATTTCCTGCACCAACAACTACAATTCCAAAGTTCATCAAATCTGAAACCAAATGATCTTATTCCAAACGTAGCAAGGTTAATGAAGCATTACATTTTTGACTCAAAGCATCATCCACATTATTTTATTTTCCCGGATTGTAGTTAATCATGCAATCATAATCCTTGATTAATTCCATCCATCTCATATATCTTATGTTTAATTCTTTCTGAGTGAATATATACTTTAAACATTTGTGATCAGTATATATTTCACACATTACTCCATAAATATGATGCCTCTAAATTTTTAAGGCAAAAACAAAAACAGCTAATTCCAAATCATGTGTACTGTAATTTAACTCATGAGTTTTCAACTGATGTGAAGCATAAGCAATTACCATATCATTATGCATTAGGACGCATCCATGTCCTTTCAACGAATCATCACTATATATAAAAAACTCACCATTTCTGGATGGTAATTTCAAAATAGGACCATTCACAAATATTCTTTTCAATTGATGAAAACAATCATTACATTCTTTTATCCAAATTAACTTAACCCCTTTTCGAGTTAACATAGTTAGTGGGATAGATTACCGTGAAAATCATCAAAAAACCTCGGTTAATAACCTACCAAACCAAGAAAACTTCATATCTTGGTTATATTTGTGGGTCTTGGCCATTCTTCAATAAGTATTGTTTTATTAGGATCAATAGTTATTCTATTTTGGGAAACAATGTGACCAAGTAATGAAATTTGTTGTAACTAAAACTCACAATTGCGGAATCTTCCATACAACTTGTTTTCTTTTAAGGTTTGTAAGAAAACCCTTCGATGGCATTCATGCTCCTCTTTAATTATGGAATAAACCAAAATATCATCAATGAACACAACCACAAACATATCCAAGAACTCATAGAAAATTATATTCACATGATCCATGAATACAATAGTTTCATTTGTTAACCCAAAAGGCATAACTACATATTCATAATGTATATATCTAGTATGAAACACGGTCATTGGAATTTATTCTTCCTTTACTATCAACTAATGGTACCTCAACCTCATGTCAATCTTTGAAAAATACTGATATCCCTTCAACTTATCAAACAAATCATCAATGTGAGGAAAAAGATACATTTTATTAATAGTGATGTTATTCAATGATCTATAATCATTGAAAATTCTCATTAAACTATCATTATTTTTAACAAACAAGATAGGGGAACCCCATGGTGATGTTCTAGGTCAATTTAAACCATTATCTAATAACTCTGGCAATTGCTTCTTTAACTATAAAAGTTCCATTTGAGCCATTCGATAAGGGGGTTTTAAAATTGTAATAGAATCAAGAACTAAGTCAACAGTAAATTCAACTTCCTGATTAGTTATAATACCATGAAACTTGTCAAGAAAAACATCAAAATACTCATTTACCACTGGCACGTCATTAATCTAAACTGTTCCTTTTTTTCAACAATATGTGCATGGTAACATTAAATTCCATCTTTTACTAGTTTCTGAGATTCCTGATATGTTATCAAAAGTAAGGGATCATTCTTGTACACAAAATAAAATTATTTCTCAAAATAAACCTCTTTATATCTGTATTCATATTAGCATGGTAAAAAGAAAGCCAATCCATACCCAAAATAACATCAAACTCTACTAGAGGAAAAACAATAAGGTTTTCAGGTAGATTCTTTCTTCACACATGGACAAGAAGGTTCTTATAATATATTTTTTGCTCAAAATTTCCTCCCAGTGTTTTTACCAAAATTTTAGGATTCATATATTGATATGGAATTCCCAGTTTACTAGAAAACTTCTCAGAAATTAACGAATGAGTAAACCCCGAATCAAACAACACATTGGACTAATCTGAACAAAAAATGTACCTAATAATACATCATTTAATGGCCCAACATCTGTGGTAGTAGTTTTAAAGGATTTCACCAATCCTTTATTCTTTTAGTCTGGCTTCTTTCCCTTATTTGAGTTCTATTTTGGACCCTCATTTGCATAATGACCCATTTCATTACACTAAAATCATTTTGCTAAATGTAAATCAGATTTTGTCTTACCATTAACCTTATCTTTTTCAGTGCAATTAAGAGACTTATGACCTATTTTACCACATTGTTAGAACATACAATAATTCAAAAGACATTCCCTAGCATGCTTTTTACCACAATTTTCAAAAACTGTAAACTTAAGTTTCTTAACATCAGACATTTTTTCAAGAGTTATTCTCTTTCGTCTTCCACCTCGACCTCTTATTCTGTTATTTGTCAAAGAATACATGATCATTGTAAAACTCCATCTCCTACTTCTATGCACATCGAACAAGATTTTCATAACATTTGAACTCATGATAATCAAAATCCCTTCGAGACTTTGGCTATAATACTTAGTAAAAATGGTTGATTTTACAATCAAGATATCGAATTAAATTTGGAGCACACCTTTCTCGACGAGTGAATTTTGCTTCATAAGTAGCCACTGATTCATCCTCATACCTCAATTCCATGAATTTATTTCTCATAATAAGATGAACCACCTTAGGAAAATATTTCTCAAGAAACATACCTTTGAATTTATCCCAATCAAGAGCAGCAATCTCCTTATTATCCCAAATATTTTTCACCGTAGACCACCACTGATCAGCTTCACCTTCAAAATGGTAAATATTGAGACTAACCTTTTGATGTTATAAACACCCCATGACATCAAAAGTCTTTTCTAGTGCATTAATCCACCCTTCCTCAAGAACATTTTTAGATGATCATCTGAATGATGGGGGATTTTGCCTCATGAAATGCTCCATTAATGACATGTTTCACTATTGTTGATCTAGATGATCACGTGCACGAATACTACCACCATTTATAGCCTGAGTCAACTATGTCATAACTATAAAAAATTGTTCAGTTCAGATTCCGACTATCTCAGGATGCTGATTTTGAATTTCGTCTTCCTCCTAATGTTGTCCCAACATAGCTTCCCAGTTTCCTCTGCGGAAAACCATTATGAACAGATAAATATCTTAGGTGAAGCAACATGGAAATTTGTAAATGTTATATCATTTAAATCATACCATAAATTAATTTATGCACACTAATTTAACAATATCCTAACTCCTAAAGTTGTGTAAACTGAACTTTGATTCCAACTATATGGACCCATCCTTAAACATTATATAATCGTGAATTAAATGGACAATTCACATTTAATATCTTTTTAGGATTAGTGTTTTATAGAATTAGGCCATAAAAATTACATTACATCAAAAAATTACAAAGTAGACACTTCTACAGAGTTTCCATTTTGTCCCATAAAATAAAAAATATTTGAAAAACGATTCATGTCTAGTTCCATGTTTTAGACATCATGACTTTTCCTTGATCCCATCCTTGACCATATTCAACCTTATGTCCAGTGAAAAGCATTTCAAAAATGTGGGATGAGCAAAAAACGCTCAATAAGGGTTAAAAAAATGAAAGAAAATATTTTTCTCATTAATAAATACATAACATAATCTTATTAACATACCTCATGAAATCATAATATTTATGAATAACACATAGTAATCACAAATCATAAAGGTAAATTTTGGCTTCCATAATATACTTACATTGTAGCTTTCATATCTACATAGGGAGTCACATTTGGAATACCTATCACCGTATATTCCCTAAATCTCTTAAGAGAAACATTCACATTTACCATTATCACGTTACCCAATGCATTAGAGAGATATCTCGGGCTCACCCGCCCTAGGTTTATCATGGAACAACTTGTATACATAAACAATTCCCATGAACCATAACATGTTCATAACATATAAAACAAACATAAAGGAATGATAAAATTCCCACATGTCAATCAAAATATATACTTTAAATATATTAATATAACAAATCCATTATCAAAATCATTTTCAGTACCAAAATACATAAACGAGTATATGGTATTTATTTTCCCTTTTAAAAACACTATGGAACATTAAAGAAATCAATGATCAAATAATACTCGTGGTGGAGGAAAAGGCCTTTTTCACCCCCTACATTAAAAAGAAACATTCCTTTTTTTAGTAAAACGGCTTGTATAAAAAGATTTCCTTTGAATGAATTGAAAATTAAAAGGTTCTTATACACCGTATAGAATAAATTCATGTATAAAACATAATATTATTTAGTGAAAGAAGATTGAGACGAAGTCCCTTACCTCGTGTCTGACTTGACTCATTCGTTTTTTAATCCCCATAATAATAAACTATAGTTAATTTATACTTGCTTAAGATACTTTTTAAAGTTTATTATTATTTTTATATAACTTATTTCCATGTTATAAACATTACGTAATCATTTAATACAATAATAGTCATTTTGTCGATATTTGGTGCTTGATTCAAAAATAAACTTCTTATAATTTACAAGTTGTCCATGTGGTAAAAATTACATTATCTCCAGAATGATATTCATGTTATAGATATCATATATATATTATATATACATTATATATATGTATTTATAATAGTACATAACATTTGGATATAATAAATGAAATGCATCGTTCATAGAGACGGTAATCCGTAAGTATTCCTAAACATTGCTTACAATTCAATTTGGTATTTTAATGGAATTATAAAATAATGATACATAGGTATATTATAATTCCTGTATAATATCATATATAATATCATTAAATCCATCCGTTATATATCCCACATATGGCATTAACGATTCATATCACTTTGAGGGGGTGGTAGTCCACACTTCCTCAAATAAAATTATCGTATTTAACCATTATGGAATCCATAAAGGTATGATATTAATTAAAAATATATATGAATAAATAATAAAACATAATATATATCATATATAAATAAAATTCCATCTTAATGTCCACCATGAGTGTCGGTAGGAGATAATTGAATAATCATTTTTTCGTAAGGAGTTAGTTCTCCATCCACAGAAACAGTATGTTCTTCACCCATTAGATGAAGGTGTGTGTATGTTTAGTTATAATCCTTCTCATAACAACAACATAGTATATTTAGGATACTGTTGTTGTTATAAACTTAAGGAATAATAACATTTTAGGGGGTTGGATAAGTAAAATAAAAGAAACAAACTTAAAATAAGATGTCACCTTTAAATCAGGTAACACCATTTTGTTTGAACCAAAAGGATTTCTTGAAGTGCCTTATGCCTAATGTAAGGCTTCTAGGTGGAATATATGGATATTGAGAGATTATTTGGCATATTTTGGATGAGGCAAGGGGATTTAGAGGTGTGAGTAATGGGTTAGAGGTGGGGGATTTTTATAAGGGGGAGGAGAGCCTCTTTAAGAAAATTTGAAAATATTATTTTATTATATAATGATTCTGGGTTTATAAAGGTCCATAAATTATAAAATTCAAAGAAAAGGTGACTGTTGTTCGATATAAAATCATCGAATTAGAATTAGATAGGTTCTGGATATTGTTTTAATCTTTATAATCTTGTTTATTTAAATCATCCATTAATGAGGTAAATACTACATCATTATAGTGTCACAAATATTTTTATTTATGTGATGTATAATTTTTTTTTAAAAAAATACCATGAAGTAGATAAACATTTATCTTTCTAATGAATATTTATAGTCAAATATAGAAATTATATAACACCAGATTAAATTTTTTTAGCAAAATAATACATATTTATGATATTTTTATTCTTACATAAATATAAAGTTATTAATATCATTATCTTACCCAAGTGGCTTTAAAAGGCCAAAAGTCTCACACAATAATTTTCTTGGTCATCCATTACTCATACAATAATGGTAGGACAAGTGTTAAGGTAATATTATATTATTATAATATTGTTGTTACCTTGAATTACACTATTTAACTTTAACCACCGTAAATAAAAGAAAAAAGTTATTGTTCACTAAAAATTATTTTAATCTTATTGAACCATGTTTTACTAACTAATAACAACCATGTATTTTGGATTTTCGAAATTCAATTTACATTAGCGGTAAAATTTCATTTAAATGAAAAAGTCAGCTATTCAACTACTTAGTGTTTTCACTATTCATCCAAAATTGATATTTTTCAGAGAAATACCAAAAATTCAGCCTCAGATATATTTTTTATTCTGAATTCAAAAATGAATAGTAATTTTCCAAATTCAAAACATAGAATTTTCGTTAATTAATTTAAAATTAATTCTCGTTGTCAAAATAAAAAGCATGTTTTTATGAAATATTAACTATCAAAATATTGACACTTGGTTATGTCCAATTTCAAAGTTAAATTACTTCCAATGACCAAAATTTGATTAAATGGTAAAACTATAATCCAATTTCACATTAATAGAAATTAAAAATATTATCTAAAAATATAAATAAATTAGATTAAAAGGAAGTTTTGAATTAAAATATAGTATTTTTCACTATTCATTAAAATGAGTATTATCAAAACAAAATACCAAAGATTTGCCCAAAGTAAAATTTGATGTCCCTATTATAAATAAGAATATTATTTTGTCAAATAAGACATGTAAAAGTGACCAAAACTATATTTAAAGAGGTTTCTCCATCAAAAGGTAGTAAATTTTCCTTTTAATGAATATTAGAGAATTTGTGCATAAAATTGGATTCTTTATTGTTTTAAACCTCTAAATTTTATTGGATAAATGTAAAAACATTTAACAAACATGTATAATCATATTGTAGTTAGTTCTATTCATTCCTACTATTACAACGGCTAGGCATTAACTACCAATTAAAATAATATTATATTATTATTTTTTAGTATGACTCAGCATTGGGTGAAACCTAAGATTTCAAAGAAACTCTTTATTGCGTATCGAGTACGTCGTCGAACATAGAATCCCCTTTAAATTAAAATTAATATTTAATTCCAAATATTAATAAATATGAAAATGTATTACTCTTTATTAATCTGGGATGTTACATAGATGCTCAGTAAGGGTAAATACAATGGAACAAATAATGAATAAATCTGTATAGAAATGTAAATAAATGAGAACAATTTCCTTTTACATAAAAAGATAGGAATAAATAATATTGGACATATTAAACTGAAATATACTCCATAATTTAATAAACTGATAATGAAATACATCCATACATATGTCGATGAAAATTCACACGGATAAATAATAACTGAAACTAAATAAGGGAAGTGATTTATTATTGTATTCTATATTTCCCAGGTACATAGAACTAGTACCATCATGAGCATTCACAAGAAGGTTGATCTATAATGTAAAACCCCATATATAGTCTCTTTCCAACTCCTTCGTCTCATGAGACTACTGAGGCATCGAGGGGCTTGCATTAACTGGTCCACAACCCATAGGTCTTTCTCCAAATGGTCCCCAACCCGTGTATTGCATGTCCAAATAATTCAACCTATTGAATAATAATAATAAATAATATTCCTTATAAAATATCATTATTTAATAAAGAATAAATATTTATGAATAAATCCTCATAGAAGGATAAATGAAAACAAGGGTGGTTCCGCTGATGACAAAAAGAATCACTTATAAAAAATATTCTAAAGGAAAATATCCTTTTTTAAACCTTTTGGAAATATTTTTCACTGAAAATAAATTTTAAAAACATTTTCATTAAAAATAAACTTTTTGAACCTGAAAATGAGTATTCGAATAGATAATGGCAGTGAAATATGAATATGTCGTATAGGGAAAAAAGAATACTCGTTTTGTATGGTAAAAAAGTTTGGAAAATGCCTTATCGGAAAAGAGACAAGAATATTCCTTTAAAAAACTTGGTAAAATAAAAAGAGTGTAAAAAATCATTTTGAAAAGGATAAAACATTTTTTTAAAACATTTTAAGAAAACATGGTTTTTAGAAAAAAAAAATCGGGTATCTGATTAAAGAGGGGAATGAAGTCAGGTTTTCTTAAAAACATTTTATAAAGCACTTTGAGTAGAAAAGAGTGAAGAAGTGTATCAATTCGTGAAATGGGACATTAAAAAAAATAGTTTAATGATTGGGTTTATTGAAAAAAATGTTATATAATTACTTGAATGAATATACCATTGAAATATCATTAGTATTAGTCTTGAGGAGAATAATCATTAATCATTCTGAAGTGTCCCATACCATTTTGAAAAATTTAAATCGTAGTACCTAGAGAAGTATGACATTAAATTAAACATATAATATCATGATAATATTTGGATTCATGATATAATATACATCAAATTAATGCGAAATGGCAGATAATAACACATTAGTCTCAATGAAATGTAAATTGATACCAAATTCCATTACATGTAATTTGAAAGACTCAAGAAGTGATAATAATTAAATGAAACATCGAAATAACATGAATATAAATAAATTCAGGATATAATATATCAATATAAGATGTAGGTATGCCACACAAAAGAACTATGTGATGAATATGACATTTATCTCATATATGTAAAAAAGTTAGATCGACGTGACTTACCTTAAACATCATTTTTATGGTATTTATCATCATGTATAGTGTTTAAAATTTGTTACTATCTTATAACATAACTATAAAAATGTTTATAATACCATATATTAACTTATTATAATATCTTATTACCTTTTTGTTAACAAACATTCATTAATTGAACCATATTGAGTGTTAATTGCCAATTTTGTCAAGTTTCTTTTTTATTTGTTATTTGTCCTTCTTATAAAATATATCATGGTTTCATTATCTCTAGAATTTAAACCATGATTTTGAAATCATATATATCTAGTATATATGTATCTGTAAATATACATAATACTGTGTACATATGAAATTAAATGCATCATTCCTAGAGAAGGTAGTCTGTAAGTATGCATGAACTCTACATTCATTTCTTTGTCATTTTATGATGATGAAGAGTAAATGGTTAGTATATAAATTATAATTATATAATAATATATATTCCATATATATTACATATGTTTATTATAATTATCCTCAGTATGTACCATGTATTGCATGAATGAATCACATCGATTTGAGGGGAAGTTGTACGCACTTCCACCAATGACACTATCATTTTTACAAAAAAATTGAATTTATAGAGCTATGTATTATAAATTAATTACTCAAGTATAAAGACATAAAAATATAGTATATAATAATAGTGTCCATCAATGTTTCCACCATGAGTGGCGTTAAGGTAAAATTGAATAATCATTATTTAGCGAGGTGGTAGTCCGCCTACAAATAAACATTATGTTTGTTACCCATTAGATGGATGATTGTGTAAGTGCAGGTAGAAACCTTAAAATTAAAGAAAACTAGTATATTGAGGATAAATTAATTTTTATATGGGTATTGAATAATTTTTTTAGGGAGTGGAGAAAATAAATAAATAGAGGAGTCTGAGGGAAGGTGTCACCTCTAAATCAGGTAACTCCTTTTGGTTGGCACCAAAATATCTTATTTGGAAATATTTATTCTAAATTGAGGCTTCAAATAGTATGGTGTGAATGTATGGTATTGAACATTCCAATGTTTTTCTATACCTAACCTTATTTAGTGGTGTGAGGAAGTGGATGTGAAGGAGGCCTTTTATAATGAAGGATAGGTGGAATCTCTTGTAATATATTAAAAGAAAGGAACCCAACCCATTTATTGTTTATTGAAAGTGAGTAAATTATGAACAAATTTATATAAAAGGGAGTATAGTATCAACATATTTCCATAAAATAGGTCTTGGACATGTTTATATATGGATTTAGGCCTTAAGGTTGTTGTTTAGTCAATTGTAAAGCTTAATTTAACCTTAATCGTTGTAAATAAATTTAATTATATTCACCATCCTTTTTGGTCAATAACCAAGTTGACCTTATTATGAATTATTTATTATTATTATTCCAATTATTTAATTCATTTTTATGAAATTCCAGTCACATTAGGGTCATAAATTAAATTAAAATTCATCACGCAAGAGGGATGACAATGCGGGGTTTTATGTTAAAAACATTCTAAAGTTGATTATGTTTTTATAGTCAATCTCAAAATGTAATTGAATCCAATAACCTAAATTAGATTAAATGATAAAAAAATATTGAATTAAACTATTAAATCAATATAAAATATAATTTTACCTTATTATTAAATTAGATGAAAAAGAAGTTTTGAAGTAAAATATAGTACATTTAATTATGCATTACAAAATTAATCTTTACAAAAAAAATAATAGAATTCACCCAAACCTAATCATTAAGTTTTTAATTAATAGATTATGGTTTTTTACATATTAAATCCATTAAAGTGTCTAAAATAACATATAAAATGGGTTCTCCACTAAAAGGAGGAAAATATAAAAATATAGGTTTTTATGTGTGTTATTCAGTTTGTTTTTATCTTATGTATATTGAATCTAATAGATGATTATGAAACATATTTTTTTGAATATATCAAATATATATTCCATTAATATCATTCACCTATTTTTATTAATTTAATTTATTAATAAAAACACCTTATTGGTCATAAAAATAATAATAATTATTTTATAATCAATTGGGTTATATTTTCATTTCAAATTAATTAGTAACCTACTAAATTATTTTATATTTATGTAGACCGTATATTCTAATAAGTTATTTAATAAAATTCATAACATATAATTTAACTACTAGTTTAATTATTATTATTATAATATTATATTATTATATTATTGTTCAGTTAAAACTCAGGTTTTCTTATAACACATGCTATCGAAGAAGGTAGTTGTTGCGTTATCGCACACTAACTCGGTGTTGTATGAATTTAATAAAATATAAAATATATTTATAATAGTAAATATATTTTAAATTATCAACGTATTATATCACCTTAAAAACAATGTGGCATGTGTTATTAACTCCATCGAATATAAAGTACTTACTTTAGAATTGCAGGGTGTTACATTTATAGTATTAACTTATCCATATACTGATTAATCTAGATGGTGTAAACATCATATTTTATATAATTCATATTTGTTGTGTTTATAAATTAAGAAAAAACCTTTATTTATAAATGAAATATTAAACATCCCAATTCTAGTTAATTGAAAATAGAATGTTATTCCCTTCTAAGGAAGTTTTTTTATGTATTATGGAATGTATTAAAATTCTATATACTAGTTTTCCTATAATAGTTGTTATTGATTACAATGTGATATTAAATTGGTATCGTTTATTAATTACATTAATAAATTTAAGGAATTGGAATTATTAGTAAATGTTTGGGGCCCAAAATAGTCCCTTAAGGAATTGGAAAGTATCATGTGACAATATTTTCGGCGTATTTGTTTATTCCAACCTAATTATTTAATATTAATTTACATAATTCATTGATCTTGCATTTATAATGTATGATATTAAGTAATCCATTTCTAGGATATCCATTATTTTTCCATTACTTTTTTCATTTCCCATTGAAAATAGTCCATGATCATGTAATTACTAATATAGTATTATTTAATTATCACGTATTCCTACAATATTACTCATGATTTGTTTATTCTATGATTGTTAATAATGTTTCCCACCTCTTACTAAGTATCAAATCTCAACATTTTTATTTTTATATTTCTCCGGGTTATATAGAAGAATATGAAATATGATACATTTAACAGAATTCCATTAGTTAAGCATTTTGGGGGATATGTTGAATCGTTACTCAAGATTAAGAATAAAATTATAATCAAAATAAATTGCATCATTTTCAAAAGATATATATTTTTCTAGATAAATATTTTTCCTAACACTTTTATACTCTAAACATAAAAGGTATTTGTTATGTAAGCAACTAAAATATTTTTTTAAACATTTTAGTTATGGATGATTATGTTTTGTCCACCACATTTGGTATCAATGGAAATATATAATGAATATTTGTTCAAATTCAGATCCAGGTGTATAGGTCTCGGTTTTCTGAGGGACAACACCATTGTAATGTTCATCTTATGGTCTGTTATAATAAGATAACTATTTTCTGTATTTGTGATTGTAAAATGATTAAAAAATTGTAATTAAAGCATGATAATTGGGAAATATTTTTTAAAAAATAAATAATAAATTAGGAATAACATATAGACATATAGGTTATAATTTTATTGAAATTCGATTTTACCTATAGTATATTTATATTTGGGAAATCATGGGAATATGTTCATAAATTTGGTATAATCATATATGTTTAGGATAATTATGTCCAAATAAAAATGCACATATCATCCTTTTTAGTCACTACCAACTTATTTAACCTCTTTAATAACATATGAGAAATAATTTGTGGTATTTTAAGTTATCTGACTTTTTATAAAGAGTTGAGACAAAAACTTTTAATATTGGTGCTAAAAATAAAAGGGCAATAGTTTTAAAATAATTTATTTCTCGTACATATAAGAATTTAAAACATTAGTCTATAATTTATGTTTTCATGATGCCAATGATCTTTTTGTGGTAGATTTTATTTAAACAAATACAATTTCATATGAAATCGACCACAATTTATTGTATACTTTATTTTCCTGAAAACAAATATTATAAAAGTTTCACACTATATAAAGATTTTTTGAATAATTGAAAATAGAAAATATAATCAAAATTTATATTCAATAAACAATATTTATAATAGTGAAAAATAAAATGATATCTTGTGAATAATAAAAATATTGAAATGAAGTGTCAAAATTTCAAATAAATCACAATTGTATATAAAATAGTGGTTGAAGATGAATATTAATAAGCATGATTGACATAACATAAATTTTTTTTCTAAAAAGATAAAATCAGTCTATTAGAATAATCTAAAATTTGATTTGAGTGATGGTTTATAAAAAGAAAATATAGAAACCAATATATCATGGTTGATGGGATAAAAAATAAAATGGAAAAATGTGATCTCATCATATCCACCTTCCATAAAAACTTCTACATTCATCCAACGTGGATATGTTTGAAATAAACAATGGAATGACACTAAATTAGAATTAAAACACATGATTATTTTGGTATATGACTGATGTTATTATTATTTTCATGACTTATTATATTCCCCCTTTACTTATTTTATATGAAATGTGCATAATTTGTGTGAAATATTAATGTTTTAATATTAAGTATAATATTTGAGCATTTTTAGAAGTAGTCCCATTGAGTCAGTTTAATGTTTTAATTATAACTATCACTATACTGATCCAAATTGTGTGGTTCTTGTTTTTTAGGATTCTCCTTTCAATATAAAACATTTCATTAGAAGGAACCATGATCCAATTCTGCTATTTGAAGGGTCATATGGTCCTCACAAACAAGACCAAAGAATCTGTGAACAAACTGGACCAGCCTTGAAGATTGATTTACTGGGCTCAATACCGAAGTACGAAAACATTAACTCTCCACCATAATTCAGGGGACACTACATGTCATATTGGATAAAACTTTCAAGGCCCAAATACAAGTACAAGGGGCCAAAATAAATCTTTGAATTCCAGCCCACCATTCTGGCCGAGAAATAAAATAAGTATAGTATGCATGACATATCTCCTGATGTAACCATCCAAGAGAGATGATATTTTTCATTGTGAAAGAGGAGGTACAGGCGGCCGACTTTGTTGAAGAAACCATTCGGATTTGAAGGCATCTTAATATTTAAAAACCCTTTCACATTATGGACTTCAAAAAGACTGGATTGAAATGGACAGTTTATGTTTGTTTATTCAACCAGCCATAACTTTTTATCCTTACGTCCAAATTACTCCAAATTTTGAGAGTTGTCGGCCAACATTATTGTATACAACTTTGAAGAAGGAGATCTTTGAATATTCGGCTGTATGAATTTCCAAATTGGCGATGCAAGTGGAGGGACATATTGGGAATGCAAACAGTCCACTCCTTGGGCTATAAATACTCTCCCCTTCTCTCCTTGAGAGGGGTTGGCATTTCAGAAGAGAGGAGATCATATTGGCACGACCAAAGCTTTGACAAAGTCTTGGGAGGACCTTCCATAGTCAAGTTTTCACTTGAGAGACCTTTCCTCCTCTCTTTGTTTTCACTTACTTTTGTGTTCTTCATTTTTGTAATCTTGTAATTCTCTTTCTTTGTAATTCTATTTTAATGCAAGTTACTTATTCAATATCTCTTATTCTCATCCACCTTCTGTAGTTTAATATTTATGTTCCTAAAATAGTTTAAATTTAGTTGAATCCCCTTCCCTTCTTTTGCTTCCTCATTCAATCGAAAATCCATTTTTAATTATCATCATCGTTCGTGTGTGTGTGTCAATGTACCACTCTTTTCTAATCCCTTTCTTTTCCTTATATTATTAATTTATCATCATAATTATTTTAACCAGAATATTAAACATCCAAATGGCTGAGTAAATCTCTCATTGGGGTGAGTTATAATTCGGGGATGTTAAGTGATTGAGAGTTTTTCCCGATGAGTATTCTTTAAATTAATATTGTGTATGTTAAATTTAATATGTCATGGATTAATGATATGTTTTGTTTAACGAGTGGTTTCCATGGATTATTGGAACCATAAATACACTACCATAAATAAGTTTTGATTGAGATTAGAACCCTAAGTTAAATTAAGGCTTGGATTAAAGCCTTCACACTTAGGAATTCCAATCAACATCAACTTATGACATGGGTGTTAATTTAATGCAATACAAAGTAAGGCTCAAGGATATCACATGCTTAACTCCCCAATGATGAACTCACCCTAATCTTTATCAATTTGGTAAATCAAACATCATACATAAATCATTTCAATTAAGCTCTACAAACAAACCCCCTAATCAAAATACAATCAACTAAAAACAAATGACTATCACAAAGTGTCATCGCCGAGGATTCGACCCGAGTGCTGCTATACACATTAGCAGAGCACCGGAACCTTGAACGGTCGATAGGCGACAATCGGCCGCACTTTCAAATGGCGTCGTTGCCGGGGATGGTGCTTTAAGTAGTCATTAGTTTCTGTTTATTATCAAGAAAACACAAAAAAAAACAAATTTTAAAAAAAAAATTGAAAAAAAACACAAAGAAAAACCCGTCTTCTCATAAAAATCATAAACTGAAAAAAATACAAAGAAAAACCTGTCTTCCTCATCCTTTCTAAATCTCTCTGAATGCCCCACAGCCTCCCAAACAATCCCTCGGATTTGTATGACCCTGAAATTGAGCGAACACTTCGCCAACTTAGGAGGAACATAAGAGATACTCAAATAATTCAAGAACCAGTCCTCATCCAACCAATTGAAATTGAAATGGCCAATCCTAGGGAACAAACCATAAAAGAACTTGCTGCCCCTAATATGAATTACCAACCTCTTGGTATTCAATATCCAAACATAGAGGCTGACTTCGAACTCAAGTCGGGTTTGATTCATCTTCTTCCTCATTTCCATGGTCTAGCTGGTGAGGATCCTCATCTTCACCTCAAAGAGTTCCAAGTGGTGTGCTCTACCATGAAACCTCAAGGGGTTTCTGAAGAACAAATCAAGCTTAGAGCTTTCCCCTTTTCCCTAGCAGATTCTTCCAAGTCTTGGCTCTACTACCTCCCACCTGGTTCCATAAACTCATGGGTTGACATGAAGAGACTTTTCCTTGAGAAGTTCTTTCCCGCTTCCCGAACAGCTTCTATCCGAAAGGAAATAAGCGGCATCCGTCAATTCCCTAATGAATCACTCCATGAGTATTGGGAGAGGTTCAAAAAGCTTGTGGAAACTTGTCCACACCATCAAATCCCTGACCAACTCCTGATCCAATACTTCTATGAGGGGTTATTGGCTATGGAGCGAACTCTCATTGATGCCGCAAGTGGCGGTGCTCTTGTTGACAAAACTCCTACAGCTGCACGAGAACTCATAAGCAACATGGCTGCAAACACGCAGCAATTCCATACTCGAGCACATGATCAAGTGAAACAAGCCCAAGAGAATCAATCCATAGAGCCCAACAAGATGACTGAGTGGATGAGTGAACTTACAGGTCTTGTGCGTCAACTAGCTGTGGCTACCAAAGCCCCAACCTCATCTTCTCCACAGTCACTATTCCCTGGACCTATCAAGAATTGTGGAATATGCAACTCTCCATCTCATCCGACTGACACATGTCCACAACTTCAAGATGATCCATCTGATTCATCTAGTCCAATGGAGTTCAATGCGGCATATGCTCAGCGAAACTTCAACCCTCAACAATCAGGTCAGTTTTTTAGAAACTTCAACCAACCCCACTCTGAGCCCTTCTCTTCAACCTTTAACCCACCTCTGAGGTATGGTAATCCCATTTCTCATCCTCCTCAGTTCCCTCATCAAAACCCAAACCAATTCCAATATGGTCAAGGTGGTGGTAACTTCCATCAACCTTATCCTTTTGTTCCTCAACCCCAAAGGAACAATCCTCCTCCTGGATTCCACTATCCTAACGAGCCTTCCCAATTCCCCACCCAATACAATCGCTTTCCCAAGAACCAAAATCAAGGCCAACCCAATTTGGGACAAGCCTCTTCTTCTAAACAACCATGGGAAAGTGCTGTAGAGGATCTTTCTTCCTTCACCCGTTCTAGCCTCAAGAACATTGAAACCCAAATAGGTCAACTTGCATCCCACCTTAGCCAGCAACAACCATCCAATTGATCCCAACTCCCATCTCAACCATTACCCAACCCTAAGGGTAATTTAAGTGCAATTGCACTTAGATCGGGAAATCAAATTGCTATGCCCCATGCTAATTGCTCTACCTCCCCTTTCGATGTTGATCTAGAAAATGAAAAGAACAAAAAGCTGGAAAAGGAACTTGAATCCACTCCTTCACCTCCTTCCATTCCTCTAAGGAACCCAATTCCTTTTCCTCAAGCCATCTCCAAGCCTAAGAAGTCCTTTGAACCTGATCCTGAAATGCTTGACATGTTTAGACGTGTTGAAGTGAACATCCCCCTCTTAGATGCCATCAAACAAATCCCTAAGTATGCCATGTTTCTTAAGGAATTGTGCACCCATAAGAGGAAACTTAGGAACATTGAAAATGTTTCAACCCAATAGTCCATTCCCATGAAGTGCAAAGATCCAGGGACCTTCACGGTTCCATGTCAAATAGGGAGTTCCAACTTTGATGATGCACTCATAGACCTTGGAGCCTCAATAAATTTCATTCCCAAATCCATTTTCTCCAACCTTGGTCTAGGTCCCTTGCACCCAACGGGTGTTGACATTCAATTAGCCAATCGAAGCACTGCCAGTCCTGAGGGGATAATTGAGGATGTTCTTGTTCGTGTCAATGATCTTATCTTCCCAGATGATTTCTATGTCCTTGACATGGAAGGTGAGAAGAACTCTTCTCGATCTCCCCTAATTCTAGGAAGACCATTCCTTATGACATCTAAAACCAAAATTGATGTCCATGCTGGCATCTTATCCATGGAATTCGGTGACCAACTGGTCAAGTTCAACATTTTCCAAGCCATGCGATACCCATCTGAGGATCACTCTGCATTCTCAATCCATGTTTCTGAAACTCCCTCCGAGAGTGTGTTGAATCCTAATCCATCATGTTCTTCTTGTTCTACTAATAGAGGAGTTTGTGAATATTGTATCCTTATTAACCAAGTGATTAATGGTGAAATTGATGTTGACATTACAAATGCAAACTCCATTGATCTAAAGGATCTTGAAAACTCTTTGGAATCCCATCTCACCTCTGACCTCCAATGCTCCAACATGGATGGTGTTGAGAAAAATGAACTAGAATGCTCATTTGTTGATTCAGATCAGATTATCCCACATTCATCCTTTCCTATCCATGATTCTGAAAATTCTGTTATATGTGAAGTGAACCTTGAACAAATGTGTATATATTGTCCTGATGGTAGTGATGTTTGTGATATTTGTACCCTAATTAATAAAGTGATCACTGGTGAGGTTGAAATTGATCATTCTTTGGCGAACAACATTGAAGTAAAGGATATTGAAAATTTTATTCAGTCTTATGACTCCACTAATCCTCATTACTCTACATCGGTAAGTGATGAAATAAATGAGTCAAAAACAATTGGGATCTCATACTCTACTTTTGTGTTATCCGAACCTTACATAAATGAACCATCAGAATTGAGACATCTTCCTGAATTTCCAAGAATAGAAAATCATCACTTTGTGGATAAAATCATTCCTCACATTGAAGACCAAAGGGAGGATAATCATATTCTCTTTCCACCCCCATTGAATTGCAAGCACACCAACAAGGATGGGAAGAAATTATCCAATGAATCACCAGGCCTCCCAAAGAAAAAGTTTTTCTGGAAGCACACTCGAGTTGAGAAAATACGATGGCCACCGTCAGACTATGGGTAGT
The DNA here is from genome assembly GCA_963277665.1 of Viscum album. NCBI lineage: Eukaryota > Viridiplantae > Streptophyta > Magnoliopsida > Santalales > Viscaceae > Viscum > Viscum album. The sequence continues at coordinate 570,954 of CAUJRU010000032.1, read as the reverse complement.
CCACTGCAATTGTCCAGCTGTAGACAAATAAATGCAGCGCTTCTTGGGAGGAAACCCATGTTTTCTTTTACTTTTATGAAATTTCAATTTCTTTTTAGATTTTCATTAGATGAATAATGAATTTTATTTTTTAGGTAACTTCCCACTGTCCTGGAACCACCTCGACTTCCACCGAATCCCCAAATTCTCTAGCCGACCCACCACTAGATGGAGATGCAACCCACCAAATCCAAACCAGGGGGCACCTCTTTCCCTTTAACTCTCTCTCTCCTCAATCTCTCTTCCCTCTCTTCTACTCTCTATTTCTTCTTCTTCCTCTCTCCCTCTCATTTTTTTACAACATTCTTTGACAAAATGAAAATTAACAAAAAAAAGGGGTGTCATAATTACTCATCATCCAATATTGAAATTCTGTCCAACCATTTTTGGGAGTCAAAAGGATTGTTTTAAACTCAAATATATTGAATTTTTATCTCAAACTTGGGTAAACAATTTTGTGTCAATAACAAACATTTTGAATGAAAAATTTTTGGTGGAAAATGATTCTCCCCTACCGTGAGGAATAACATTAGCCTTCATGCCTAGGTCATCTATGGCCATCTTTTTCATTGTGTGTCTTCACCACTGATTGTGAGTCTTGAGTTTGTGGACCTTCGATCTGAATTTCCATCTTTTGTGTGCATTAATATGATAAAGGCACTTTCTAAGCCACATGAGAATCAGAATAGCCAAATAGCCTCTCGTTACCCTTACAATGATCCTACTTTTGAAAGCCCCTTTGAGCCTATGAAAACCTTTCTTTTTATAGCCACATTAAAAGCCTAATACCTTGTCCCACCCAACATCTTCATGGATTTTCATTGTACAATTTATTGAAATTTAAGTGTGGGGCGAATGGACTTCATTTTTGGGCGTACTTTCATTGATTTCCAATGTGTCATCATATGCTTGAGGGCAAGCATCCATTCAAGTGTGGGGGAGAGGTTGTAATTCTGTGAGCTTTGGGGTGTATATGTGTAATTGTAATTTGTACAAACGTCATTGAAAAGTGTTAAAAAAATGAAAAAAAATTATATTAAAAAAAATGATGAAAAAAAATAGCAAAAAGAGAAAAAAAAAAAAGAACACTTGAATCATCTTGTATTGTGTCATTATTGGAAGTCTTCCATGTTGTACATATTCTATCATCTCACCCTATTCCATTTTCTATCTCCCTCACTTTTCATTCATCACACATTCATGCCCTTGTTAATATGTGTTTCTATTTCCTTTCAAATCAAATTTCAAAAAAAAATGTGCATTGATTTTTCCATGTTGGTGTTTTTAACCCCTCTTTTCCTTTGGACATTATATACCTACCGTCCCATAGACACTGAAAAACCCCTTAAAAGACCTCTTGATTCTTGTACACATTATATTTTGGAATGGAAGCTGAGAGCTCTTACAAACTCTTGATTTTCACTTTTTGTTGGTGAATGAGTGAACCTCCTAAAATACATTTCTATCATCTTGAGAGGAGTAAGTTTTGAGTGCCTACATTTTCTAATTCAAACCTTGAACATGAAAAAATGAATTGTTTCTGATGCATTATTGTGAACCAAATTTGTGATGGAATTCAATATGGATGAGTGAAATAGTCTAAACCTCCCCTGATTGGAGAAAACAAAATTTTACTATTTTTTGGTGAGTGAAAATGATTTTGTCACGTTTTTATATTTGTTGCACATGAGGACACGAACAAATCTAAGTGTGGGGGAGTTGATGTTATTAATATTTTCATGACTTATTATATTCCCCCTTTACTTATTTTATATGAAATGTGCATAATTTGTGTGAAATATTAATGTTTTAATATTAAGTATAATATTTGAGCATTTTTAGAAGTAGTCCAATTGAGTCAGTTTAATGTTTTAATTATAACTATCACTATACTGATCTAAATTGTGTGTTTCTTGTTTTTTAGTATTCTACATTCAATATAAAACATTTCATTAGAAGGAACCATGATCCAATTCTGCCATTTGAAGGGTCATATGGTCCTCACAAACAAGACCAAAGAATCTATGAACAAACTGGACCAGCCTTGAATATTGATTTACTGAGCTCAATACCGAAGTCCAAAAACATTAACTCTCCACCATAATTCGGGGGACACTACATGTAATATTGGATAAAAATTTCAAGGCCCAAATACAAGTACAAGGGGCCCAAATAAATCTTTGAATTCCAGCCCACCATTCTGGACGAGAATTAAAATCAGTATAGTATGCATGACATATCTCCTGATGTAAGCATCCAAGAGAGCTTATATTGTGCAGTGTGAAAGAGGGGATATAGGAGGCCGACTCTATTGAAGAAACCATTCGGATTTGAAGTCATATTAATATTCAAAAACCCATTCACATTATGGACTTCAAAAAGACTGGATTGAAATGGACAGTTTAAGTTTGTTTATTCAACCGGCCATAACTTTTTATCCTGACGTCCAAATTACTACAAATATTTAGAGTAGTCGGACAAAATTATTGTCTACAACTTTGAAGTAGGAGATATTTGATGATTCGGCTGTCTGAATTTCCAAATTGGCGATGCAAGTGGAGGGACAGATTGGGAATGCAAACAGTCCACTCCTTGGGCTATAAATACTCTCCCCTTCTCTCCTTGAGAGGGGTTGGCATTTCAGAAGAGAAGAGATCATATTGGCACGACCAAAGCTTTTCCAAAGGCCTGGGAGGACCTGCCATACTCATTGTTTCACTTGAGAGACCTTTCCTCCTCTCTTTGTTTTCACTTACTTTTTTGTTCTTCATTTTTGTAATCTTGTAATTCTCTTTCTTTGTAATTCTATTTTAATGCAAGTTACTTCTTCAATATCTCCTATTCTCATCCACCTTCTGTAGTTTAATATTTATGTTCCTAAAATAGTTTAAATTCAGTTGAATCCCCTTCCCTTCTTTTGCTTCCTCATTCAATCGAAAATCCGTTTTTAATTATCATCATCGTTCGTGTGTGTGTGTCAATGTACCACTCTTTTCTAATCCCTTTCTTTTCCTTCTATTCTTAATTTATCATCATAATTATTTTAACCAGAATATTAAACATCCAAATGGATGAGTAAATCTCTCATTGGGGTGAGTTATAATTCGAGGATGTTAAGTGATTGAGAGTTTTTCTCGATGAGTATTCTTTAAATTAATATTGTGTATGTTAAATTTAATATGTCATGGATTAATGATATGTTTTGTTTAACGAGTGGTTTCCATGGATTATTGGAACCATTCATACACTACCATAAATAATTTTTGATTGAGATTAGAACCCTAAGTTAAGTTAAGGATTGGATTAAAGCCTTCACACTTAGGAATTCCAATCAACGTCAACTTATGACATGGGTGTTAATTTAATGCAATACAAAGTAAGGCTCAAAGATATCACATGCTTAAATCCCCAATGATGAACTCACCCTAATATTTATCAATTTGGTAAATCAAACATCATCCATAAATCATTTCAATTAAGCTCTGCAAACAAACCCCCTAATCAAAATACAATCAACTAAAAACAAACGACTATCACAAAGTGTCATCGCCGAGGATTCGACCCGAGTGCTGCTATACACATTAGCAGAGCACCGGAACCTTGAACGGTCGATAGGCGACAATCGGCCGCACTTTCAATGAACTTCTTTCATTAGTAATCCATGGGATTGGGAGGCTGATTCATAATTCTATACATGGGAGAATTGTAACATGTCCTTTATACAACATTGTGAGGGTGTTTCCATGAGATTCTATGGGTCGATCTGATGAGGTCAAGGATGTTAGGTTTACTTCATGGTAATGTAATTTATGTCATACCCTCTACCTGTCCTATATGGGATGGCATGAAGGCTATATTTTTTTAATATAACTTTGAAACCCCCTGTTATAAATAGGGTGAGTTCGAATAGTTACATGACCCAAATTACTATATGCATAAGGACCAATATATAAACCAAAGTCCCAATGTATAGACTATATTGGAACTACCCCTCACCAACATATGATTCATTATTTTTTCCTTTCTCCCCACCTCACATGGATGATCGAATAACATTTCCTTGCGTAGACCTATAATATTATTTATACTGATGTAAAAGTGATCATATTTGTGCTATTTATTTCCCAATTAGATTATATATACCCATGTGGCCTAATGTTTCCTAGAGTCCATATACCTGAAGGCTCTTGGTGTCTTGAATTCCATGAGTCCCATAGGCCCAAATCAGTGGCCCCAAATTCCAAATAGGATCAATAGTTACAACACTAAAACGCTTCAACTAGAGTGATATAGTAACCCTTAAATAATTCATTGTCACGAATTGAAACTTGGTTTTATATAAGATTGTGTAGTGTGTTAAAAACATGGATACCACCCCCTCCTCCACTGAATTCACTTATTACCCATCCATATGATTAATCATATATAAACTAATTAATCCCAATATTCCATCTTATTTTTAAATATTCATAAAAAAACTAAATCTCATCATGGATATATGGAACATGCCATAAAATTCATTTGAAATCTCTCATTATACCAATAAATGTTCAGTATGTAGAACTAAAACTTTTCTAATTAATTGTTCATCTGATCAAAACCCATGGTAGTCTTTTATTCAATTATATGTTCACATGTGACATTTCCCTGGAATGTCTCTACTCTTATTTATTAAAATCCAAAAGTATTGAATGAAATGTATTTCAAATTTGATGGAATGAAATGGATGATTTTATAATTTAATTGTCCTTTATAGGTAATCATAAATTCATAAAAAAATTCATATTCTAGCATTTAAAATATTTTTATGGGGATGGAAACCCATTATTTTATGATCGATTTTTAATCCCAATTTCAGTAACATAATTAGTAAAATTTTCAAGAGAAGTGTTGTGGTAGTATGATATCACCAAATCGAATAATGATAATACACTAATGTCATGTGAATCATGTGAAAATATCAATGAAAACGTCTCATTGATATGTTTTGTTGTGAGAGATATGAAGTGATATCCTATTTCCAAATCATCATTGCAAACAAATTCCCTATAGTGTTCAACATCTATGTGATTAGAGATTAAAAAAATTGATTAAAAATCATGATACTCCATTATCTAAACAATATTATGAAATATTTATATTACTTGAAACAAATTTTGATTGAGGATTTCATACATAATTTCATGTATCATCTCTTGACTGGGTTTCTATCATTAATCTGCAACGCTCACTTTTAATACTGATGGTGCACGTGAATGGAGAGGGAATCATTAGTGAAATCATATGTTTTGTAAAAAGGAAACATTTAAATGAGGGATACTATTAAATATTATCATCTTCCAACCATCTATAGGAATCTATCACCTTCATAAAAACATAACATTAATTATGAGAAATGTGAAATATAAGAGGATGATAATCAATTTATAATTTTTCACATAACATTTTTTTTGTTAAAACAAATATTCCATATCAGGGAAAGTAAAATGATATATATATATATATATTTATTTATTTATTCTTAGCTTTTTATTTTTTAATGATAAAAAGAACCCTTTAATGTTTATAATTATTTATTAGAGTGTTCGGATGTTACTTTAATGAATATAAAATTTGTTAAACATTATTAATAAAATAAATGAATCCGAATTTCAGTATGGTTCTTGATCACATATTGTTGAAGCATAATGTTGTATATTAATATAAATTTACATTATAAATATAAGTGGGAGCTGAAATAAAAGAAAATTACTGGTATTTAGAATGAAAAAAATATACAATGAATGATTGTATGCTACATAAGATAGTCGATGCCATGTGGAAAAAGTAGATTTCCAATAATAGGTCCACGAACTACCCAATGGATAGCTACTGACCAGCTGATGGTGATGGACATACAGCAACGAAAATGTCTATTGTATAGTTAGTGTAATCACACTGGCTAGCCAGTGGGATCTGTAAAAATATAGAATGTTTCCAAAAAACCAACAGCTACCTCTACTAGGCTACCGGCTATCCAGTGGTATCGAGATAGGTTAGTAAAATTTACATTTATTATAGTAAAATATGAATTGAATTGGTCTCTTATGAATTCCTTGACCCAGTATTTATTCAATAATACACTATAACACCTTAGAGTCTATAAAAATACTACCTAGGGGCATGAAAACTAACCTTCACGATGATTAAGTATGACCATGATTTACGATCCACAAATTTATCACATTCTTTAAAATTATCTCAATTACCAATGTGTGCTTATGTTTGTAAATTGATTCATTTCCCTTTAAAATCTACCTCATTATCTTATTGGGTTCATTTATATCTAATTAAGATAATTGAGATTTCACCCAAACAAGATTACATCTAGAAATCTTATCTATCTTTCTTCCTTCCACAATTTTTGGGCTGACTAAATTTTAAATTGTGGGGTTTAGTTTTCATTCCAAAACCACTTAAAAGAGAGGGATTAAGTTACATAGAGGCATCAAGATATGATCATTAAATATATAGGGCTAATTTTATTCTTATTTTATTCTGTAACCAATTAAAAACATACAGATTTATTGTATCATGGGTACCATTAAATCTGATAGACTAATAAAAAATACATCAAAGAAATTGGTGTAATAAATGTGGGGTTTATCAAAAAACATTAGTTGACTCTATTTTAAAATCATATAAATAATAATATATTATGATTTCCGATATTAAATTTTTAATATTGTTTAACTTATACATTCACACATAATTTTACATAATCTTTTAATTCCAAATACACTCAATCGTTTAATTTTCTAAACAGTTTTTATTTTGTGATTTCACTTTTATAATCATATATGTTTTATCTATCTTTCAATAAGTTTCAGTTTACCTCTATCAATTCCACTTATTTATAATATTCAAAAGGTTTCTATAATTAATTTTTTATTAAGATATTTTTATTATATATAGAATCAATTCATGCATTGTTTTTTAAAAAGCTAATTCACCCCCCCATTTAATTTTTCTTATTCGATCCCATATTTGGTATTAGTGCCAGCATGAATTATTTTAAATAAATCTACAATATTTATTGGTTTTCAACATTTTTAATTCCTAATTAGTTTAAAAATAGTTAACCAACTTTTCAAGAAATGTTTCCTTTATAAATGGATTTTAATGCCTATAGTGCACCCAAAGGATAGTCTTTGGGTTGTACTACATTTTTAATATTAAAAAAATATTGTTATTGGAGGAAATGTATTTCTGGAATTATTATATAAAATATTTATCTCATAATTAAGATAATAATTTATGGTTATACTACTACTACTGAAAAATAACCAAAATGGGAAACTAATGTTGTTTAATCATTTAAATTAAATGGTAATGTAATGAATGACATCAATATTGTATTTGAAAAAATGATTTTAATCAAATTTTTATATAAAAAATGAATCATGAAATATGTAAAATATTATAAATAACTCATTATGTAACAAAAAAGTCATAAATAATAGACTCGTTATCTTAAGACATGTCCCTGAGAGATTTTCTATGTATCCAAATGAATCAATTACTAACAATTTTACACGGTTCATATTAATTTGTAATGTTGTAAAGGATATTGGTAATAACAATTATACAGAAAAAAATTTCAACAAAATCTAGTGGGTATTCCAAATAAATTGGGGTCCCAAATTCATTACAATTCAAGAAGCTGAAGTCATAAAGAACATGACTATTGAGGTGCTCATCAGATATCTCATAAAATATTAGACGACTATGAACAGGAATGATAAAAAAGCATGGAATGTATGGAAAAGAAACTAAAAATATAATTTATTTATTAGGAATCAATGATGAAACCTATAAAAGTGACATTGACTATGGTCATATTTCCAAGAAGATGAAAAAGTACATGAAAAAGGGAAAGATATATTCACAACATTAAAATTGAAAAATAAAAAAATAGAAGTTACTTCTTCATTTACAAAAACAAGGGTAACATAAAGATAGATTTTCCCTTATATAATAAAAATTCAGATTAAAAGTGTAAAATTAAGAAGAAGTAAAATTTATAACAAATAGTGCTTACGAGTATACTCTTTCATCACACAAATCGTGAAATGGAGGTTATGAGTGTCTTTTGGATGATATTGAGTTGTGTAATGAAGTAATTGTTTTATGTTATACTTCCTTTTCTTATAATTATTCATACTCTTATTCATTTTATTAATATATTATTTTTTATATAAATAAAACTTAAAATGTTTTTTTGAACTTTGATTAAAAATTTGATGAATATAAATAAAAATACACATTAGATGTTTTTGAAAAAATGATGTTTTGATAGAAAAAATTGATTTGGTATTAAAATTAATGGAACAAACAAATATTGGGGATTTAAAATCCCAATTTAATAATCTCAAAATACACTCTATCAAATCACCAATGGTGGTATATATTTAAATATGATCATAGGTTATCAATATGTATTAAAATTCAATTATCGAATTGATTTTTCAAAACAATCTTATTTTTCAAAAAAAAAATATGAAAAGGTTACTATTTTGAATTGAAATTCCCAAACTAAATTTTATAATTATGGAATGAAATTTGGTAATCTTATTTATGAATATAAATTAAAAAATATGTGGTATATGGGATTAATAATCTTTCATATATCATATTATATTTATAATGGGAAACATTTTTTAAATATGGTTGGAGCCCTATGTCTTAATTGGGTAACTAGAGTGGAATATGTACCAACAACATTCGACTCATATTATTTCGTTAAAACGTTTCTCAATAAAAAAAACCCAAGAATCTACTAATTATATCAGTATTTGTTTCTCAAGTCACATGTATAGTCATCCTTCCAAATAAAATCACCTTAAAAATATCGATGGAGGACATGTCACATTTGGGGATGGTTAAAAAGTAAATTTTTTTGTATTTTTTTAATAATTTTATCCCACACTAATTTTATAAAAGATTTTTTATTTCTAATTGTATTGAAGAATAATTTATTATATATTATTCAATTATTTAATATCATTTTTATAATTATATTTTAATAAATTATTTAATTCAAAATTAAATGTTTTATATACCGAATTTTATTTTCAAAATGTTTATGTTTTATATTTGAATCCTATTTCAAGTTAAATACATACGCTTTTATGTTCATAATAAAATTAATCATGGATTTAGAATTATATAATTTGTTATTTTAATTTATTATCTATTTTCAAGATCAAACTTATCTGACTAGGGTAAGATTAACAAAAAATATTTTCTATTGATAACATTGTTTGTGAGGTTCCTCAACATTGAATGATACACAAACATTTTTTAAAATAAAAAAATTTTGTTTCCTCAACTGAAGCCCTGAAAATTTTCAACATGATCTATTTAGACCAACTCAATTTTACAGTATAGAAGTTAAATCTTACACCTTGGTAATTATCTATAATAATACTAGATATACATGTGTTTCCTTCATAACTCATAAAAGAGAGTCTTTTAAAGTCATTGTAAACTTTTACATAAATTTTAATGTGATAACAACAATACGAACTTATCCATTATAATTGATCATGGTAGATATTTTGATAATAAATATTTTGTTGAAATTTTTACAGCACAAGGTTATCATCAATCCTACTCTACCCAAAGACCACCTCAAAAAAATAGGGTTGTTGAAGGATGAAATATGATCCTCTAATAAATATCTAGGAATTTCACAGGTGATTTTATCCAAACTCAATAAATTTAGGTTGAGGTGACGAATACTATATTATTTATCATAAACCATTTCCTTGGAAGTCCCATCATTGAAAAATCCCATTATGAACTTTGGAATATTAAAATTCCAAAACAAGGGTACATTAATTTTTTTTAAACTATTTATCCTAAACACCTAGGATAATCATTGAAATTTGATCCCAAAACCAATTATGTTTTCTTTATTGGGTAATCAAACTAATGTAAATCCTATTGATTCTTCAATAAGAGGGAGAAAACCTTATAATTGTAATTTCAGATTATATTTGATGAAATTCATCTAAAACCTCATCCTAAACATAATGATGATATTGAAAAATATTTTTTGACATTACATAAACATACACTTTCTAAAGAAATTAATGATGATTATGAACACCAATAAACTCCTTTACCTGATGAATGTTTTGAATCTAATTACCATCCCCTTTAATATGTAATAGTAAATTAAAATTAATTACTTTTTTAGAGGATGAGTATTAAATGAAGTTGAAAATCATGTCTTTATCTCACAAATTGTACCTAAAACCATTAAATATTCTATTAAGGATGAGAATTGTAGAATTTAAAAGTTATATGAGTTGAAAAATATTCAAAGGAAAAATATTTAGACACACATGGAATAACCTAATTATCATCTAATTATTAGAACAAAGTCATCATTTTGAGACAAACATGACAAAAAAGTAAATATCATCAATAATAAGGACAAACCTCCAATTAAAGGTTATAATCAGGAAAATGGTAATGATAATTATGAAACCTGTTCAACATTTTCTTGGTTAAAATCTATTATAATATTACTTTTAATCACTACAGACATCAATTTCAATCTTTTTCTGTTACATGCTCAACCCTGAATCCCAAAGCTAGTGCATTAATTTATTATATTAGTATGATTATAAGTAATAAAGTCCCAATGGATAAAAATTTAAGATGTTTTTTAAACCCATATTACATATATTATACTAATGTTATGTTTCTATAGAAAATTAAACGCAATACAAAAAATCTAATAAACTATATCCTTGAAAATTAATTCAAATACCTCTTCTTGATAACCAAGGGAAAGGAAAAAAATAAGAGTGATCTCAAATCCTCATTAAGGGTTTATTATGGTGGATGATATAATTAATAAATAAAGTATAATCAATATTTCATGTTAAATAACTTAACACACATTCCTTTTAATCAATAATATTTGAATGAAATGCACCAAAAAGTTTTGTCATAGGGAAAATCCTCTAGATAATAATAACTGAAATGAAGGCAGTGAAGAATTTTTATAAGTCATGTGTATGTAATATGAAACACTATAAATCATTATCTAACTTGAATATAGTTTATTTATGTGGGCAGAAACTCATCTGATTCTGTATGGAAACAAACTTGAAGGTTTTTTCGCCATATGATTTCATCGTGTGAGATTGCTGATGCATCAAGGGGATTCCATTATCTAGACCCCAACCCATGTCATGAATTTCCAAATCATTCCTAATATACTGTATAATCTATTTGATTCACGAACACTGTGCCTTCATAAATATGTTTTTTTAGTAATGGATATAGATTATCATTCATTCCATGGTTAATCAAATATAATTAAAAGTATAAACCATATATAAAAATGGTATATGATTTAAGAACCAATTCTATCCATCACACAAGAAAATAGATATTTACTGTAACTTTAACGTTCAATGAAAAAATATTACCATTATGTTATTTTTTTCAATGGAAGTTTACAATTAGACAGGAAAGGGAGATAATAAAGATAATGTTTACCACTTAGTAATTTTCAAGTCAACCCCCTTGGGTGGTAAAATTCAAATTGAAACCAAGAATATAATGAAATATGAATTAATCATGATATTAAATGATAAATGGGAATTATATTCAGAAAATAAATAACTGGTTAATATGACATTTATCTCAATTATATAAAAAATGAGATGAAAATCCCCTATATTACACTCCCTTTTAGTTAAATGCTCGTTAAAGTAACTTAATTATGGATTTATTCATGTTATTAAATTATATTATATCCGTATTAATATTTATGATATCATATGTAATCCTTTAATAACATATCATAACCCATTCATTATTAATATTTCATCATTTTCATCGTTTCAGGTGTTAAGTGACTTGTTTTTCAAGTATGTTTGGACTTATTATTTTTTTCCTTTTACATAGAACATAAATTAATCATATAAATATTTAAAACATTATTAAAATAATATATTTTTATTTTTTATATATTTATTTATAGTAATCTATAATTTTTTTGACCAGAATTGAAATTCACCATTTATGGAGACGATATGGAATATATACTTTTGAATGGTATTTCTATTTTCTTGAATTATAAAAAAAAGAAAATTAAATTATATATATTTATATTATGAATAAATAATCATATTTATTTCTTATACATAACATATGTTTATTTAAATAGTCCTTAATAAATTCCATGTGAAATGTGAACGCATCACATCTCTTTGACCGGACGGTAGTCCACATGTCCACAAATGTTGTTATCGTATTCCCAAAAAAAGGAACACATGGTGGTATGTGTTGTAAAATATTTCCAGAAGCATAAATAAATTATAAATATCATAAAATTAATATATAAACTATAAATAACATCATTATTTATAACCATAAAAATTGGTAATGGAAGAAATAAGTACATCGGTTCGTAAGGTTGTAGTCTGCCGCAAACATGAATGATGTATGTGTATCTCATTTGATGTAATTGGGTAAAATTTTAAGTTATAACCATTATATAATAACATATAAGTTTATTTAGGATACTTATGCTATTATATAATTAGTTTATAGTTATAATTTAATTGGTGGATAAAGACATTAAACAAATGAGCATGATGAAGAACATTACCACTTCTTCTGAAAACTCTTATTAGTTTATAAAAATATTCTTCCATGGAATTATTTCTAATAAAAGTGACACTTTTAGAACAAGGTTGGATATATTGGGATATTATATAGGTATTTTATGGATGATAAAAAATTATTTTGAATTGGGAAGTTGTGAGGGGGTGATTGCATTTTTATATTGGAGAAGGAGTGACATTCTTGTAAATATAAAAAGGTAAACAATATTGGGAGGTATCCCTTACATATTATGACTAAAATAATGGTATATTTTAAGGAAAATTGTAGGATATGGTTAAAATATTTCCTAAAAATGTATTTTTTAATTTTTATAGGTTATTTGGCTATAAAAGATTACAGTTTAACCACTAAGTAAACTCATTTTCACATTATTCATTGTAATAAATTTTAATTGCATTCAATTATATTTTTGTTCAAAATCTATGTTTACCTTAATGTACATTATAAATTATTATTATTCTAAATATTTAATCTATTTATCCAAATTAAAATCATATATGTTGTAGAAATTAATTTAAAAATAATCTCATATATTGAACGATAAAGAGGGTTCTTAAAGGGGAGATTCCCATAAGTTGGAAATATTTTTATACAAAATTTAAATATATAATTAATCTAATTTTAATAAATTGGATTAATATATTTAATATTTGTCTAATTAAACTTTAAAACAATTCAAAATATAATTCAGCCCTATAAATTATTTAGATGAAAATATAGTTTTCAATTAAAATTTAGTATTTTCATTGTTCATCAAAATTGAAACATTACAGAAAAATAAAAAACAATTCATAATAAGATAATTTTGATGATATAAATTAAAAAAGGAATTTTATTTTTCCATGAAAAAATTATTGACTTTTCAAAATTTCATTTTAAAATAGTTTTTTCATTAAAAGGTGGAAAAATTGCCTTTAGAAGAATAAAGATTTTTACAGAAAAAATATTATTTGTTCCTATCTTATGTCTATTGAATATATTGGTAAAATGTAAAAAATATTTTGTTTATTATATTATATATATTAATAATATCATTCACTAATAGTAATTAATTTAATTTATCATTTAAAATTTCATTTTCGAGCATAAAATTTTTTTCTTATAGAACTATTTCATTTATATTCAATTTCATTTTATAAGCATTTAAAATTAATTGGTAAGAATTAAATTAAACCATATATTTTTATAATAAATTTAATCTTATTAATATCCAAAAATGTAATATCTAGGTTTCATATTATTATATAATAATAATTCAGTAATATTTTTTTCTTCGGTTAAACTCGGTCTTGAGTGTAACGCAAGCCATCGAAGAATTCCATTTTTGCATGTAACACAAGATAACATAGGTGTTATATATAAGTAAAGCTAAGATTTATGTTTCATATAACACAATTTAAACTGAATGATTTGTGTAACATAATCTTATCTTAGTGTTTCATATAAATCAATATAATAATAAAATTAATATTGATCTAAAATGAAAATATTATATTGTCTTGGGGTGTTACATTCTCACCACCTTAAATAAACTACTTCCTTGTAATTTAAAATTAAACAAGATAAAAATTTTATTTATATTTTAAAATTAGTTTGTTGAAAAAAACACATAATAAATAGGGTTAATAACACATATTATTAATTTGATGGAAAGGGAAATGTGAAGGTCGCCACATAACTAAGCTTACGAATATGAGAAAATTAGTGAAAACATGTAGAATGAATAAAAATATAACTCTAAAGTTATGATATATATTGATAGATAACATGTTCATGATAATGTTTTTGACCAAAAAACCATAAACCTTGGGTGTTAAATGGTCACCAATAACATAAAAATGATGATAATATGGAATCATTTTTTTCAAGACCAATTTCAAAGAGTTGTGGAATTATTTAAAGATATATGTATATATGAAAACATACACACTTGATAAATTTCTACTTCATAAACAAAATCTTATCCTTTGGTTTTCCATGATTTATTTTTACATCATTTAATAGCACAATTTGCATCATATGATGAGTTAATACATTAATCTCTAAAACCTTATCCAAAGAACAACTTACACCATTTCATAAATGGTTATACTTTCTAAAATATTATCTCCAACACATTAGAATAATTTCCAAGGTAGTTATAAGCACCCAAATTAGATTACCCATATAAATCATCTCATCATCTAAACACCATTTTCTAAATAGTAGGAATATATTAAGTTTTTTCTTTTCGTCAACCATGTGTTTTTCAAAAAGGTTAACTTTCTACTAAATCAATTTTCTTGGTACCATTTTAGATAATCTCATAAATACTTAATTAAAAATTAGTTTATAAAATTACTTTTATATTTCATAATTCATTTGATGATAAAATATTAAATAAAATACTTTAACAACATATTACCTAGATCCAGATATAGAAGAACATTAATAATTCCTCTTTTTTCTGAAAAGAGTATAATATTGACCTTGATACCATAGATTATTGTGAGTTATATTTCATTTATTCTTGGGAACTCATTTAAATAGTGTCACATCTCATTAAAATGGTAAAACTAAATAACATTCTTCTTCTTATTCCCCTTATATTTCTTTTCACGGTGAAAAGTTTCTCACCCTTTATAACATCATGCATTCCCTTCAAGAAAGTACTAGGGTGTTTCTTTCCACCATTATCACATATATGAAAATATTTCTTTACCTTCTTCTATTTATCTATTTTTTGTTTTTTCATCCCTTTCTTCAATCTCTTCCCTTTGAAGAGATTAATATTATAGGATTTTTTCTCTAACTTAATAGAACATAAAAATATTTCATTATATAAATAATATTATAAAGAGAACCACACCCTTCAGAAATATGGATTAATACCTTTAAATAAGGGGTCAATAATTCATTACATGTTACATATAAAATCTTTTTCATACATTGATAACATTGTAATGGTTTCTTCATACTTTTCATCACATTATACCTCAATTTCCATTAATCTAGGGAACTTTATCTTCATCTTAGTTTGTATCTCAAGATGGAAATATTTTTAAAAGAATGTTTCATTATTATGTTTCTATTCCATGAGATGTATCTCCTCTTCCTACATGTTATTATGGATCAATTACAACCATTGATCAGCACCGCCATTGAAATAATACACTACAATTTTAACCATTTCCCTTTCACCACATTCTAACACCATATATATCTTCTCCAAATACATAATCCATTTATCATACTCCATTTGATCAGTAGTCCCACTAAATGATGGGGTCCTTTAACTCATAAAGTGATACCACTGGAGATTTCCATTATGGAAAAGGATCCTTCAAATGAGCAAGGTTATGATTCATAACCTAATTAAGTTGTCCTAACATAACCATAACGTGTTTAGTTCCCATACCAGCTATAATAGATTTATTAGTATGGAAACCACTACATTGTCCATGAGTATTGATACCCTTCTTCCTTATAGGTTGAATTTATAAAAAATGGTAAATATTGTATTATCCCATAAAATTATGAACTTTGTGTAATTATAAATATAGTGTAACACTTAATAGAAATTGAATATATTATTAATATCTATTATCATAGTAATAAACTTGGTTTCTTTGTGGATATCTTTACTTTTAAATCATTCATAATGATTTATAAATAAAACATGAATTATCATATGTTTACACCCCCAAGAGTGTCTAACTAGGTGCGTAGTAAGGCATATTGTCGTGTACTAGGTCACACTCAAGTAAGGA
This sequence comes from Viscum album, assembly GCA_963277665.1. Lineage (NCBI taxonomy): Eukaryota > Viridiplantae > Streptophyta > Magnoliopsida > Santalales > Viscaceae > Viscum > Viscum album. The sequence goes on along the minus strand of CAUJRU010000032.1, from coordinate 554,473 downwards.
CCAACAAACATTTTCAAAGTTGTTACCCATATTTAAATCAATTCCAGAACCATATCCATATATAGTATCCATACATGGATGTATTTCTAGTAATACCCACATAATCTTTACCTTACTAAACCATTAGGATATTATTCTACACATATCATCAAATTCTATCCTAGGGTTATGTTCCCTAATAAATTTTTTCCTAAATCTAGTTTCTATGGTTCAATTAAACATTCACTGATACCAACTGTAATGACCCCATCCTCGAAGCCAAGATCTACTACAAAAAATTATTACAATAGAAGGATTACAGGGAATAAAATTTTTAAGGACTAACTGTTTAGTAGGTTTTGAAGACCATATTACATACATGATACTATTATTTCATTGGGGGTAGATAATTAAACACAATAAATATCCAAAGTTAAAAAAATTCTTCCTTAAAAATTCATTCAAATATATCACCTTTACTAACCATGGAAAGAAAAACAATTATAGTGGGATAAAATTATCAGAAATGGTTAACTACAAAGCAACCTATAATTAATCAATAATTAATAATCAATTTGGAATGTTAAATAACGAGACACACATTCCACTTTATCACAAAGATAAGAATGAAATTTTTACATAGATTTTGTCATAGTGAAAATATGATGGATAATAATATCTAAAATTAAGGAAATACTTAATTATTAGATGTCATTTACCTATAACATGAACCAATATACCATCAAGATCTATCCTCAAGATAGTTTATGACTGTGGGTAGAAACCCATCTAATTCTACTTTGAAACAAACTCAGAGATTTTGTCACCAACTCATTTAATTTTTTGAGAATACTAATGTATCAAGGGGCATGCCTTAATTAGTCCTTGACCCAATTAATTCATCTCCAAATAATTGTTAATATAATTAATAATATATTTATTTCGTAAACAATGTGCTTTATCAAATATATATTGACTAAACGATACAAATTTATCAACAATTCCATATTTAATCAAATATTTTTCAATGTATGATCCATATGTAAAAATGTAATATGGATTAGGAAATAATTATATCTGTCACACAATAATATGGATGTTTAAGATAAATTTAATTATTAGTTAAAATAATTACAGTTGGGTGATTGTTTCAAGAGAATGTAAACAATCACAAAACAATATGAGATTGTAAATAGAACTTTTAATACATTATAATTTTCAACTCATACCCATTATAGGAGATAATTTAATGTGGAAATAAAAATACTATGAAATATGAGTTTTCCATTATATTAAAATAAAAATTGGTAGTATATATACCACACAAATGAAATAAAATGTGAATATGATATTTGTCTCACAGTTTTAAAATGTGAGATGAAAATCCCTTACCTTGCACTCCCTTTTAGTTGAATGATATTTAAAATCATGTATAATGGAATAAAATTTTAATTAACTTATAAATGAAACATATAAATATTTATTAAATCATATATAATCCTTTTATAACATATAGTAACCAATTCGTTAATAATATTTCATCATTTTCATCATTTCGGGTGTTAATTGCCTTGTTTTTAGAATATGTTTGGACTTTTTATTTATTTTCTATTATATAGATAATTATTTCATAATCAAAATAATGTAAAACAATATGTAAAAATTATATATATTTCATATATAAGTATTTAGGGTAATCCATAATGTTTGGAGATAGGGAATAAAATACATAGTTAATAGATACAGTAGGCCAGATTTATGAATAAATGTTGTCTCCATTTTTTATTTTTATTAAAAGAATGAAAATTAAATGATATATATGAATTTTATAATTCTGGTATCATATTTATTTAATATAAGTATAACATGTTTATCTTAACTGTCCTTAATACATTCCTTGTAAATCTTGAATGTATCACATCTTTTGGAGGAGGTTATAGTCCACACGTCCACAAATAATGCTATCGTATTCCCTCAAAATGGAATTCTTTGATGTATGTGTTATATAATAATTCCATAATCATAAAGTCATTATAAATATAATATATATCATATATAAACAATAATTCAGTCATAATTTACAACCATTAATGGTGGTAATGGAAGAACGAACGACATCGGTTTTGGGGGTGGTAGTCTACTGTACACACGAATGATATTATGTATCCCATTTGATAGATGTCTGTTAAATTGTTAGACAAAACCTTAATATAATAGAATATAAGTATATTAAGGATACTGAGGTTATTATATAAGAAATATATAATAATAATTTATGTGGTGGAAAAAGGAAATAAAACAAAATAGCTTATTGAAAAAGGTTACACCTTCTTTGTGTAACTAATTTTGGTTTATTCCATAAGTCTTCCTCGTTATTATTTATGCCTAATGTGAGGATTATAGATTGTAGATAAGGATGTTTGGATATTATTTGTGAAGTTTTTGGATGATACAATAGTCTTGAGAGGTGTGACTGTGTGAGGGGTTTGAGTGCCTTTGTTATAGTGGAGGATGAGTGGCATTCATGTAAATTTAAAATGGTAAACACTATTGGGAGGTATCCCTTACATCATGTGTAGGTTATATGCATATAGAAAAATTGTTATTGGTGGTTCCCACTCTTGATTTTTATCATGATCTATGATTGATATAGGATCTACATGATGATTAATTCCATGGGCAGCATAATTGAATCAAATGATACAGAAAAATTATAATCACACTGGAACTATATGAGAGGATCATCACATATTATATATAATCAATTTAATTAACTATGAATTACTTTGTAAAAATTCATTCTTCATTGATACATCTAGTATCAGATTTGTAATGCATCGTCATTGTGTTGTAGTAATCAAGTGTATATTCCCTCTAGTGGTGATCCTCATGTTTTCCAAAAATCATTAGACATCGATGAAGGAATGTATGGATGCTAGAATTATATATCCTTGTGATTTATGTGTCTACCATATATCGTTCTGAGAACTAATTCCAAACAATTTTTCTATTTCTGGTAGAGGAATATTGTTCTCTGTTATTAGGACCATTCTTGGATATGGGAGCTCCTTAAGTGTTGAGAAGATTCTCAAAATTCATTTTCCACAACCAAAAAAATGAATTGGTTCTATTTAGAAAATAACATAAATGGGATTACATTTTTTTCAGGTTAAAATAAAATAATTACATAAGTTCCCTTAATTATTTATTTAATCCTATAGAAAACCCCATGTTAAATAATAATAATATTATTATTTCTTCACACACGCTACACTTGTGAATTGAAATTTAATATTATTTCATCAGATAATATTCAATAATAATTATTTCTCATAGGAAAATAAATATCATTCTATCATTAGATTATAATATTTTTCAGATATTTAATAATTTCTATTTATTTCTTAAATAAATATCACTACATTATTCTCCCACAAATAAATAAATATTATATTTACTAAAAAAATAAATATTATTATACGATCAAGTTTACTTGAAAAATTATTACACTATGTGTGGGAATAATATTTAATTAAATTATTAAATAATATATAATAATATATTATTTAGCTGACATTTTGGATTCACATAGTGTGTGGCTCAATAGGCCTCTTTCTCAGAGGCATTAGAAAAAGTATCCTAAAGTCCAAGGTTGGCATCTATCAATACCTCAAATAAACTATATAGATAGATTTTAATTCCATAATTATAGTTCTCCTCATATGGATGCTTACTTTATAATATAATCCCATTATCATGATATATCTAATCAAAAAGGTTGCAGGCAGGTGCCATCATCTTATGTGCTTGATTTCCCTTTCATTAACTTCTCACAAATATTAATTTCCTATAGAACACCATGTGCATGTATTTAATTAAGAAATCTAATTTTGATTTAATATCATAATATATCAAATTCCATTAAATATTAGAATGGAAAATTATTTGTTATATTATTCATTAATACAATATTACTAATTTTGCACCCAACGTACCCTACCTAACCATGAATGTTTATTGTCATAGTTTTCATCAATAAATATAAATTCATAGCTCATAATACTCATTAATAATAATAATTTCTAATGATCAATACACACATATTCATATAGGAACATCTAATGACACATGTAAATGTGGATTTCTAACTGGCTGGTCTTGTTCTCATTATGTTCTACTAGATATTACCATGGGAATACACCATGAGAAGTTTCATAAAATTCATACGAGTCTCCACCCCTTATATCATGTATCATATGTGTCCCTAAAATGATATCATATATCTATAGAACAATTATTTAAGAATAGTGTCGCATCACTTTTGGGTTCTCATCATATCGGGGAAATGCGATGACCGTTTAGTGTGACATATTCTCTTAGGATATTATCACATACTATAAAACACAAAATAAAATTATTGATGTGATAAGTAGTTTATTAATACTCAAATCCATGAAAAAAAGTTTATCATAATGTTCAATGATGTTGGTTCTAAGGAACCAACTCCAACAGACTCCCACTTTCACTAGATTCAACTGAAAACTACCTGTAGTTCAGTAGCTCTCACACGATACTCATGTTTCTACTGAGGTAGGGATTTAGTGAAGAGGTACCCCACATTCTCTTATGTGGATACTCTACTCACTGAAAATTCTCCACTTTTATATGTATCTCTCAAGAGGTAATAATTTTAGAGTATATGATTTGACTATTTTTGTGACCTTAGTTCTTTTTCAAGAGCCACATCTATATTATTATCACAGTACAATGTGATAGGTTATTTATTTATAAGCATCACATCAATATCTTGTAAAAATTTACAAAATATAACGTCTTCCATGGATACATATAAAGACACTATAAAATCATTCTTCATTGTAGAATCCGTGAAAACTGGCTTCTATGAACTCTTCCAACTCACAACTCCTCCATTGAGAGAGAAAACATATCATGATTACAACTTCAAATAATTTCGATCAATATGAAAACTTGTATCAGTATAAACTCTTATGACTAGATCCTCGTCTCCCCCAGGATCTAGGAACACATCCTTAGTTCTTCTCATATACATAACAATAGCCTTAATAGGATACCAATGTTATTCTCCTTGATCTTATTGATAACTTCCTTCCATTCTCAATGCATAGGCAACATCAAGTCTAGTATATAACATGGAAAACATGATATATACTATAGCTAAATAGAATGGTATCTTACTCATTCAATCATTCCCATGTTATGTCTAAGTACAAATTTTCTAAGAAATATGTAATCCATAATCCACCTGAACCAATCCCCTCATGGATTGTTCCATACTAAATCTCTATAGTATCTAGTTAACAAATGTACATTGACATAGTCAAAGTAGCCTCTTGGGTCTATCATGAATAATCTTCATCCCTAGAATATAGGCTTCTTTACCTATGTCCTTCATAGAGAAACACTTGTTCAACCAGTCCTTAATGGATTCTATGATTGGTATGTCATTTACAATATGTAATATGGCATCAGTATATACTACTAGGATAACAAGCGCATTCCCACTAAATCTCTTGTAAACACACATCTCACAGTCATTATTAATGAAACAAAATTATATTATGGATTCACTGAATATAATTTTCCCTGGCATGGATGCTTGGTTCAACCCATAAATGGATCTTTGTTACTTGAAAATCCTTTTGGCATCACCTGGAGTCACAAACCGTTCTTGTGGTTTCATATAGCCATCTTCCGAAAGGTTACCATTAAGGTATGATGTTTAGAAATCCATCTTCCAAATCTGATATTCATTGTAATATAATATATCAAGTATAATTATTATGGATTTAAACATAGAAATAGGTGAAAAGGTTTCATCGGAGTTAATTCCGTGATTTTGTTTGAACCCTTTATCTGCTAGCCTTTCTTTAAAGGTATTTAATTTACCTTCCTTTTCCTGTTTCCTATTGAATAAAAATTTTCATCCAATGGAATTTACATCAATTTTCGCATTGAATAGAAATTAAACTTCGTTTTGATACATGGAATTCATTTTAAAATTGATGGATTCTTAATATATCGCATCATCAGAGCTCTCTAATTCCTCCTTGTAGGTGATATGTTCATAATTTTCAACTAATAATGAGTCACCGTCATCAGTGACTAGAAGACCTTATCTATGTGGTTCATATACCTCTCCTTAACTCTTATTCTTTAATTGTATCTTAGGAACTACATATTCCACATGGACCTATGGAATCTGTTCTTGTACCAACTCTTGTGTATCATAAGAATCATCTTCATTGAAGTCAATATTTCTCCGACTATACTTTTTGAGGATGTAATCTATCTCAATAAATGTGGTTTCTCTAGTGATAGTAACTTTCTTTTATTAGGGTTCATATACATAGTATCACTTTATTTATAAGGCCCCAGCCTTAAACCTTACTTAATCTTGAGTTATTACAAGATTACACATTGAGGATCTTTTCAGGTTTAGAGTTTTAGAAAATTAGATCATGAAACTTGCATTACATTCCAAACTTAAGAAAAGTGGTTTCATAAAATACAGTATTCATTTTTCCCATCAACGGAAACATATTTAAAATAAAACATGGATTCTTTATTGACACATCCTTGACACTATCATCACGTCATGTACCTTTCCCTTGACCTGTGAAAAACATTTCAAAAACTTGGGATGAGCATAAAAATCCCAGTAAGGGTTAAAAAAAATATGGAAAACAAACATGAGTTCATATATACATAAGAATGAAATTATACTTTACCCATTAAACATAGGCACTTTAACATTCCTCATCAAATCATGAATAAATCATAGAAATCATTAGACATAAAAGGTAACATGAGGCATTCATAACATTCTTACGTAGGGATTAACCCTCTTAGTTACGTTTGGAATACCCACTACATTATATTCCCTAAATATCTTCGGAGAAACCTTAACGTTTCAATCCTTCGCGTTACCCAATGCATTGGAGAGCTATATCGGGGTCACCCGCCCTTAGTTTATCACAGAACCACCCATTTTCATAACAATGCCCAAGAACCATATCATAAACGTATCACATAAAATATGCATAAAGGAAACATAACATTTCCACATTTCAATCACAATATAACATTTTAGTATATTGAAATAATGAATCCATTCAAAAAGAAACCATTTCCAAAACCATTTAAAACATTTAATAAAGAGATTTTTGAATCAAAGTGTCCCATACCACCTTGAAGCTTTTAAAATTTTAAACCATTAATATCCATATAAATAAATCCTTAAAAACATCTTTAAAACATGGATATTAATAAGAAAAAATAATTAAAACATTTAAAGCGATATTTTGGTTAAAGGGGTTTTACCAAAATTAGAGACACTTGAATACAATAATTGAGGAATAAAATTTAGTCAGAACTTTATAATATCATGAAAATAAATGGATTCATGATATAATATTCTAAAGGATAGTATATACACCATATAAGAGTGAATTGGTGCATAAAAACAAATGAAGTCTCAATGGAAATGCCAAATGTGATGAAATCCCTTATAAAGAAGGTATCCTTAAATTAAGGATAAATCAATCTCAAAATTATGTGTGAAAAATATAAATACACCCTATATAAGTGGATATTAAGTGTAAAACAATAAAATTTCATTCACACATATTCAAAATATGACATGTTCAATAACTACATGTTGAACCCAAAGAAATCAAAATTGGGTTAAAATTTCCCTTGGTAAAATTCGACAGCCTAACGGCATCACTTCAAAATTTAAAAAATGAGTTGATGACAAATAAAAAGGGAATATCATCACTTGGACATAAAATTTACATCAATAAGGATATAAAATAACATATCCCAACATAATATTACGTGAATTAAAATACATAACAAAAGAAGTCTTTTAAAAAGTGGAGGGTGAAAGGTCCCCTTACCGAGTTGGGTAACTTTCGAAACGTACACCCCATGGAAGAAGGGTCATACAATGAAGATGTGAATACCCATAAATGAAATTATACTACACAAAGTGTATAATAACAGGGATTACGTACACCACTCAAAGGAAATTGTGGCAAATGTAGCATAAATCTCACGGGAATAAAAGTGAGATGAAAAATACCTTACGAAAACTCGGCATCCTAACAGCACCACATAAAACATCCAAAATGGATTGATGAGATAGAATAGGGTCTCCCATCATATGAACATAAAAATTACAGTAATATTAATATAAAATAATATCCCAATAACATGAAATATGAGCTTTAAAAGGAATGACATAAAAGAGTGTAAAAAGAAAGAGAGGAGTCAGATCCCTTACCTCAAGTCCAACTTGTCTTGTTCGTTTGTTTATATTCCTAAATAATAAACTTTGGTCAATTTATAATTTCCTAAAGCCCTCATTTAAATATTATTATTCAGTTCATATCACATATTATAATTTTATAATAGTTGTTTAATAACGTTAGTTCATATTAGACGTTTTTGCCGATGTCTGGTACATGAGTCAAAAATGAACATGTTTGAAAAATGATTGTCCATGTAGTTATAAGTAAATAATCTCCAGAATAGTATTAATGATTAAAATATCATATATATCCAGTACATATTCATTTTATACTATTCCATATCATTTGAAAATAAAAACGAAAATCACCGTTCATGGAGATAGTAGGCCGTACGTACGCATGATCGCTACTTTCATTTTTTTCTTTGTCATATTAACGGAATTAAAAATAATATATATATATATATATATATTATAATTAAATTATAATATATATGTTATATATGTCACATATGACCATTAATTTCATTCTTTATATGTTCCATGTATTGCATGTACGAGTCACATCACTTGAGGGGGTGGTAGTCTACACTTCCTCATATGAAATTATCGCATTTACACCACATGAAAAGAATAAAGGTATGGTTTAAATATAAAATACAGAAGCATGTAGTAAACATAAATACCATATATATCATATATAAAATACAGTTACATCATAATGGCCACCTTTAAAGGTGTTAAAAGAATATTGAACAATCATCGTTTCGTGAGGCAGAAAATCGCCAACCACAGACACAGTATGTTCTTTAACCATTAGACGAAGGTGTGTGTAAGTTTATCTTGAATACTTGTTATAAAAACATCCTAGTATATTGAATATAATTTAGTTGTTACAAAATAAATGAATAAAAAGAGTTTATCGGGTTGGATAAGCAAAATAAAACAAAAGGACACAAGTGAAGACATTACCTTAAAATCTGGTAACTCCCTTTCGTTTGAGCTCAAAGGCTTCCTTGGGAAGACTTCTACCCAAAGTGAGGCTTCAAGGAGTTATAGAGGGATGTGGAGAGACCAAATGGACATGGGTTGGCCTAGCCAAAGGCTTTGGAAGTGTGGGTAAAGAGGTAGAGGTGGGCGCCTTTTATAAGAGGAGAGGAGGGGCACTCTTGGAAAGTAAGGAAATGTTACATTATTTTAGAATGATTTTCGGATTTTAAGGGTCCCAAATTGATTTTTTTCGAGGGTAAGGTGATAAGGGTTCTAAATCCACCCATAAAATAGGTTTTTGACATGTTTAGTTCTTAGATTTTACATTATCTTTCCATTTTATTTAAATCGTTAAATAATGAGGTCATCGCTTCATCATCATGATATCATAAATAATTTAATTTATTTAATGTATAAAAATTATAAAAAAATACTATGATGTAGGAAATATTTTTATATTTCCATTGATTATTTATAGTCAAAAATATGAGTTGTATGACCCCATGTAAAAATTGTTTTAGTAAAACATCTCATGTTTGTGTCATTTTTACTTTAACATTAAATAAAAAGATATTTATTTCAGTTTCCAACCAAAGTGGCTCCATGGGGTCCCCAAGTTGACCCATGGATCTTCTTGGTCGTCCATGACACATCCATTGTGGGTAGGACATGTGTCTAGGTCATTTCATTTTATTAAAACATTATTCTTACCTTAAACTACACTAATTACCTCTAATCGCGATTAAAAACTTAATAAGTTACTATTCACCAAAACATTATTTTAATCCCATTGAACTACATTTTACTTCTTAATGAAAACCATGTATGTCGTATTTTTGAAATTCAAAACAAAAATATTGAAAAATTTCATTTAAACGGAAAGTCAGTTTTTATAAGTACCACTTAGTGGTTTCAGTATTCATCAAAAATTGACGTTTTTTCAGAAAATTACCAAAACTTCACCCTAAGCTATATTTGATATTCCAAATTCAAAAATGATGTCTATTTTAAAAAATTCAAAACATATTAGTTTCATTAATTAATTTAATAATTAATTCCCGCTGTCAAAATAAATAGCGTGTTTTTAAGAAACAAAATGGATCAAAAGATTGAAACTAGTTTAAGTCCGATTTCAAAGTGAAATTAATTCCAATGACCACTATTGGATTAAATGGTAAAAATTTATTCTAATTTCACTTTAAAACCAATTCAAACGATAATCTAATCATATAAATAAATTAGATTAAAAGAGGTTTTGAATTGAAATACAACATTTTCACTATTCATTAAAAATTGAACTTTTTCGGAAAAATACCAATAATTTACACAAAGTAAACTTTGATGTCCTGATTCTAATGAAGAATTTTATTTTGTCAAATATAACACATAAAATTGTAAAAAATTGGATTTAAAAGAGGTTCGCCATCAAAAGGCGGTTAATCGACCTTTTAAAGAATATTAGAATGTTTACGATTAAAATTGGATTCATTTGCATTTTCAATCCTCTAACATTTAATGTAAAAAGTAAAAATATTTGACAAAAATATATAATCATTTTTTAGTTAGTTCTATTAATTCCTGCCATTTCAACGGCTAGGCATTAACTACTATTTAAAATAATAATATTTTATTATTAGAGTGCAACGTAAGATTCCCAAGAAACTCGTTGTTGCGTGTTGGGTACACCATCGAGCATAACATCCCCTTTAAAGTAATATTAATATTTTATTCACAAATATGGATAAATATAAAAATTTAATATTCTTTATTTACCTGTGGTGTTACATCCTTCCCCCCTTTTGGGAATTGTGTCCTCGCAATTTTAAAATTGAGCTTGGAAACATCCTTGAAAGTCCCACATCGGAACAAGACTCGGTAAAACAATCAATTTAAAATAAACAAACATAAGTACAGTGGTCACACGAGTTAACCCATACTAGGATTCCATGAAGGAAAAAATGGACATGGAGGAGAAAACATAGGGTCATGTTCTGATGGAGAGTGATAGAAAATATGTTTAGGAGAAAGTTAACCACATGAAAATCACAAACTTGTGATGGGTTAAACGGTATTCGATTCCCCAGTAGGAAAAGTTAATAGAAAACATTTTTGTTTTAAGTTACTTTTTATTGAGGAATTTATTCATAAGGAAACATAATCACTTATCATATTGACTTTCAACTTTTATTAGATTCCTTACACAAACTCATATTTTCTCCAAAAGATGAGTATTTAGGAAGACTTGTTCACATTAAGAGTAGTATAATAAACTTCTAGAGAATCACCTAATCCACAAAAGAGAACTATATACTTACCATGTCTTTATAATCTAACCAAAAAATGTTAGTACAATATCAGATAATCCAGAAAAGGATAACCCTTTATAAAAAGAAAATCTATTTTTAATCTCCAAAATTTGTCCAACAAAACCCAAAGTTCAACAAGGACCATTAGATAAACAAATTGTCCATAAAATACTTCAAAGTAATCCAAACTAATATTGAAACCCAAATATTTGAAGGATTTAGTCGCATAGTCTTCCAAGGTACAAATTAACACCTATCTTCAAATAACATCAGTTACTCTTTAAATCTCGTATTGAAAAGTAATTAACCTAATCACATATCCTCCATGATAGGTTAATAAAATCACATAGATAACCCAAAATCAGCTTACTCTTAATTCATAAAATCATCTAAATAAAAATAATCAGTCAAACTAACCGGGGACTTCACGTAGTCCAGTGGTAGGCGATAAATACCAGTCGCACTTTGGTTATGGGTTCGATTCCCACACCTTTGTCCGACGCGACGGGTTGTCACACAGTCTGTGTGTTGTCCTTTTTCCAAAACTGTATAATTCTCAAAACATTCCCCAAAACGAGATAAAATCTTCAAAAATAATCATAACATATTTTAACCTCATGTTTATCCCATGCCTTTCCTTTTCCATCGTAACATATAATAACCCATAATTAACTCAAAAGTAAGGATCATATATAACCTAATGGTTACCTTTATAATTGTTACCTGAACTTCCACATCAATTGGTCATCTCGTACATGATGCATTACAGAACATAACAAGGTTCAAGTGGTTGATCATGACTCATTGATAGTTGGTTTAGAACAACCACGAGTTTCCTCATTGAATACCCCATTTCATCCAGTCTCTTAATCAGAGAACCACCACAGTTTCCTACAAACCTATTGTCACTTTGGTTCCTGCTAGATCCATCCATTCACTAAAAACAGAAATGTCAGTGTGAGTATATCAACAAAAACATCATGTACTAATGAGGGAGATAACCACTAAGATATACTTACTCATTCACTTTATCTAAAACTAGGACTCTTTCTGAAATCCTATCCATTATGGTATTGTCACTAATGCTTAGAGAATATCCTAACCTCTAAAGTTATCTAAACCGACCTCTGATACCAACTATAAGGCCCCACCCTTAAACCTTACTTAATCTTGAGTTATTACAAGATTACACATTGAGGGTCTTTTCAGGTTTAGAGTTTTAGATAATTAGATCATGAAACTTGCATTACTTTCCACACTTAAGCAAAGTGGTTACATAAAAGACAGTATTCATTTTTCCCATCAATAGAATCATATTAAAAATAAAACATGGATTCTTTCTTGACACATCCTTGACACTATCATCACATCATGTAACTTTCCCTTGACCTGTGAAAAACATTTCAAAAACATGGGATTAGCATAAAAAGCTCAGTAAGGGTTAAAAAAATATGGAAAAGAAACATGAGTTCATATATACATAAGAATGAAATCATACTTTACCCATAAAACATAGGCACTTTAACATACCTCATCAAATCATGAATAAATCATAGAAATCATAAGACATAAAAGGTAACTTGAGGAATTCATAACACTCTTACGTAGGGAGTAACCCTCTTGGTTACGTTTGGAATACCCACCACAGTATATTCCCTAAATCTCTTTAGAGAAACCTTAACATTTCACTCCTTCACCTTACCCAATGCATTGGAGAGCTATATCGGGCTCACCCGCTGTTAGTTTATCACGGAACCACCTGTTTTCATAACAATGCCCAAGAACCATAACATAAACGTATCACATAAAACATGCATAAATGAAACATAACATTTCTACATTTCAATCACAATATAACATTTTAGTATATTGAAATAATGAATCCATTCAAAAAGAAACCATTTCCAAAACCATTTAAAACATTTAATAAAGAGATTTTTGAATCAAAGTGTCTGATACCACCTTGAAGCTTTTAAAATGTTAAACCATTAATATCCATATAAATAAATCCTTAAAACCATTTTGAAAACATGGATATTAATAAGAACAAATAATTAAAACATTTAAAGCGATATTTTGGTTAAAGGGGTTTTACCAAAATTAGAGACACTTGAATACAATAATTGAGGAATAACATTTAGTCAGAACTTTATAATATCATGAGAATAAATGGATTCATGATATAATATTCCAAAGGACAGTATATACACCATATAAGAGTGAATTGGTGCATAACAACAATGTAGTTTCAATAGAAATGCAAAATGTGATGAAATCCCTTATAAAGAAGGTATCCTTAAATTAAGGATAAATGAATCTCAAAATTATGTGTGACAAATATAAATACACCCAATATAAGTGAATATTAAGTGTAAAACAATAAAATTTCATTCACACATATTCAAAAGATGACATGTTCAATAACTACATGTTGAACCCAAAGAAATCAAAATTGGGTTAAAAAGATCCCTTGGTAAAATTCAACAGCCTAACGACATCACTTCAAAATTCAGAAAATGAGTTGATGAGAGATAAAAAGGGAATATCATCACTTGAAAATAAAATTTATATCAATAAGGATATAAAAGAACATATCCCAACATAATAGTATGTGAATTCAAAGACATAACAAAAGAAGTCTTTTAAAAAGTGGAGGGTGAAAGGTCACCTTACCGAGTTCGGTAACTTTCGAAACTTATACCCCATGGAAGAAGGGTCATACAATGAAGATGTGAATACCCAGAAATGAAATTATTCTACACAAAGTGTATAATAACAGGCAGTACATACACCACTCAAAGGAAATTGTGGCAAATGTAGCATAAATCTCACGGGAATAAAAGTGAGATGAAAAATCTCTTACGAAAACTCGACAACCTAACAGTGCCACTTAAAACTTCCAAAATGGATTGATGAGAGAGAATAGGGTCTCTCATCATATGAACATAAAAATTACAGTAAGACTAATATAAAATAATATCCCAATAACATGAAAATGAGCTTTAAAAGGAATGACATAAAAGAGTGTAAAAAGAAATACAGGAGTCGGATCCCTTACCTCAAGTCCAACTTGTCTTGTTCGTTTCTTTATATTCCTGAATAATAAACTTTGGTCAATTTATAATTGACTAAATACCTCCTTTAAATATTATTATTCAGTTCATATCATATAGTATAATTTTATAATAATTGTTTAATAACATTAGTTCATATCAGACGTTTTTGTCGATGTATGGTACATGAGTCAAAAATGATCTTGTTTGAAAAATGATTGTCCATGTAGTTATAAGTAAATAATTTCTAGAATAGTATTAATTATTAAAATATCATATATATCCAGTACATATTCATTTTATACTATTCCATATCATTTGGAGATAAAAACGAAAAAGACCGTTCATGAAGACGGTAGGCCGTACGTACGCATGAACGCTACATTCATTTTTTTCTATGTCATATTAATGGAATTAAAAATAAATGATATATATATATATATTATACTTACAGTATAATATATATGTTATATAGGTCACATATGATCATTAATTTCATTCTTTATACGTTCCATGTATTGCATGTACGAGTCACATCACTTGAGGGGGCGGTAGTCCACACTTCCTCATATGAAATTATCGCATTTACACCACATGAAAAGAATAAAGGTATGGTTTAAATATAAAATACAGAGCATATAGTAAACATAAATACCATATATATCATATATAAAATATAGTGATATCATAATGGCCACCTTTAAAGGTGTTAAAAGAATATTGAACAATCATCGTTTCATGAGGCAGAAAATCGCCAACCACAGAAACAATATCACTACTAGAAAAACAGGTATTTGTGACGGGTCATTTGCGACGGGATCCCGTTGCAACTGGCTTTTTACGACGGGGGCCCATCGCAAATGGCACGTTGCTGAAAATGGTGTCGCAACAACAATTTTTTGCGACGGGCCCGTCGCTAAAACCATTTTTTGCGACGGGGATTCTCCCCATTGGAAATAGTACTCCGTATATTTGTAAAAAACTTTTAAAATAGTTTTTGTGACAGGTACCGTCGCAAATACCTGTTGCAACGGGCCCGCCGCAAATAGTTTTTGTGACGGGACCCGTCGCAAAAACTATTTTAAAAAAAATAAAAAACTATTAATAAATTATTTTAATGCATATAATAATAATACTATTTGCGACATGCATAGTATCCCGTCGCAAATACTATAAAAAAAATAAAAAAAATAAATTATTAATAAATTATTTTAATTAATATAATAATAATCCAATTATAATTCAAAAATAATAAATAATAAAATATTAATAAATGATTTTAATTAATATAATAATAGAATTATAATTCACAAATAAAAATAATAAATTATTTTAAATAATAAAAAGAGTTTAGGGGGTTGGAGAAGCAAAATAAAACAAAAGGACACAAGTGAAGACATTACCTTAAGATCGGGTAACTCCCTTTGGTTTGAGCTCAAAGGCTTCCTTGGGAAGACTTATACCCGAATTTAGGCTTCAAGGAGTTAAAGAGGGATGTGGAGAGACAAAATGGGCAGGGTTTGGCCGAGCCAAAGGCTTTTGATGTGTGGGTAAGGAGGTAGAGGTGGGGGCCTTTTATAAGAGGAGAGTAGGGGCACACTTGGAATGTAAGGAAATGTTACATTATTTTAGAATGAGTTTCGGATTTTAATGGTCCCAAATTGATGTGTTTCGAGGTTAAGGTGATAAGGGTTAGAAATCCACCCATCTAATAGGTTTTGGACATGTGTAGTTCTTATATGTTACATTATCTTTCCATTTTATTTAAATCATTAAATAATGAGGTCATCGCTGCATCATCATGATGTCATAAATAATTTAATTTATTTAATGTCTAAAAATTATAAAACAAATACTATGATGTAGGAAATCTTTTTATTATTCCATTTATTTTTTATAGCCAAAAATTTGACTTGTATAACCCCATGTAAAAATTGATTTAGTAAAACATCTCATGTTTGTGTCATTTTTACTTTAACATTAAATAAAAAGATATTTATGTCATTTTCTAACCAAAGTGGCTCCATGGGGTCCCCATGTTAATCCATGGATTTTCTTGGTCGGAAATGACACATAAATTGAGGGTAGGACATGTTTCTAGGTCATTTAATTTTATTAAAACATTATTCTTACCTTAAACTACACTAATTACCTCTAATCGCGATTAAAAACTTAATAAGTTACTATTCACCAAAAAATTATTTTAATCCCATTGAACCACATTTTACTTATTAATGACAACCATGTATGTTGTATTTTTGAAATTAAAAACACAAATATGGAAAAATTTCATTTAAATGGAAAATCAGTTTTTATTAGTACCACTTAGTGGTTTCACTATTCATCAAAAATTGAAGTTTTTCAGAAAATTACCAAAAGTTCACCCTAAGATATATTTGATATTCCGAATTCAAAAATGATGTATATTTTAATAAATTCAAAACATATAAGTTGCATTAATTAATTTAATAATTAATTCCCACTGTAAAAACAAATAGCCTGTTTTTATGAAACAAAATGTATCAAAAGATTGACACTAGTTTAAGTCCGATTTCAAAGTGAAATTAATTCCAACGACCACAATTGGATTAAATGGTAAAAATATATTCTAATTTTACATTAAAACCAATTCAAAAGATAATCTAATCATATAAATAAATTATATTAAAAGAGGTTTTGAATTAAAATACAACATTTTTCACTATTCATTAAAAATTGAACTTTTTCAGAAAAATACCAAAAATTTACACAAAGTAAACTTTGATGTCCCGATTCTAAAGAAGAATTTTATTTTGTCAAATATAACACATAAAATTGTCAAAAAGTGGATTTAAAAGAGGTTCACCATCAAAAGGCGGTTAATCGGCCTTTTAAAGAATATTAGAGTGTTTACGCTTAAAATTGGATTCATTTGCGTTTTTAGTCCTCTAACATTTATTGTAAAAAGTAAAAATATTTGACAAACATATATAATAATTTTTTAGTTAGTTCTGTTCATTCCCACCATTACAATGGCTAGGCATTAACTACTATTTAAAATAATATTATTTTATTATTAGAGTGCAACGTAAGATTCCCAAGAAACTCGTTGTTGCGTGTTGGGTACGCCATCGAGCATAGCATCCCCTTTAAAGTACTATTAATATTTTATTCACAAATATGGATAAATATAAAAATGTCATATTCTTTATTTACTTGGGGTGTTACATTATTTACATGGGATACTCTATAAAGATGCAATTTCTTCACTGGGGTTCTAGATTGTTTCATGTCACAGCCTTTACAAACACCTTAAAATCCCATACATGTGTGTTCAAAAAAATGGGATTCTTTTCATTCCATAGCTTGAAGGTAATTCCATTTTCTTCTTTAGTTGGTACTATGTTTATTGTTTATTCCACAATATTTAATTCATATCCCTAGTTGGTTAATAGAAGATATGCATGATTCATTATCAACCTTACAATTTCTAATAATTTCCAACTCTTTATTTAACTAACACAACTCCACTATGGTGTATAAGGTGATGTGAGGTGAGATAGAGTCCCAAACTCTGGTAGAATGGTGATAAACTCTAGGATAATATTTTAACCACCACAATCTAATCATGGCCTATTTATCTTCTTACAAAGATTATTCTCTATTTTATTATTTAATTCCATAAATTTCTTAAAGGAAAGATACTTTTACCTCATCAAGTATACATAGAGATATCTACTCAAGTAATCAGTAAATGTTTTCGTGTAAGAATATCCACCTCTATGATCTACTATAAATGGTTTACAAACATTATTGTTAACCAATTGTAGAGAATCTATGGTTTTTTCACCCTATCCACTGAATGTATGTTCATTCATTTCTATTAATAAACAAGCATGATATCAATTATTTGGTTTTATCTCAGATGAGTCTAAATAACAATATTGATATATATTTTTCAAATTCTTAATGTATAAATGACCAAGACAGTGATTCCAAAGCTTGGTGTTATACGATTCAGTTGAACATGATACATTATAAATTTTCAACATTTGGTTTTTATAATTTAATACATAAATAAAATTGTTTAAATGTGTAATACCATAACATGTGCTGTAATTATAAAATAAACCACTTTTATTTCCCAACTTCAAAATAAACAAATATGTATCTAGGAATGATATAGAAATTATGTTCTTGAAAACTGTAGGTATATAATAACAATATTTTAAAACCAAAATCATTATTATTAGTAATAAAATGTTGAATTCACTGATATCCAGAGTAGCCATCCTTTCCCCGTTGTAAGATCTTATATCCACCTCTCCTCTAGAAATCTTTCAGAATCTACATTGTTCCTACATTTGAATTTAGATGTGATCCCCACAAGCTGTATCTAATACCCGATGTGTATATATTCAAATATTACTCTCAATAATGAATTCACCTTTATCTCCCCCTTTCTTATGGGTGTATTTCCTCTTTTAGTGGCTTGGATTAAAACATGAAAAATACACTGGCTCCTTTTCATTTCCATTCCTATGGATCATCCTTTTCTTAAAATTATGGTGCTCGGGAGATTTATACAGTTTTTAGGTCTTGGGCCCCATTTACTTTCTCTTCCTTTTTCTATTCACCAGAAGAATTGTGGGCTTATCATCCATCATTTTTTTATCTACATATATAGTCAAATTAAGTTCTGAAAGATACTTATAATTATTTCTCATGTTGTAATTAATAACAAAAATGGATAAGGTCTTGGTAAGGGGTGAATGTATGAGATCTGTAAGCAAATCATCTGGGAATTTAATCCTTAATATGTCACAACATTCATTGTAGACAGTAAACTTCATTACATGAGGTCCATCTTGTGCATACTCTCTATGATTAGTAGTTAATAAAGCATTGGATATCTTATTCCACTCTTACCTTGCCTTCTCTTGATAGGGATCCTGAAGGTGTGATATCATGCTATATGCATCCATGTCTTGAGGTTGCTTTAAAATATTATTGGGCAATGATGATATCATGAAGCACTGAAAATTTCTGGAATTGGTCAAATTATTCTCATAGAGTTTTAACCTTTCATCACTATCCTCATCTATAATCACTTTAGAAAAAGGGTATTCTAAGACATATAATTTCCTTTCATGGAAAAGAAGGATAGGTAGGTGACTTTTCCACTATAGAAAATGTGAGGTGATGAGAAGTTTTTCCCTCAATTATGTATCATAGTTATATCTTTTATGTCATATTATTGTTGTTTCTACAAATTATATGAGAAGAAATTTCAGAACTTTATCTGCTAAAAATTTGAGAAATAAATATATATTATATTTATTACACTCCCACTATTTTATCACAACCAAATAACCCTCATAATTTGATTCATAATATCATGTTTCTTGGGAATTCAAGTTGAAAGGATACATATTCCCATTCTCATTTATCCATATTTGGTTGGTCAACCAACATGAATTATTTTATTTAGGCATTCCAAATACAAAATTCATTAACTCAAAATTATTTGATCTTCAGAGAGGACTCCCATGTCCTAAAATCCATTATTCAATTTCCTTAATCATTGACTCTCAGTTACACAATGTATTTCTTTAGAAGTCAACACATGATGTTAAATAAGTTAATTAAACCCAAAACATCATGTTATAATTCCTTGATAATTTAAAGCACAACAAATTTGTTTGGGAAACACTTCAAACTATGGTAGAATTTTAACTGAAGTAATGGAAAGCTATAACAACTAAATATTTAATGGAGTTATTTTTCGTTTTATGAATAAATTTCAAATTATTATCTTTATTACAAGATTTTTAATATTAAGTTGGCATAATTATTTGATTATCCTTGTCTTAGATAATATATACACAGAATCTAGATTATTTTAGTTTTATCTTGCATGATTTTTGATTCATTAATTATATGATCATGAAAAAACATCCATAATGAAACAATTATGAAACATGATATAAATGAAATAAAAAATTAGTATGACCATGAGATTTTCTAATGGTTAGTTTATCTAGTAGGTGATAAAAAACCGCTGACCTTGGGGAAAACTCCTTGATACAATTAAGGCTCATGTTACGGCTTTCTGTAAATCCACCCATGTATCTCCTTGGATTGGTTTTGCCTCATATCCATACATGAACTTCCTATACTTTCTTGGGACCTCCGTCCTTTACATATTCTATTACTCACACAAAGGTGAGGGTAAAAGGGTTTACATAAATGAAACCCTGGGTAGGAATTCCCAACCTAATCAGAGGAGAGAAGGCACAAAGACAAAATAATGAATTTAATAAATTAAATGAAACCAATCACATATGAATATTGGTATATGCTCATGATAATCCACATGCATAAAACAAACTACACATTTAATCAAACAACAATTCAATTCCTAATCATTCTTATTTATGATAAATCATTTTCTAATCAATTAATTATCATCTTTAATGAATCAATTATTTTATACTAATACTTATCTCAATTTACATGATATTATCAACCGTCGTAGTTTTAAAAAAATTAAATAAATTCATTTAAAATTAACTGTGTAAATAAGACGTACCATGGAGGAAACATGGTGAATACCCATCCAAATCTACCCAACATGTATTATACTTGTATAATTTTTACTCTTTCGACATTATACATACATGACTTATCACGTACTTATATGACATGTTGTATCAAATTAATGATTACACAAATTACATGATTTTTCAGCCACGTGTTATGATTCAATACATGTCAAATAACAGCTATAATTTGACTCAAACATGATATGCAGATCTGAACATTATGTGGATATTAATTAAATATATATGTATATATATATTATAACCTACCACATGGTGTGTCTTATCATCTTAATTACCATACATAATCACATGTTTCAAGGTTTACATAGTATAATAAATTAATTTCAAATCTACCTAATTTGGTATATGTACACGATGTGTACATATAATCTACACGGTGTGTACATCTCTCACCATCTATCCAAGACAAACACCTAGGGACTCGAAATGTATAGTGTGCCTCAGAAAATATTGTACATTGCGTGAATAGTTCACTACATACCACATGTCCTTCATTTTATAAGGTGAAAAATTAGTTAATCCATGTATAAAATGCACAACTAGTTTGTGACCCAAAGGAATAATACAATGTGTACATGGGATACACGGCATGTACTCCGATCAACCGCACACTAGGCTGACCCAGTCAACACATGGTGTAATAATTTATTACCCTTCATGTAATAAATGGACACAGATTGATTAATTACTAAATTAACTCTTTGTGCATTGAATAGAAGTACACAGTGTGTATCTCTTGTTACACAGCATGTAATCCTGTGTTATCTGGCCTGAATTTTTGTAACCTAGGAATGAGTTATTCAATTTTATTTTAATCATAAAATTGATCATTTTGATTATATCTATGAGAAATGAAGGAGTAAGATGAAGATCTCACAATTCAAATTAAAAGAATGATTATACAAGAATTGAAAAACTAAATTTCAAATGCATAAATCACCAATGATTTTTAAATAAAAATAAATAATTATGTGACTTCTCTAATACCTCTTTTAGTTTCTGGGAGAATTGGATGTGTTTGATTGGTACTTCCAATCATTTATTTTTCTCATCATTGTTGATCTATCTATTATCTACATGACAATGAATGCAGTATGGAATGTAATTGAATAAAATAAATAAATAAATGGGAGTCATGTTGGAACCAGAGGAGAGGATCATTAATTATTATTTATAATCAATTTAATTAATTAAAAATAACATTGTTGGAATTTTTTCTTCATTGTTGGATCAAGTTTCAGATCTATGTTTCATAATTGTTGCATTGTAGGAATCAAGTTCATAATACCTCAATTGGTGATCCACATGTGTTCCAAAAATAACCAGATGTCAATAAAGGAATCTCTGGGGTTTTTCACGACAGATCTGTGTGCTTGCATCTTATTCCTTTGATTTCTATGTGATCCACTTCCAAATAATTCTAATTAATATGGTGGAGGAAGATTTCACTATGTTTTTGACAGCTTTCTTGGAGATGGTATCTCTCTAGGTATTAAGAGTATTCTCCAAATTCTTTATTGCCAACAAAAAAATGAATTTGATCTACTGATCAAATGACATAACTACGTTTTTATATCACAATAGTTAATATAAAATAATTTCACAAGTTCCCTTAATTAATTATTTAATCCTTGCAAAACCCCATGTCAAATAATAATATTATTATTATTTCTAGACATGATATTAACATTATAATTAAAATAAAATATTATTTGGTCCAATCATATTCAATATTTTATATTTATCACCTAACCTTATATCTCAGTATGTCATTCCTCCATAATATTATCTCGACCTTGAATGATATCTATTTATTTATTAAATAAATATCACTGCATTATTCACCAATAAATATATAAATATTTTATTTACTAAATGTAAAATATTTATTTAGATATTATCAATCACAAATGAATAATTTTTAAACCACTTGCGGGAATAATATTAATTCAACCTATTAAATAACAAATAATAATATATTATTTAGCTAGTATTCTGGATACACTTTGTGTATAGCCTTCTATTACACTTTTTCAGTGGTATTTGGTGAAGTAGCCTAAATTTTATGGTTAGCGTCAAGAAACTTGACAAGGGTCCCATAGAGAATGGAGTTAATGATGCCAATATATGTCACCACATATGGATTCTTACTATGTAAGATAATCCCTTTATAATGATATCTCAAATAAAACAGGTTCCATGGTGGTGTCATTAACCTATGTGCTCTATTTATCTTTCTTTGAATTCGTGGAGATATAAAATTCTTATAGAACACCATGTATATGGATTTATTTAGGATATATCATTTCCATTAAGGGGCCTGATATATCAACTTCTATTAAAGAACAAAAAGGGAAAAATACATTCTTGTATTATTCATTAATGCAATATTACTTATGATGCACCCATCCTACCTCAATATAAACATATTTCATCATATTATTTACCAAGACATTAAGTGTGAGACTAGTAATACTCATTAATTATAATATTAAATTATAAGGATCAATTCACATGTCTGTAGATATGAACATCCTATGACACATTTAAATGTGGATTTCCTACTAGATGGTATCATTATTATAATATCCTAATAGATATTACCAAGGTATTTCACCATGAGAAAGCTCTATAATTTCCTATGAGCCTCCACCCTTAACATATTGTATAATTTCATATGTTAAATGACATTATCCAGTAGTAGATCATTTATTTAATAATAGTGTCATAGAAGTTTTAGGTTCTCATCATAGCAGGGAAGTGGTGAGGAATTTTAGTGTGAAAGATACTCTTAGGAAATTAGCACCTATATGTTGCATAAAATCAAAAACAAGATGGGATAAGTAGTTTTTAAATATTCAAAACCATGAATACAATGTTGTCATAATGTACATAGATATTGGTTCTAGGGAACCAACTAAAACATTATGTGCCTAAAATAATGATAAATATTTTAGAAATGTGAGTATATGGTAGAAATATTTCTAGAAAATTGCCTTTGAAATTTTTAAAGGTTATTTGGCCACTTAAAATTACTGTTTAACCACTGAGTAAACAAATTTTCACCTTAATAATTGTAATTATTTTTAATTTTTTCACTAATATTGTTTGTTAAACAAATGATAAACACTATATAAATTATAAATTATTCTAATTAAAAATATAGAATCCATTATTCCAAAACCAAATCATATATGTGGTTGAAATTAATTGAAAATTAATCCCACAGGAAAAACGAGAAAGTGGGTTTCTAATGTGAAAATGTTCAAAAGTATGAAATTTTTTATTTCCATATTCAATATAAAGTTAATCAAAATGACCTAAATTATATTAATATATGTAATATTTATCTGATAAAACTTTAAAAAAATTAAAAATATTATTTAAGAATATCAATTATTTAGATGAAAAAATAGTTTTCAATTAATATACAGTATTTTTCATTATTCATCAAAAACTAAAACAGTAGAGAAAAATTACAAAAAGACACACAATGATTATTTTGACATTCCTATTTTAAAAATAATGTATACTATGTGATGTAAAATTTATAAAAGTTTCAAAATTAAATTTTAAAATAGGTGAGCCATTAAAAGGCAACACATTTTCCTTTAGAAAAATACAACTTTTGAGGGTAAAATTTGATTTGTTCTTATCTTTTATATATCAAATTTATTCGATGAATGTAAAAAATATTTTATTGAATATAATATATATATATATTACATTAATATAATTCTTTAATAGTATATTAATTTAATTTATTCGTAATAAAATGCTTTGGGTGTACAAGAATAATTTTTTATAGAAACATTTCCTTTATATTCAATGGGTTTTTATATTCTTTTATAATTTATTACTAACCATTAAATTCAACCATATATTTTTTTTGAATATTTAATAATATTAATAACCAAAAATTTATTGTATTTTTTATGTCTTAATAAATAATAATATTTTTATTATAGACCAATATAAATTTTATGTTTTGTGTAATAAAATATAAATTCAATGATTCGAGTTACATTTTCTTATCTCAGTGTTTTGAATAAATAATTATCTGAAAAAATTAAATATATTATAAAATAAAAATATTTTAAATTATAATTTTGCTAAATTTTCAAATGGATTTCAAAAGTGCTTTTCTAAATAGTGGTAATTCTAAAAATTCTTAAGTGGTTAACCACCAAATTTTGAAAATCTTAAATTTCTTAATTATATTATCTTTTTAGGAATAAATCATTGTGATTCAAAATAATCCCCTTAAATATTCATATGAAAGGTTAACAAAATTACCTTTTTCAAATGATTTTAAAATGGAATATTTGATTCTACTATTTATTAAACATGTTCAAATTATTTATCAAATGTTCTAATTTTATTTATGATGTTACTTTTTTCTCAACTAATGAATATATTTTTAATGATATATAAAATTAATGAATAAAGAAATTTAAATTATAATTTTTAGAGAACAAAAATTATTTCATGGTTTTTTAACTTCTCAAATTTATATTTTAACTTTTATAAAACAATATAAACATTCAAATGAACATTTAAGGAATTTTAGCATAGATCAGGGTATGAAAATTAGTACACCCATGATTACTACTTGTATTCTAAAATTGGATAAATCGAGAAAACTAGTTGATAATAAGATTTATTAAAGTATGATATGAATTATTCATTACCATACTTGTAAATGGATGTATATCATGCTTGGTGTTTTTATTTTTTCTTATATTCAACCAAATCCAAAGGAGTCTAATTTTAATTCCCTCAAAATAATTTTTAGACATTTGAGAGGAACTAAAATCCTATGATTATTTTATATAATTAAATATTTTTTTGAAATTACTTTTTTTTATACTGATTTTGGTGGATTCTAATTAGATAAGAATAGTATTAGTAGTACATTCCCATTTTTGTAAAAATCCCTTATCTCATGGATTAGTAAGAATAAAAATTATACTTATCTCTCCACATCCAGAAAAGAAATATATTTTTATTAGTATTTTTTGTTCCCAAATCATATAGATGAAACATACTCTCTTAAATTGTGGGATTATATATTATTATATCCTAATAATGTGTGACAATGCATGTAAAGTTAATATCCCTAAAAATTCATTTCCAATATTCCTATACAAATATAATGGTTCATAGAAACCATATTCATTGAGATCACTTCCAAAAAGGAGATATAATTCTTTTATTTTTTGTTCACTGACAATAAATATACCGATAAGTTCATTAATACCCTTGATACTCATCACTTCAACATTATAAATGGTGGGTTAATATCATTATCTTTTTATGAAAATATCTTAACATTTTGAATCATTATGTTTTTTAAGATTATTTTAAAATTTAAAATTAATTTCATTATTTTCTTTAATTTCTTATTAAATAAAATATTTTAATTCATTAAAAAATATGTTTTCACACTTTTCATAATTTTTGAAATGTCATATGAGTGTGATACTCTAAGAAAAACATTCATTTATATATAGAAACATGTGGATCTAGTTCATGCATACATACACCATGAGGTAATTACCTCAGAAATGGATGGATGGGTATTTAATTTGATCATTACCTTGGCCCTGAGTATTGTTCCTTTAATATATACATGGTTTAATACTAATGGGAAGTTTTATATGATCTATTAATATATTAGTTACAAAAACATAAATATATAATTTATTTTAAATGTTAAATTGTTATGTAATTTTTCCCTTTACAATTAAATAATTTTACTTTTTCTTCCTATGATGTAAAATTTTAGATTATCTCAAAATTTGAATTCATCAATGTTTCATAATATTTTGAATGGTTTTTTTGAGATGTAACCAATCTTATTAATTCTTAAATGACTTTATAAGAGACACAAAATTTTATAAAATATTTTTTAAATATTTTTTTAACTCTTTTTTTAATTAATTTTTTTTAAAATACTTAATTTTCTCTAGATCATATTAAAAAACTTGTTTTGTATTGAGATTTATAAAATAATAATATTTTAAACATTAGTATTTTTAAAAAATCATTTCCTATTTTCCTATTTTTCATATATTTTTTTGATCACATAAAATATCCTTAATTATGGAAACCATAGATTTTATTTTTATTTACTTTTTTTCATCGTATCTACTTTGACAAAATATCTGATTTAATTTAGATAATATAAAAATTGGAATAAATATACGGTATATCTAACAATAAATAACCTATTATAGGGACGAAATGCAATTATATTATTATGTAGATAAAAAGAATTCAAAAAATTATTATGATATAATTTTTATGTTTACTTTTTATTCATGTTTTTTTTGATGAAAACAAGTGTCAGATTGGTTTGCCTCTCAACTTTTTATGTTATAATGATCATAGATAGACTTCAAATTTCCTAAGGATTTTATTTTAGTGGTTTTCAGTTATCTTGTTATTGATTCCATGTGTTGAAATTTATGAGTAAAATAAAGTTAACATGATTATCATAATGATCGTGAAGATATATTTTTGAATGATCATGATTGTTGTTAACATATATTGACATTATAGATGTAAGTATAAGATTAATTAAATGGAATTGAATAATGTTTAGAAGGAAAAATGGGGATTGAAGTCCATCATGTTGCACATTCTTACTAGTAAATGGTAGTGTATAGCTAGTACCAAGTGAATAAAACATAAGTTCCTATAAGAGGCCAGCCAACTACCTAGTGGAGAGCCACTGGCCTACCAGTGGTGATGTATAGAGCTACCCCAGGAGAAAAATTACATCATCCAACTAGTGGATGCACACTATCCAGATGGAGGGATCTTTAGAAATATGGAATGAAGTAATAATTCCAAAAGCTACCTAGTAGTGGATTCTAGCTATCCAGTGGTGTTTAGGTCGGCTATAAATAGACACCAAATTTACACCAAAATATTTCTGAATTCATTAGAGGATATAAATAGCCCCCTTTGTGGGATGTATAATGTACCTTTTTAATGATTCACAACATCAAGGTCATACAATCCTCCAATTTCTCTCATTCTTCAAATTTCCATCAATTATAAAAGTATGATTGAATTTTTAAATGTTTTTATACCTCTCATAAATCTTCTTATTTCTCACATTGAGCTTCATATAATCTATTTGCGACAATTAGTAATTTCACTAAATGATATTTCATTAAGAATTCCCCATTTTATTTATTTGTAATCTATTTTAGTGATTACTACATTTTAATGTGATGTATTAGAGTCCCTTGGAAACCCCACTATATGTAAAGGGATCCCTTCTCATTTAGGTTTCATTCTACAGTAATTAAAAGTATAGGGTGGATTTTATTTCGGGTTATTACTATAAAAATTTAAAATAATGTGATTCTATGTAACACCTTCAGGTTTTAAAATTTAATTTTTCCATTGAAATATACAATAAGTATCAATACCTTGTTTTACACACAACCCCTGGTCTGAATTCATCAAGATATAGTATACTAATATAATCTAAATTTTAAATTAGTGGTATTAATATGGAAAACCAAATTAAGAGAATCATATGTATAAAAAATGTATATAATTAAAATGGATTGATTAATTTATAATAAATAAGTTCTTAATTTTTCAAAAATTCATTTTTTATTTTAAAAATATGTTTTCTCAAAGAATTTGTTTTACATAATTTCATCCATGAATATTATAATTAATATCATCCAGTTATATAAATTTAGTTATACACAAAAATAATATGTTTTGAAATTATCATATCAAATTTTTCTTAAGGAGGTTTTTTTCTAAAAATTTTATGTTTTTAGAGGATCGTGAAAAAATAAAATTTCATAAGAAATTATTTTTTCCCTTACTATTTTTAAAAATAACAATTATTTTAATTGATTCTAAAATTGTATTAGATCCGTTTTATTAAAAATAATCTAATTATTTTAATTTTATTTTAAATAATTATTAATTTCGGTATAAATATATTTTTATAAATAAAATCTATTTTTCGAAAAAACTATTTTTGATTTTGTTTTTTGGGATTTTTTAAATTGATTTTATAAAATTCAAAAAATTGAATTTTATAAAATGTAATTAATATTTTTAATCATATTATTAAAAAAATATTTATTCCCCTTTCATTTTTTGTCATAAAAAATGTATCTTTGGTAAAAAGTTAATTACTACGATATGGGTTGAATAATGTTAAAAGGGTGAAAACTAAACTCTCAAGAGTTAAAATAACCTTAAAACGAGTCCAAATTCTATTTGGTGGCCATATTTTGTCTCCTTTTTCTTCTCATAATTAAATATGGGTGATTTTTGAACCATTTCTATGGAATAAGTCATTAATATATTTTAATATTTTGAAAAAATCCATGTTTGACAACCCCCACACTTATAAGAGGTAACCCCATATCCTCTCTTCTACATAAATAAATGGCCTCTTAGATGAGAAAATACAACTATAAATGTTTTCCTGAAAGTTTTCCCCATTTTTGGGAGGTTTTGTAACTATAATTCTGTCCTAATAAGGATTTTTGTATAAATATAAGGAGCTTGTCCGAAGAAGAGGTATAGTTCATAATTGAGCTCACTCAATTTTATTTCCTCTTATACTTCAAATAAATCTATTTTATCTATCCTGAAATAATAAATCCAGTATTATCAAAATTGTACGATTTTTTATTTTTATTTCGCAACCTTTATTCATATCCTTCTTAAAAAAATGGGAAATGAAAGCATCATTCGTGCATACATGAGGACTACTTCTAAGTGACGCAATATATTTTGTTTTTCATCACAATCATTCATGGTTGGTAATTGTGGTGGATTTAATGTTTATATATATTATTTTTGAAATAAATATTCCTATATAATTTTAATATCTTATCAATATTGTTACCTTTCTAGCAATCATAAAATGATAAAGTCGCTCATCGTACATGTGAACTATGACCACCAAGAAGTGATGTTCTTTATTTTTTATCCCTGAATTATATGAGAAGTTATAAAATATTGAATTATGAATAAATATGATACTTATTTCATGATTAATACAATGTATATGATAAAACCATTACCATTGTGAAACTATGAGAACCCTCAAACCGAAACAAGAATGTAAAATAGACCAATTCTCACCCAAATAATCATTTTTATGAAGAATTTAATAATAAAAGGATGGTTGGAATTTATAAAGAAATCATATATAGTATTTAATTTCATTAATATGGTTCTATAATACATGATTATAAAATATATATTTATATTTAAGGATATTTTAAAACACTAAGTAAGATAGAACATGAAGTAAGGGAAATATTATACAGTCTCATTTCTTTTCATGACTATTTATATTAAATTAACTTTTTGGAAAATTATATTATACATATCCTTTTAAACACATTTACATTATTATACTTTGGTAATTCAAGGAATTTTATTTTAATAGTACCATTTTCTTATCTTTTTGTTACTTAAAATGATCCAGAAAATGTTTTCAAGAAAACCTGACTTTATATCCTCCTCAATCTGAAAAAAATTTCTACTATGACAATTTTTTTCATTAAAAAAATTTCAAGAGTCTTTTAAATTTTCCCCAATGACTTAATTAATTCATTTTACCTGTATTTTAGTTTATATAATTTTTTTTAAAATAATCATCTTTTTTATGAATGATGTACTTTTTACCAAAGGTGTGAACATAATCATTGTTTTAATGTATGTAACTAAAAAGCAATTCATTCCTTCATTAATACTCCTTTCATTGAAGATTATTTTAACATATTCCATGGCTATTTTCGAAGAAACGTTTTCCCCTTATATTCTACAAATTGTTTAATTTTAATATGTTTTTTCAAAATTAAAAGGGTAACTTCCCCCAAAAATATTTCTGTGATATTATATGGGTATTTTCATCTATGAAAACACTATATGATGATGATTATACTTCACTGGGGGAATCATGAAATGATACCATTCCAATTATTTATATTTATTATTATTGAATATTATGATAAAATATTGATGAAACCAATTTTCTTTTCCACCATAATGAAAAGATAAATGCCTTCATGACCGTATGGAATATGAAATGATACTGATTATATGATGATTGGATATGTTACAAACATATAATTTATTGGGTAATGTGATATTTATATCTCATGATATGGTAATGATAATAGTCGACATTATTGAGAATATATTTCTTCACATATTGAAGTGTGAGTATGACTGTTTCTAGCTATGTTCATAGTATTATGAAAGGACATAATAAAAAAAGGATATGTTCACATTTAAATATGTGAGAATGATTTCTTATAGAAACACTCAAAATATTATGAGTGGACAAGATTGGAAATATCTAGGTTAATAGGATTATTATTTCCTAAACATAGGATGTCATATGCTTATGATATGACTCATGAATGATGATTACAAATTTGATACTCATATTGATCATTTTTTTATATGAATTCATTTTTTAGCTTATGATATATTTTTTCGAGGTATGGATATTTTTTATTGAATTATCATACCATTATGATCCTTATATTCTCTCTTATGATTGATATCTCAAATTTTTACCCTTGGTGATCATCATATCTCACCTCTTCTTATGTTTTAATGTTCGCTAGGATATAAAGAAGGATGTTATGTATAATGAGTCTATAAGGGTTTATTATATAAAGAGTGATGTTATAGATGTTGAATATTGAATATAAATATGATATTTAAATATCTATTATTCAAGTGCACTATTCATGTATCATTCTCAGGAATGTTTACTTAGTATATATATTGAA
This sequence comes from Viscum album, assembly GCA_963277665.1. Taxonomy (NCBI): domain Eukaryota; kingdom Viridiplantae; phylum Streptophyta; class Magnoliopsida; order Santalales; family Viscaceae; genus Viscum; species Viscum album. The sequence goes on along the minus strand of CAUJRU010000032.1, from coordinate 522,442 downwards.
AATTCATTAAAAATATGTAATATTTTTATATGTAATGCTTGGGTGTACATGGTTTGTATTAAATTAAGATTTAGTTTTCTTTTTTTGGAAATAGTTTATGGGAATATGAGGATTGAACATAATAAAACATGTAGTAAAAAAATTTATAAAGTATTAACCTAATGTGGAATAAGTTAATAATAATTTTTTATAAATTAGGATATTTCGGGAATTATTTTCTTATGATTTAATTATCTCTTTTTGTAGCTTCATATTTATGCTAGGTTTTTTGGGGTTTTAAAAAAAAATTAGAACCAAAAGGGATCATGTCAACATAAAAATGTGACAAAAATGAAATGAACTTCCTCATATGAAAATAAATGAATTAAGATATAGGATTTAATATATTGTGATTATTATATCCCATACCTCTCAGTCTATAAGAAATAATAAAACCGCATTGATCTTCTGAATGTACAAATGAGGGAGAAATATTTTATTGATTCTTTCACATTAAAACATCCATGCTAAATCTATGGGTCTTCTAATTCACTATTTCCATGCAGTTGATCAATGTGATGGAAAATAGTTTTTTCATTCATAACTTCTTGGACCATGAGAAAGTTTTCTTAGTAGTATATCACTTGGAAGTTAAAACTGATCAATAGTGGACTCTTATGAAGATCATGATGTAAGTGGAAGAAATAAATTCTATATAATGAGAGGACTTTAATATGGTATTTAACAATAAATAAATTCCTAAAACTCTTTACACAATTATGTTAAGGGACATTCTTATAATAAATAAATGGATGATGATTACATTAGTACATATGCAGAAACATTAATAATAATTTTATTGTATGCCTCTAGCTTTATAATCGGCCTTGTGGGAAAATTTTATTGATTATTTAGATACCTAAAAAAAATATTTATGAAATTTTTTTATCCATAAGTGACGTTTATAAATATGAATAAATCATTCAATGTTCTATGAAATTATAAATGGATTATGAGAACACCCAATATTCTTTTGGTTTTTGTGACAAAAAGAAGAATGTGTAGCTTCATGAAAATGTGATCTATAAATACAAGAAAGGAAATAAATTTAAACCACATACATAGAAAAATAATAGGAAAATAGTAAATGAAATTATCTAATATTAACTAAGAAATTTGTCAATTGTGCAATGGTTTTTGTAACACTCTGAGATTTTGTGAATTTTTTTTGAATTAATTTAACATTTTTCATATTTTTCATTTGATACAACACTGAATATAGCTTATGTTATAATAAATAACCTTTTAATTATTTATTTATATTCTACACCATGTTAATCCTTAGTTATACGCTACCCCAAGATATGATTGTGCTACACGCAACACAGAGTTAGCTTGCATTACACGCAAGGCCAGTTTCAATTATCTTCTATTAGAGCACCAATTTTTAAAACTAAATTTTAACACATTTACAAATTTCATATTTCAAAATAAACATAATTTTTTAATTTTATATGTCAAAATTATCTGAGGGAGAATTTCTGTTATTTGTCTAGGAAGTTATCTTTGATGTATATTGAGAACTACGACATTTTAATTAAAAATGCTTTTCTATTTAAATGATTATTAATGTTATGCTATATTTTTTATTTTTCCAAAAGTTACAATATATCAATTATGTATATATATTAATACAATTTAGTTCATTGGAATCTTTTTTATATTTAATTTATATATAATTACTTAACAAACATTTGAACATTTCTTATTAAAAGCCCATTTTCTCGCCACATCTATGAGATTATCATTAAATTTAATCTAGCCACTTATGTGAATTGAATTTGTAAAGACAGATATAAATGGATGTAATCATTAAAATATTAATATTCTAATAAGAGCAACATAGTTTTCCACCTAAAATATTAGTTATAGTAATTAAAATTAATTATAGTGATTAAAGTATAATTAAGCTTTACAAGGAACCAAACCTTAAACTTATGGGACAAAATTACCAATACACTTGTAGAATTACAATTGGATGATAATATTTTGACGATTTACCCTATGTTTTGTAATTTTATGTTTTATTGGGACACACATTCATGAAATTGACGCATATCATACATTATGTAAGGAAAATAACAAAAATGAAACCTTCCTTATCGCTAAAATTTATATAGATTTATTGTATCGAACAAGATAAATAGATTCATTTATAAATAATATTTTTAAAGGTAAATTTAATTTTTTTATCATGGTAATTTAACTTTAATTTTTAAGGATCATATATGTACATTAAACTCTTAACAACTAGAAATGCATGGATTTTTAGTTAACAATTAAATTAAATAAATATTTCTTTAAAATTTAAAAGTAATGTAAATTTAATGAGTTATATTGTTTCATTAGTTTTTTTAGATGACTATATAATGTTAAAAATATTTTAGATTAATGTATTTTAATTCCATCATTTTTTTAGTTTTTTAAATTAAAATAAATTAATAATGTCTCAATTGATATTAATGTTATTTTACAATAAATGATATTTTATTAAACTATTTAAAATAAAAAAATGACCTATATTACACCAATTAATTTATAAGTGTTAATAAATACTAAATATTTTCTATTAAAGGAGAAATTAACCATTTATAATAAATGGGTTTCCCCATAGATATTAAAAACATTGTTAGCACTACCTAGGTTAAAGTAGTGTTTTAACGTGTTAAATGCGCTTGTTTTAAAATTAATTTCCATCACACATGAGATTTTTTAAGAAACTTATATATCATATTATAATTAATTAGGAATACATTTTCAAATAAATTCCATAATAATTTACTCTTATGGTTAATTTACATATGTTAGAAAACTTATTGCCTAAATCAAAACAAAAAATGAAAAATATAAGGAAACATAATGACTAAGAAAGAAATTGTAAAAATAAAATAATATTTGTGTATTATAGATTTTTATTGATAATAAAATCACATTAATATATGAATTTTTCATTTTTTTAATCTCATTTGGAACGGTATACAACCAAATAGTGATTACCGTTTAGTATTTACAAGAGTGGAACTCCCCCTCTATTATAAAAACTCAATAACTCTTCCCTTTACTTACACATCTCAAGATAACTTTTATTATACAAACCTAGACCAAAAATACTCCAATAATACCTCTCTTAGATCTATAATCCTCCCTTTGGGTAGAAATATGACCAATGAATCCCTATGGTGCAAAAAATGCGGAGTTTCCCAAAAAAGAGGTAGCATCCTTCTTCAAACTCCTTTGTATTATATTCATTATCCACCAACTCAAATATTTCTATTCTAATATTATATTACATTAATAGTATCCTAAATATACTGAAATTTTTTATAATCTTATTCTTAAACTAAAACACACTTCCATTTAATGGGTAACAAACTTATAGTTCTTCTGTATGAGAAACTACTGCCTCACAAGACCATGTTGTTCATTTTTCTTTTGCACCTCTCATGGATAGTAATTATGATGGAAAATCTATTTTTATATGATATATATTATATATAAAATTTAATTATTCTTATTTAAAAATTATATAAGACATACCTCACTTATTTGTATTTCTGGTAAAAATGATAGCTTCGTTTGTGGACATGTGGATTACCGCCTCCTCAAAGCGATGTAATTCATTCTCACATTACATGAAATGTATTAATTATGGGGTTAGTGAGCATATATTATATATATGGAATAATAATTCCAATATATGGTTTATATATAAATATATTCATACATATATCTCATTTAATTTCTTATTTTCAATAAGATAATTAAAAAGAAATAGTGTTCATGCGTACGAACAGCCTACCATCTCCATAAATGTTGTTTTACATTTCACATTTCTATATTTTATAGATTATTATAAATATTTATATACTGATTATATTTTTTATTGAAATCATGATTTAATTCTATAAATCTGTAAATCATGAGTATCAGTAATACTAAGTTGAAATGTGTACAAAAAAAAGCCTATATTACCAAAAGCATAACATTAACATGGAATTGATAATAAACGGGTAATATAAAGTCACAATAAAATCATATATGATATTATATATAATAATCTTGATCTATAATAGTTTTATAATAAAATGAAATTTATTCTAAATGGGGTTTTTTCTGATTATTATGAGATTCAAGACCTAGGGAAAGTGTTTTCTCATCTCACTTTAATTTTCCGTGAGATTGATCCCATGTACACAACCTATTAATTATATGTGGCATGTTTAGTACCCATGGATTTATTATATGATTACTATACTTAAATTTATGGGTATTTAAATATCTTATTAATGACCTTTCTTTCATGGGGTTTATGTTTTAAAAGTTTCCAACTCAATAAAGTGCTTTTGTCTCAATTGACTTCAATGAGACACATGCCATGTTATATAGCTATATTTTTTTTAAAGGTTTATATACAATAATTTTTCATGTTATATAATAAATATAAATATTTTCATGATATTTTAACCTTTATCAAATGTAAATTTGTAAACGTGGTGTATGATTCAAAGTTACTATGTGGTTAGAATTCATTACAATAATCTCAATTTTTATTGGGATTATATATGATTTTGTTTTCGTTGATGAAATATTATGATAAATAATTCAATACAACTTAGGAATTTTTATATCATCTAGATATTCCTGATATATTCTAGTACTAGTTCCATTATTATAATACTTGGTTCTTAATAAATTTAAGAATGTTTTTTTATGAAAATATGACTTTATTTCTGTTTTCGGTCAGAAATCTATGTTTTCTAAAAATGATTTCAATTCGTGCACTATAATTTTCTAAACTCTTTTCAATGAGATGGTTTTAAAAACGTTTTCATGATTTATTTATATTTTTTATAATTAGTTTCAATGAAAAAGGTTTTCAAATTATTTTTAAAATTATTTTATTTGCTTTCAAGGAATAGGTATTTCGAAAGTTTATCAAGATTATAATTTTTTCAAGAAAAATAATTTTCAAAATGTTTACAAGCTCGTTATAATATATTTCAATGATAATTTAAATAAATAAATATTATTTTATATTTTTTCAAGGAAAATGTTCTCAAAATGATTTCAAACTCTTTTATAAGATTTCAAGGGATGTGGTTTTCAAAAAAATTTCATGGTTCTTTTATATTTTCTCAAGGAAAAAAGTTTTTATAGATTAATTTATATGATTTAAAGTTTATTTTCAAAGAAAATGGTTTTAAAATGGATTTATTGTTTAAAAATAATTTTACAAATAAGAAAGTATATTTTCCTCAAAAAATTATTTTATATTATTTATCAAAAATATTTTTATATATAAGCTGAAATTAAGTGGTGTTACTCATTATTCTATAAGGATATGATCCAAGGGTTCAATTCATATTATTTATTCGAATGGGTTGTGTTTTTATGGAATGGATTTTATATAACTCATTTCTCTTTCTTGAGTTGTATTTCTATTAAACCTATTTCTCTTTCATGGGTTATATGATTATAAAATTCATTTCTATTTCATGAGTTATATTCTTATGAAACCCACTTATTTTAGTCTTGGATTAAATGATTATGAAACATTAATATTTTTTAACAGGTTGTGGTATAATAACATTTTTTAAAGCCCATTTCATTTCATGGGTTATGATATGACATTTTATGATTTTTGGAACATGTATGTATGCTTTAATTGTATTTTGGGTGTGACCTATATATCCATACAATTAATTGGGTAAATATTTATATCTCACAAGATAATTATTTGAAACAAGTCTACATTCTTAATCCACAATGGGTAACAGGTGAGTCCTAATGAACAAAATGAAACAGGTGTATCATGATCCACTATGGAATGTGGGGAAACCCTATCCACTATGAGAAGATGGGGAAACCTGATCCACTATAGGAATATTGGGAAACATGATCCCTTATAAGAAAAGGGTTGTTAATGGAGATGGTGGTGTGTATCACCCTGTAGGTGTAGTCCCCATGAAGTGACCTACAATGTTTTTTGGCATTGATATTTGACTTATAGGAAATGATATTTCATGTTTATGTGTTTTATACAATTCCATATCTTATTAGTATTTTTTCATTCATGTCTTATGATATTTATTTCCTTATGATTCATGTTTTATGAGATACCAATATTTATGTCATGGTTCATTTTTATGATCTGTGGTATGCAGTGTATGATCTTCTAATGATATAATTATGTTATCATACCCTTGTCTTCATCATTATGCTTAAGTATCTCCCATTTTAACCCTTATTAAGAATCTGATCTCACCCCTTTTTATGTTTTATTTCCATATGTTATGAAGATATCTAATATGTATGATTTTTTTAAGAATGGCGATAGTCATGAAGAACTTAGTGGGGCATAATATATCTCACTTAACAACCTGTTTTTAAATTTATATATTACCAAAGGTACTTGAATAATTCGGTCATTGGGAATCTATTGTGTACATTAGTATGCATTTTGTAAAAATGATGTAATTTCGATGAATTTTTATTCATAGTTCATTATAGTTTTCCATCGATATAGTGATTTGTCTCAAGGTATGAAAATTATGTAAAATGAAATAGAGGAGAATATGGATTAACCCCCATAAATTGAAATGATTCATATACACCTTGATTGGGAATTTTGAGGATCAATTACCTAATCTAGAAACTAATAAGGATATTAGGCCTTACCAACCCACTAACAAAAAGGATGAAGGGTTGGACTTTTCAATCACAATTGAAGTGGTTTAGGGTAATTATATGATAAGAGGTATGCATACTATCCAATATAGCACTAAAAATGTAAAATTTGGATTCTATCTCTGCCAGCTACTTTATATCTTATGAATTTTTTAATATTCTTAGATTCCCTCCTTTACAATAAAATATTGATTTATTAGTAAAAACCCATAAATAAAATATAATTTCATCTCATGTCTGTAGATCATCTTTGATTGAAGTTTGTGGGAATTTTCATCCTGTAAATATTTTGATTCTATAAATAGATAAATATGATGTTCTTCTAGGCATGGGTTAGATTTCTCTATATAAATACCTTATAAATTTTTTAGGATGGTAAGTCTTTTTTTTATATTCTAAATAATCCTATTATTTTCAATTATTGTGAGGATGAACATGCGCTTCCATTGGGAATTACTTCTATTGTATGAGTCTTTCTACCTATTCATAAGATTTATTTATCTCAAATAGATACAGAGAAATTGAAAATTTAAAATATTCAAATCTTTCATGATTATAATAATTTATTTCGTAAATAAAACTTTTTTATTCTCCTAAATAGTAAAGTTGAGTTTTCCTTATAACTCATACCTGTTGGTTCACCTATTTTAAAGACACTGTATAGAATCACCTTGATTTAGTTGCATGAATTAAGGAAATTAATCTAGGAGAATCTTAAAAATGGATTTATAAGCCTTAGTGATTCACCATGGAATGTTCCTATTTCTTTTGATATGAATAAATATGGTTCAATTCATCTTTTCATTGATTATAATGAACATATGATTTTTTCTAACAAGAAAAAGTATCATTTACCCCGTATTGATCACTTATTTGATAAACTAAGTGGAGATCAATAATTTTTAATGATTGTACTTCATTATGGGTAAAATTAAATAAGTGTTAGTAGAATATAACTTTCTATATGATGTACTGTCTTTATGAATTTTTATTAATTACATTTGGATATACCAATACTCCCACCAACATTTTATTTATAATGAATATATTCAATATAGTTACATTAATTAGTTTGTACTAGTCTATATAGAAGATATTCTTATATATTAAAAAATAAAGTAAGAGTGTAAAGATAATATGAAGATCTTTTTGATGTCCCTATGTAAGGAATATTTTATCAAAGAAATCCATGGATTAATTTTGGAAACATAAGGTTTCATTCATGGGTAATGAAATCTCTAGCAAAGGTATATTTGAAGATCATTCAATGAAAGAAGTTGTTTATCGATGGTCTATAATAACCATTGTGATTGAGATATTTAGTTTTTATATATTTTATGGTTATTCATTAATCATTGTGAATAATATCTCATGTTTATCTAAACCACCAATGAGTTTGACATGTAAGGGATCTATGTTTCTTTTAATAAATGAATTTGGGGAAAACATTCAAGGATCTAAATAAAAGGTTTGTCAGTGCACCTGTGCAAACATTTCCATATACTGGATAAGGGTTTGTGATCAATATTGATTCATAAAAAATTTAATATGATGTATAATTATTAATAATGACATAGTGATATATTATATATCACGTCAACTGAATAATAAAGGGAAAAATTACACAACTCGTGATTTTGACCTGGCCACAGTCTTTTTTGCATTTAAAATATGAATGTTTTACCTTTATGGTGAAAGGTTTGATATATATAAATATCATAAAAGATTTTTTTATACATTAACACAAACTAAATATGAATATTAAACAAAGAATATGGTTGAAATCGATTCAGGATTGTGACTACATGGTGTAGTACCTCTTTGGGAAGGTGGACAAGGTGGCTGATGCTCTATGTTAGAAATAAATTGCTAGTTTTTCCTTGATGATGGAAAAAAGATATCTAATATTTATTGATTTGAAAAATATATATCATGAAATCCTACATAAGGGATAAATATGTTTCCTTTTTTAGATGAATGTTAAATCATCCATCCATGTGAGGATTAAAGAGGTGCAATAGTAAGATGTGTAACTGTAGAAGAAGGTGATGAATGTTATAAAATTTAATAATTATTTTGATAGAATTATATTCTTTAGGAATATAGTTTTTGTTCCATCAAAACTATATTTAAATAATAACTTTTTGGGTGAAGCTTATATTTTATCATTCTCTATTCATTTTGATTTTATAATGATTTTTAGAGATCTGAAAGAGTAGTTCTGGTGGGAAAACATGAATAGTGGTATTGTAGAGCATGTATTTTGATCCCTGGTATGTCATAATGTTAATAATGAGAGAAATAAGTCTAAAGACATGTCACTACATTTACTCATACTAGAATGGAAATAGGAAAACATCAAAATGGATTTCATCATCAAACTTCTAAAAAATCTAAAGGTAATAAATCTATCTAGGTTTTAGTCGATATACATGGGAAGTCCACAAATTTAATTTTAATATGACATCATTTCATGAATTATTAGATTTACAAGATATAAATAAATTAAGTGGTATTATTTCATGGAGAACTATATTCTATTTTTTATAATAAGTATCTATGGTATACCTCGAATTATTGGAGTAGTATTGAGCTGGAATTGAATAAAAATTTAAAATTTACCATTGAAAATAATACTCAGATATATGATAAATTTGAGGGGATCTTTCTAAACCTATAAGTTATAATAAATACCATTTTATTTAATTTTAATGGTTTTTGGGATTTAAACATTATATTGGTTGAACTTTCGTAGAAAAAAATGCTTCACTTGCGCATTCAGAAGGTTCTTTAAGAATCACTCAATGGTAAGAAGTGCAGAACTCCAACATGTTGGGATGAAGATGGATATAGAAATCTGTTGAGGTTTGATTTATTTAAGAAAATGTTATAGATGGTTTGAGTCATTAAATAGTGCGTCGAGTTTTCTCATATTTGAGATAAATTTTATGCTAACAATCATCACTGACATATGTTGTTCGTTGTTGGTGATAAGGCATTCCAAAAAATATATCCTTAGATAATTTTTATGAGATTTTGAAGGAATTTAAAGTTGATCCCTAGATATATTGTCCCCTTCATAATTATTGAACATATTGGGAGGATTTATTTTTGGTGGTCCCTTCTAACGAATCTATATCAAGTTCACAATGTGTTTTGCATAACCATCCTAATAAATTACACACATGATACTTTATATGTACGGAACATAGAGTATATAACACTAGAGTACAATCTCTCTTATTAGGAACATCCATTGGAGATTCTATATCAAAGATATAATGTGTTTCATAATAATACCACTAACATAGTCAAGGTATTTTGGTGAAACTATAAATTTTAGGAAGGTACATATCCGTAGATTTTTTAAAGCAGTGATGGGATTTCAAGTTCTATATTATTTAAAGGGATATAGTATAAAAACCTAGAATTTGGCATAAATTGTTTTTGAAATAAACATTATATATTTGATGAGTTGTTTTATATGTAGCACTAAGTATAAATGAACCATGATTTAGTATACCCCCACAATCTTTCCATTAAATTGAAAGTATAAATAGAAAAAAACATATTATAAAACAAATGAATAGATTTTTTATATAATTAAGATGTATTGATTAATATATAATAAATTAGCGTTCAATTTTCAGTACAGTTAGATTATTATTGAAAATTATGTTATCATCGTAAATAGGTTTTATTGCATTTTACCTATAGATATTATAATTATTTTCTTCCACTTTTTTGAACCCCTATGAGTGTGGAGTGAATATGTTTACAATATAATTTGGATTTATTGACAATTATTTAATCTAAAAGAACGCATGATCTCGTGTATGTGTGGACAAGTAATCATTAGAGTTTCTTAATGGGTATTATTTCCTTGTGTAAGGGTAGCATTCCTAATGAGTTAAGGTAACAAAAGCATGTATATAGATACAAGCAATATGTAGAATCATGTGTAAGGGTATTTATACCTGGAATAAGGTTACCCTACACAATGCATATATTTAGACAGGGTCTTCCATTTCTCACCAAAGGGTAAGCCATCAAAGGTTGCATAAGGGTATATGTGTGACCATGTGAAAAGGATATTAGGTATGTGTACATTTAAGGATACATAAGGGAATACGTAAGGGTGAGAGGTTGTGTAATGGTATCTGGGTGACCTGTGTAGGATTGATTGGGTTGTAAATTACACAAGTAAGGGTAAACTCAAACTTTTGTTAAGGTAAAATCTAGTTTACACAACCCACATAGTGGGATCTCTTCCATTATCCTTCTTCATCCCTTGGGAATTCCCTAAGTGGTGATTTTTTTGGTTGTGGTCCCTCCCTTTAAGAAGATGGCGAGACTTCCCTCATCTTCCTTTGGGGCTCATATTCCTCCCTTCCCACCATTCTTGAACCCTAATTTCCTCTCGTATTTCCCTATATTTTCACTCAGTTCTAAACTTTCATATCTTGTTTAGGGTTGTCCTTATCATTCACTATCTCAATCCGAGTTCTCTAAAACACTAGAACTCATGAACATGATCTTGGTGAATCAAATCAGTTAGAAGTTTCCTTCAGTTGATACCTTTGATAGATTTGGGTTTTGTTCCTAGGGATGATGGGATAAGGCGATGGTCATCCTTCTTGACAAGTTCAGTATCATGGATTGATTGTCATTGATGGTGGATTTGTTCATTTCTTAGTCCAATTTTCATTGAATCTATAATAGATCCCATTTGTACCTATTTCGATGGTCTAATTAAATACATATGAAGCATGAATCTGTGAAAATAGATTTTTCGGTATGTTTTCCTAAAATTATTCTTCCATTACAAAACCCTTCGATCATTCTCAAGCTTCGAAATTTGGTTGGATGCTTCCTGAGTTCAGATAGTTGAACTTTAACACTTTTTCACCAAATCATCCTATATAAGTGTGTAGAATTCTATGTTTTAAAACAATTATTGACATGGGATGGTATTATGGTTGGGTGGGAGTTCTGTTGAAAATGGGAGTTGGTATTTGAGAATCAAATGAATTTCTACCATTATTATAGAAAACTGGGTTATTATATTCCATCATGTTAGTGTGGGTTATGGAACAGTAAGGGGATTCCATGGATTTATGGGGATTATTCTTCCAACTAGACTCTTGTTTGGCCATCTATATAGTAACAATATCTCCTCTCTTGATCCTCTTGAGAATAAATTGAGAAATTTTAAAACCAATATGAAATTTTCACATATATTTTATAGTCTAATATGTGATTTAGGTGTTTTAAAATCATATATCCAAGTTTTAGGAGCCAATAGAATGAGCATTCCTATGGCCCCTCCATATTATTCAAATGACGTGATGGATAGTTTTGTTGGAATGGGGATTGAACCCGAACTAAAAAATAATAACATGGGTAATTGAAACCCAAACTAGTTTGATTATATGCAACTTTATTCTATTCATACCTCCCCTAGTAAGAAGGGAGATACTAGTTATGGGAGGAGTTATTTAGGAAATTGAGACTTATCAAACTCCATTTTGCTGTAAAACAGGTTTTCATCTGGGAAAAGTATTGAGAAAGAAAATTTAGATCATGAAATATGGAGAAAAAATATTCTAAGATAGAAAAGAAAACAAGATGGATCATTAGAACCCCTCAATGATTCTAAATGGTGAAATGAAGAAACAAACTCTCATCCATTAATAGAATTTAAGGAGGACCCTCACATGATCATGAGTTTAGGATCTGGATCGAGAAATTTATATCAAAGTAACCTCATTTCTAGAACTTTTTTCGGTTATCAATGAAAACAATAAGGACATGAAAGGGTTTTTCTAATATACTGAAAACTATGGTAACTAGATTATTAGGTAAAGTAGGGAAATCTGGGGTAGTGGAAAGTCCTGTAAAAATAGCTCTAGAAGAAGATGCTGCACATAACCTTACAAAATTGGTTGGGAAAGCTACAAATTCAATGATGAGGCTGAGGATGACTAGGGTGGGAAGAAAAAGAACCTTGGATTTTTTCAAAAATAGAGGTAACTAGTGGTGTTTCAGATAAGGACTCAAGTGATAATGATGAAATAGAGGAAGAATGGGTGATTCTCCTACACCCCAAAGAATAAATATTGGAGGATCACTTCATTGTTGATGTAAAAAAAGAGGCAATAAAATGTATGAAAGGACTTTAAAATTTGATTCAAATACTGAGAAATTATTCTAGATTGGAAATAATTAGTGGATCATGGAATAAAGAATCAATTAGGGGATTATAAACATAAATAAGTACATTTATACATACGAAAATATGGTCATCATTTCTAAATACCATATTAGACATCATCTAAAAATCAAGGTAACATCTATCAATTGGATTATCTATAGGGTGAATAATTCTACCTATTTTAGGTTTTCTGGAATGGTTTTGTGGTTTATTTAATAGTTTCTGCTGGGTATGTTTGGTTTTTCTAGGTTCTCACTTATCTCATAAAAAAAATTGGAAATAAAAAATCTTATCGATAGAAGTAGTAGTATCCCATGTGTGGTAAATAAGAAAAGGCTATGGTGAATAATAACATATCATGACATAGAATTGTTAAGTTGATATGCTAACAATATTCATACACCATAGAGTCAAGTTTAATAATGTTTAAGATGTATGAAATGAGTTTATAGTGGTGGTTTCTCCCTAAATAAATAGCCATGTTGAAGGAGATTGTTTTTTTCACCATTGAGATAATTTATAACACTAAAATGTAATTATATATTATATTGAGTATTTTACCATTTGATAGATGTTTAAAACATATAGACTAATATGCATTGTAATAGTGGTTGGTGTAGGACCCCAGAACACCCTGAGAGGGGTTGGGTGAATTAGGATTTCAATTTTCCTTTTAAACTAATGGATCTTGTTCCCACGTTGGTAGGAACATGTTAAACCTGTCTGAAGAGGAAGTGTAGAAAAAAACAATCACATGAAAATCAATGACACAATAATTTTACATAGTTCCCCCCTAATGACTATGTCCGAGGATAATATGCTGATAGTGTATCGGTTATTCCAAAAACCACAATTATTCACAAATTGGGATTATAAGAGTTTAGCACAGTCAATCTATGCCAAGTGCAAAACCTTTACAAGTTTTTAGGGAATGCACATTGCATCCCTCATATCACTTCTTCTGACTCCCCCTTTCTCACTGTGTTGGAAGAATCTTCACTCATTTTATCATCTTGAAGGTCACTTTAGGGGTTTATAATTAAATCATGCATCATCAATAGTAAAATGGATGCTTTGTTGAAGTCTTGTAATCACCGATAGATGTGATTTATTTTCTTGTACACTGTTATGTTATGGAAATTATTTACGCAAACTGAATTGGTAAATTTCCAGGATTCCTTGGGTGTTCTGTGTAGTGTGTTCTGGTTACAGTTCACGAACCACCTCCTCTATGTACCACTACAATTTCCCCGTACTGTCCAGCTCCTATATGAACTTTCTTTCTCCATGTACTTCCTTACTCTGTGTACTGCTCAACTTCAATGCGCACTGCCCTACCCCACATGTTGCCTTGCTCTTCCACATACTGCGAGATCTTCCTCTATGAACTTCACTTTCTTTGGAAGCCTTTTTTCTTTATGGGATGGTTATCTCTGCATATCTTCTTCTCCAACACAAACCACATCATACTTTACCATATTTCGTCCCAAAATTTTATTCTCTAATCCAACTAAATTAATGAGGGGGGTTACTGCTCCTTATATAGGTATATAACTCCACAAGTTTCACTAATCTGATTTACCCAAATTTTCAGTGTGGGATAATCATCTATATATTATGAATTCTAACTATGTACAATTTTCTTTCTCCATTTACCACTCCTATTTTAGAAACAAAAACAATCCCTCAAACCTTATGTATTCCTCATACAGCACACATTCACCTTGAATTGTCAATACAAACCATTTTCAGATCTACGAACCACTCTGTGTACCATTCTCGCTTCCAGGTACACAGCCATGAACCATTCCTAAAACATGATATGTGGTCCACGTTCTAAGGTATGTGGTTCCCTTATTTTTTGGATTTTCATTTCCATTTCACATATCATTCTCTCCTATGTGAAAAACCTTTTTTCCAACACCAAACTCCCAATTTTGATTCCCAAAAATATGGAAAACACTAGGAAATTGTGCCACCTTAAATACTTATTTCACCTCAAATGTGTGACCTAATTCCTTGGAAACTCCCTAGTAATCCATTTTCATATTAAAAAAATACAATCTTCATTATTATCATTAAACATACTTGTTTCCAACAATCTCCTCCTTTGGGATTGTAGGAAATATCTAGATAAATTTACTAATGCGCCATGAATGATCAAAACCTGAATCATCATGAAACAACTCATCCATCACTCCAAGTCTACATGAGTAGTGATTAGTGTAGAAAACAATATAGGGGACATGAATTGAGTTCTCATCCTTTTTTTTCACCCCCATAGTTTTGTTTCTAGATTTTTCTATTCTCCATATTTCCTGTATCGAGAATGAAATATTTCACTACCCATTAGAATTTATCCATTCTCCCCCATTGGAAATAAACCAAACAAACCGAATATTGTCGTGTAGAGAAAAAAACATGCTCCCCTAGATCATATCTCCCCCATAAACCTACATCATCTCCAAAAACCTATTAAAAATAGTTAAAACAATTGGGGATTGGTGAATCTTGTAACCTCCTTATACACTGGGAGGTGGCTAAACACCGAGGTTCAATCGATGTTTCTCAAAAACAACCGCTGACAGTGGATTGTTCATAATATCATCCACTTTCTCATTGGTTCTCATATGGTCCTTTTTTATCATTCCATGT
The DNA here is from genome assembly GCA_963277665.1 of Viscum album. Classification (NCBI taxonomy): domain Eukaryota; kingdom Viridiplantae; phylum Streptophyta; class Magnoliopsida; order Santalales; family Viscaceae; genus Viscum; species Viscum album. Next base: position 506,847 of record CAUJRU010000032.1, on the reverse strand, counting down.
TAAATGTTTTCCTTGATGAAGTGATATTTGATATCAATGAGTTCTTTACGAGAATTCTGAACAGAATTCTTCATAAGATCAATTGTGCTCCTGTTATCAAAGGAAATCATCATTGGTTGTTTCACCTCATCACCTAAGTTAGTCAGTTGTTGCTTCATCCAATGTATATGAGTGCATTCCATGGTAGTATATATATATTCAACTTTTCTAGTATAAATATAAGCACTTTCTTTTTTCTATCTTAACCATCCCACACATTTCTACTCAATAGAGAATGCTCATCCACTGGTAGATTGTATTTCCACTACGTCTTCAGCCCAGTTAGGATCCAAAAATGTTGATAGTTCACTTTATCTTCCTAAAACAAAGTATAATCCATAATTATGATTACCTTGAATGTACCTCGTGATTATTTACACAATCCCCATATGTTCTTCCTTCGGATTACTCTGAATGTCGGATGTGAGGAAAGTTACAAAGACAATATATGGTCATGTTGTCATCAGGTACAATAGGCTTCCAATGATTCTTCTATACAAGGTGGGATCCACAGAAGTCCCTTCCTCATGCTTCCTGAGCTTTGTTCCAACTGCAATCAGAGTCAAAATTGGTTTGGAATCATGTATACTGAATTTATTCAATAGTACTCTTGCATAATTTATCTGAGAAATGAATGTGAAATCCTACTTCTAAAGTACCTACAACACTAAAAATTATGTGAGATCACCAATGATGGACATTTCAAATTATGATGTCATGTGATTGGAAAATTCATCCACTGATCGATGTTTTATTCCACTGAAAATAATATCATCTATGTATACCAATACAATGAACTAATATTTTTGATAATTCTTCACCTAAAGATTGTGATCAACTCCTCCTCTTTTAAACTCAAGCTTTCTTAAGTAATATTACATCTGAGATTACCACGCTCATGGTTCTTGTTTCATGCCATGAAGAGCTTTGATTAATTTGAAAACTTTCATTTCATAACAAGAAAAAAACCCATGATTTGTTAAATTTATACTTCTTATTCCAATAATCTATTTAATAATGTTTTCTTGACATCCATTTGATATACTTTATAACCTATTTGTATTGTCATGGTAGGAAACATCTTCATTTACTCTAGTCTCACTACTGGATAACATATCTCTTCAACATCAATGCCTTTGATTTGTGAATATCTTTATAGACCAAGTGCACCTTATTTCTGATCACATTTCCATGTTTTTCAAATATGTCCATCAAAATCAAAGTTTTATCAATCAAATTATGATCATAAGGTCTTTTAACAAGATCTCATAACAGATTTTTGTCAATCGGGTCTAACTCTTTATTCATTGCTTTCCCCAATGGATCATCCTTTGTAGCTTATTAAAATGAGGATTATTAGAAAACTAATAGAAATATATATTGTGCATCATTCCTCATTATACATATCTGTGTAAGTGCATTCTGATCCCTGATAATATTGTATTGGTCAATCTCTTCTCTTTGATTTCACCATTGGGGTTCAACCAAAATCTCTCCTACTATGGTTTCTTATTCTGATTCTTCTTCAGAGTCAACATCATGATGTGACTTATGAGAGTTTCATACACATTCCTCTACATCTATATTTTCATTTGTTCTATGTTCAGATTCCTCCTCATCATATATCAAATCAGTATAAGAATTCCTTGAAGCTTAGGGTTTTTCTATTCAATGATCTTAACGTCACTTATTTCCAAAATTCTTCCCAAGCACTTATTGAAACACTTAAATGATATTTGTTTATTATGTATCCAAAAAATATTCTTTGTATGAATTGTCTCCATACTTCCCTTTACTTCTTTCTTTGTTTCGGATGAAGCATTTTCTTCCAAAAACTAGAAAATTTTTCAAAGAGGTATCCCTTCCATGCCAAAATTCATATGGTGTCTTTTTCTCACACATATATTGCCCTATTCAATTTTGAATATGCACATCATCTAGTACTGCCTCTCTCCAGTAATGTCGAGGAATATGAATCTCAATCAGCATAGTTATAGCCAATTTTTTTACCTGTAAATTCCTATTCTCAACAACTCCATTTTGTTGTGGAGTTCTCACAACTACCACCTCATTTTTTATCCTGTACTTCTCTAAATAATTTTCAAATACAATGGAAATTTATTCCCCTCATTTTTTAGACCTCAAGACATTGATCTTTCATCTAGTATCATTCATAATGATTCATTAATAGGTTTTCAGGCAATGAAGCACTTGTCTCTTCCTGTGTATAAGTATCACCCATACTATTCTATTGTAATCATCTATGAAAAGAACAAAGTAATTTTCTCCATGTGTTACAAGAAAATTTATTGGGCCTCATACATCTGTATGGATGAGGATAAGGAGATTTGAGGATCTTTTATTTCTTGGTCGGTAGGAACTACAGACCATTTTCCCTCACATGAAAGAATCACAGGCATTTTATCATTCATGATTCAGATTAGGGATATCCATGACTATCTTTAGCTTAGATATCTTTTCTATGTCTTGATGATTTATGTTCCCCAATCTTCGATTCCATATATTGTTTTCCTCTTCAAATATTAAGTATAATATATTCTCTTTGTTGTCAACCTGATATAAGTTTCTATCTGTTCTATGACCTTTTATGATAGAATTCCTGGACATTCCTCTTATAATACAACCATTCTGATTGAATGTGAAGATAAGACCTGATTCACATAGTTGACTCTCACTAAGAAGATTGTGACGTAGACCATACACATAAATGAAATTAGTTTTCTTCATCTCTACATTATCTAGATCAGTACTTCCACTACCTTTGATCTTCAAATCACCATCATTACCTAAATTAACTATTTCATCAACCTTTTTCTTGACATTATTCATTAGGACTGCATTTCCCATCATATGAGACAAACCTCCACTATCAAGAATCCATGTGATATTATTCTTGCTATCTTTGAGGGCTACTTATGCAATGTTGGAATTCTAAATTTTCTTCTTTTCATTGCATGAGATATTAGATTGAGTGTAGTACACTGATGGAATTTCAATTCTTTCTTACATTTAAACAGGTTCTTCATATTCATAATATTCTTCCAAATGAAGGAATCTTTTGGAAATGGAAACATTGTCTGGTTGATGAGTGTTGACCTATCTCTGATCATTGTAATAATTTATCTTATCACACCTCTTCCTGCAATATATAGCTTTATGAATAAAGATAGAACATTGAAAATAATATCCATAGAAATTATTTCATCTATAAAAGGTAGGATATGAATATGTTCTCCTTGGATGAAATCCCATCTATTCCACATTCATATTGACCCTCGCCTGTTCGCAATATGACATGGTATGGCCCAGATAGCCACATAATTGAAATTTCATAAGTGGAAATGTCTTCTCATTATGATTCATTCACATGTCTCTTTCCATGGGCCCAAAGTTTGGTTGCCTATCATTTCTAGATTACTGGGGAAAGTCTTAAGTTCTTCTTTTATATTGAATTGATGTTTTCATTTTCAGAACATCAGGTGACTTTTCAACATGACCCACTTTCAACTTGCCTTTATTTTAGCCACCTTTATTTGCAGTATTTTTTGTTTCAAAATAAAAACCAATTCCCCTATTTCCCATGCATGCGGGTTGTTGGTCAATCAATTTTTTTTCAACTCCATCAAAATGACACTTATCTCAAGCAATCCACTCAACATTTTTGAAGTTTCAAAATTGTATTTTCTTCTTTGCTTCTTTTCAAATATATTCGCTTTCAATTTTACATCTCATAGTAATAAATTATTCCTCTAGACCCTCAAAAATCATCAATTTCTCTTCCAGTCTGGAGATAAGGTCATTGATGACCTTTCCCTATTCTTCAATTTTGAGTTTTAGTTCCACAACATCATCTGTGTTTTCAAGGATTGATGACTGCACTTTCAAAAATTCTTCTAGTCATTCAATTTCCACTTCATGTTTATGAATATATTCTGAAGACTCTTTCAGAATTCTATTCCACTCATTTTAACTCTTACATTGATTCTTAAGCTTTACAAAAGCATATTTATTTTGAAAAATTATATTTGGAATATGTGGTCAATTAATTATTACCATCCTTATCTTTTTATTGTTCTGATTTTTCAATTATCGCAATCATGGAAGCATGGTTCCCATATTTTAATTCTACTTCCTCTTCCTCAAAGAGTTCATCATCATCATTGTCTTCTTCACAAAAATTACTTTTTCATTGAAATTGATTTCCAAATTTAAAGATCCCCTTTTTAAAAACCTTTTCTAAATATTTTGAATGTCTCCATATCAGCTTTCATCATTATTGAACATTTTTGGGAAATAAGAGGCAACATTCCCAACTCTTCCATAGCGAAGGAAAGCCAAAGGTAACTTGCCGTCAAATTTCCCTTTTCTCTTATTGAGTTTCATGGAAATGATAAAAATAAATTGTTTTTTCTCATCATTTTAATCGACAAAATATGTTTGTGTTTCTATATTTTCTGTGGATTTGAATTCCATTTCCGTTCTTACATGAGTCATTGCATCTTCTGGCTTGACTCTAATCTCATATGCCACTAGGCTTCTCAGCAGATCATCAAGAGAATGTTTGGAAAGATCACATTCATCAAGAGCTGATAACATTTCCTTATAAAGGGGTGGATGTATTCTCAATATTTTACTTACAATATCAATGTCTTTGAACTCTTCTCCAAGCCCTATAATTTTTCCTACAACTTTACTAATTCGATTGAAGAAAGAATCTACATTTTAATTAGGGAGAATTTTTAGTTCATCAAACATGTTGTGTAAAAATTGATGTTTTTCCGCCTTCACTTTGATATATCCTTCATAAATATTCTCCATTTTATCCAACATTGACTTTGAATAGGTGAAATTAATTACCATTAGATAAATCTAATCAAAAGAAATACATTTAGAGTATTCTGTGCATTTACATCAACATCAAGCAACTTCCTGTCTGTATCAGTCATTGAAAATCATGTAGGATCAGTGAAAATTATTAACATTTCAGTATAAAATAATACATCTATTCCAAGAGATCTTAGGTGAGATCTCATCCTGTTATTCTATATCCGAAAATTAATTCCATTGGAGTGGGGAACCCCCCTAACATTGACCGGATTCTCCATGATAGCAGAGGACAAATTATACACCAACAACCTTTACCCTCTGATACCACTTGAAAGAATCCATAACACCATGAATGAGGAGGGGTAAATCAGGTTGTCAAATTTTTATTTTAGACTAACATATCTTGTTCACATGTTGGTAGGAACATGCTAAACCAGCCTGAATAGAAAGTGTAGAAAACAAACAATCACATTCAAAGCAATGGAACATCAATTTTACTTGGTTTACCACTAAGGGCAACATCCAAGGAGCATACGCCGATAGTGTGTTGCTCTTACCAAAAAACATTAATCTTCAAAAGTTTTGTATTAAAACAGTTTTGCACAGTCACTCTATTCCATGTGAACTACCATTACAAGGTTTTAGGGAAATCACACTGCATCCCTTGGATTACATCCGATGACTCCCCCTTGATCACTGCATTGGAAGAATCTTCACTCATTTTATCTAAATTAAGTTCACATCAATGGTTTAGAAATAAATCATTCATCCTAAATAGTAAATGGATTCTTTGTTGAAGTCCCGTAATCACCCATAGATGTTATTTATTTTCATGTACACTGATTGGTTGTGGAAATTAATTTTGAAAACTAATTTGGTCAATTTTTAGACTTCATTGGGTGTTTCATGTAATGTGTTTTGGGAATGGTTCACGGACCAACTGCTTCACATACCACTATTGTTTCCATATACCGTCCAGATCCTCTACAATCTATCATACTTTGTGTACGTCCTTACTCTATGTACATCTCAGCTTCTCCACGTACTGCCATGCTCCGCATGTTTCCTTTCTCTGTCACGTACTCCGAGAGCTTCCTCCAGAAACTGCACTTTCATTCATGGATTGTTTTCCTTATGTGGATGTTTATCACCATGTATCATCTTCTCCTCTATGAAACACCTCAGACTTTACTGAATTTCTTTTCGAAATTTTTATCTCTAATACAACTGCCTTATTGAAGGGGTTTATTTCTCCTTATATAGGCATATAACTCCACAAATTTCACTAATCTTATTTACCCAAATTTTCAGTGTGGGACAATCTTCAATCTATATTGAATTATATCCCTGTATTGGTAGGATCCACCATGTACCTCTCATGTTTCGCGAACCACTATAATCTTGCTAACCTTCATGTAACACCCCAAGCTTCTACGGTACGTTTCCCTTTAAATAATGTAATAGCGTGTGTTGTACGCAACATCGAGTTCTAACACACACCACAACTGATCAAAATAGACGTTATGAATAGTAATACCTAATTTTTGAAATTATATATATTTTATATTTCAAAATGGACTTCATGTTTGGAGTCAGAATATCGAAATTATCCTAAGTTGAATTTTTAGTATTTTTCTAAGAACTTCCAATTATTATGAATAGTGAAAAATAAATAAAAACAACTTTTTTAATCAAAGAAATTTATAGTGATAAATTATATTATTTAGTGGTTTTAAAGTATAATTAGAATATATTTTTACCATTTTATCCAATGTTGTTCATTATAATTAATTTCACTTTGAAATTGGACATAAACAATTGTGAATCTTTTGATATATATTGATTCATAAAAACACGCTATTTGTTGTGGCAGCAGGAATTAATTCTAAAATTAATTAATGAAAATTTTATATTTGTAATTTTGTAAAATAGACATCATTTTTGAATTCGGAATATCAATTATAGCTTAGGGTGAAATTTTGGCATTGTTCTGAAAAACTTCAATTTTTGATTAATTGTTAAACTACTAAGTGGTAGTTAAAAAACAAAATTTTTCATAAAACTTAATTTTACCGCTTCTGTGATTGGAATTTTGAAAATCCGAGAGACATGGTTAATCTCAAGGAGTAAAATTTGGTTCAATGAGATGAAAATAATTTTTGGTGAATAGTAACTTTTTACTTTTATTTACCATGGTTAAAAGTAAATAGGGTAATTAAGGGAAGAAAAGATATTAATATTACCCTAACACATGTACTAATTCTATTGGACAAGTTTATCTCGACCAAAAACAACCATAGGAATAAAATATTATCATTTAGATCCACTTGGATTAGATTAGGACATTTATTATTATTTAATTCAAAGAAGAGTTAAAAGAGTTAAAATCAAATTTTATTTACTAAAACATTTTTAATATTGGGTTATACAATCTAAATTCGATTTTAAATATTAATTAGAATGATAAAACGATTTCCTACATAATTATATTTTATTTATAATTTTTAGATGTTAAATAATTTAATTTATTTATGACAAATGATAATGCAGGAATTACCATAATAGTGAAGAATTAAAATAATAGATATTATAGATACCCAAATAAATATAATTTGAGACTTTTAATGAATTACACTAATTTTATAGGATAATATGATATGTTAGTATTGACTTAAGTAACTTTTTTCGAAGTAACAATTCTATTATGATTTTCACAAAAATCAATTATTGAATAGTGTCAAAATTGACATAAAAGAGTTTTTAAAACATATATTATATTATTAATTGATATTAAATTCCTCAAAATCTAAGGTTTGGCCAAGAGACTTACATAATGATATGTGTATTATTAATGGACCAATTGGGGGACTCTTGGATGTATATAGAATGTTTATTAACCATATATTATAGAAATACAAAGAGACATTGTAAAAGTGAAACTAATTTACTAAGAGTTAATACTTAATGATAAGGTTAATATAGTAACCCAAACCTGTATAAATTATATTGGTTGAGTGGGTTTATACCTATACCCACCTTAAACTTTAAATAATATACTTTGGAGCCATTAGAAACCGAATATGAATTTATTATAAGATAATATTTCTTGCTTTTCCAAAGGTGCCCCTCACCCCTCTTATAAAAGGGCACTCTCCCTTCTCATTAAATCACACCTTCAAAGCCTTTTGGCTTGGTCAACATCTACCAAAATACTCTCTCAAAATCATTCACTTCATACTAGAGGCCTTACTTTAGTCAGAAAGCCATCTTAAGAGCCCTTTTGAACAAATCAAAAGAAAGAACCCGAAGAAGAGAGAATGATTTCACCACCCTGTTCCAAGTTCCTTTCTTCTTCCACTTATTCCTTCTTTGTTATTACCAATCTAAAATAATAACTCCAGTATCTTATATATACTGTGATTTTATTATAAATATGGTACATCCGTATTCAGTATTCTATCCGTCCTTTGAATAACATGTCACCATACGTGCGTACGTACGGCTTACCGTCTCCACTTCGTGGTGTAATTGTTATTCAATAAATTATTATTTGGATGGGTATAATAATGATGTGTAACTCATTTAATAATAAATATAACATGATAATGATTCTATATATATGTTATACCATCCAATTATATATTATTTTAATATAAAAATAATGATATTGTCGCTCGTGCGTACGTACGGACTACCGTCTCCACGAACGCGATAAGATTCATTCTCCATTGTATCCATTCAAGTATAATTATAATTTGATGATTAATAATAGTATCTAAGGACTTGATATCATTATATATATGAATAATATAAAACCTATCGATGACAAACATGGCTTACGTAACAAAACATATAAAAGAAAACGAGTAAGATAACACCCGAAACAACGATAAAACTAAGATATTATGAACAAATCAATGTTATAAGATCATATATGAAAAAATATTCTTGTATAATTTAATAAATATTATTTCACCATTATACAAGATTTTAACCTACCCCAAACAAATAAAATTACATGGTAAGGGTTTATTTCTAAATCTCTTCATTATTCGAGGTTGTTTATACGTAATAATCTACTGGGATCTTTTTATCATCCACATCCATGTTTCTTAAAAATGTATTTCAAAACATTTTTACTATTTAAAATAATATGGGTTAATGTAATTTATAACCTTTTTTGACTTTTTATAAGTGTATTATAAAGGAATCATTCCGCCGTTTTCCAAACAAGGTTCTTTTTAACCTTTTTGACAAAATTAAGGTAAGAATGTTTTTTTAACTTATATGGCGGGTGCAGCTATTTCTGCCGTTATAAAATCTTCAAATATTCCCTTACAATCTTATAAGAATATTTTAAATGAAAATGTTTTATTTTATAAATAAATGACTCTTAAATGAATTCAAAATAAAAAGAGACATTTCTCTAAAAAGAGTTTTGATTTCTTCTATGTCAACATCCTTTGATGGATTTTACGCTTATTTGAAGTTGATATATTATGATACAAAACTTCTATATTGTATTGAAGGTTTTGTGATATGTTTGACTGTGGATGTACTATTTTTATACCATTCATGTTTTATGGATGAAGTATTTACATTTCGTATGCTATTTTTCATATGAATGTTTATGTTATGTTGAAACCTGTTCATATGAGGAATGAATTGGACTTAATATATGACGGGTAAAGCCCACTATAGCTCCTTGATGCATCCGTAGGTCTCATGAGACAAACTAGTGTCTTGGCACAAGGCCTTGACAAAATCTTATTTGTAGTCTTGGCACGAGGCCTTGGCTATGTGGTTATGATAGTCTGGCATTATGTATTCCATCATTATGAAAGTGGTTATTGATATTGCATGTGATTATTCGATTAGTAAAATATCCATGTGAATAAGTAAATGGAATTATTTAATTTTATTTTTCCATACTATGTTGAACTTAAAGTTTAAAAGGCTTTTTTTGTTATACACTTCCTTAAATGTTTATTCTTATTTATGAAAGTTTCTTCTATATTGTTATCCTTAATGGGCATTTGAGCTCACCCCTTTTCTATGTTTTATTTTTCCCAGGATGTGAAGAAGTAAATTATGAATGACCTGCAGGGATATAATGAGGGGATAATAGTGTGGACTATGGAGACAATATGTTTTTGTAGTAGTTTTTCACTTCATGATGTAATGTAAAACTTTATGAATATATCTATTGTTTCCAAGGCTACTAAACCAATCGGTCTTTCGAGATTTGATCTTTCCTCTGATCATGAAAATGTTATGTAATAATGCACCGACTCTGGGTAACTGGGGTCAGGGAGTTACAGTTGGTATCAGAGGAAGATTAGTACAATCCTTGTAATCTAGATTTAGATAAACTCTGATTAGAGAACATAGACCTATGATGGACTTTGAGGATTAGTATAGAAGAACTTCCTAGAATTTTGGTATTGTAGAGATTTTGTGAGTTTTCCGAGCAATACATCCATGTCTGGATACGAGCAGGTAGAGGCGGCTCTGGCACAAATGTACCTAGGGGTAAAACCCGAAAACACCGCTTTGAGCTAGACTCAAATGGGAACTGGTGCACGACAACGGGCCTTGCGGCACTCTTGGTTACGACACTCCCGGGGGATATGCTTAGGATAACTCTGATTTTATTTACAAATCAATATGAAAGGTTTAGGAGTATATACTTCTCAAAGAAAACATTTTTTTATGATTATGGATTATATCCATAAATAGTTCAATTTATGTTAAGTGTTTTATAAGTGTTGGATTATGTATGTTGATTTATAAACTGATCTAGTTTATGTCATTATTTAGAAATGGCGCCTAGTAGAAGAAATGGAAACTGTATCAATTCACGCACTCCATGTAGAGATTACCCTCCAGCTAAAGAAAATTATAGTGGATATGGTGATGCAACTGGTGCCGATAAGCTAATCACCATACCGGGACAACTCACTCAGGTTATTAATAATAACCTTACCTGTATGGATCACCCTGATCAGCAGCGTGGAGGATCAATTTTAGATCGCTTTATGAGGCAACAACCACCAACGTTCAATGGGAATACAAATCCCTTAGTATATGAGCAATGTATAAATTCTCTAGAGAAAATATTTTAGACGTTGGGGAGTAGTGAAAGGGAAAATGTTATCATGGAATTTTACCACCTCACTGAAGATGCTGATCAATGGTGGTCATTGATTTGAAACACGAAGGAAGATGATGAAGTATCAAATATTGAATGGAGGGAGTTCAAAGATCTGTTTTTAAAAAAATACTTTCTCCGTGACCATCAAGCAGATATGGAAAGGCAATTTCTGAGTCTAAGACAAAAGGAGGATGAGAATGTTGCAAAGTATGGGGCTAACTTTACAAGGTTATCAAGGTATGCTGGAGATTATATACGTAACCCAAGAAGTAAGATTGATCGTTTCTTTTATGGGTTAAAATCATTTCTCCGCCGAGCATTAGTCTTACAATCATTCTCGTCGTATGAAGACATTGTCTCATGTGCTATCAAAACAGAAAAGGAATTATCTAAGTCTTATTACTTTAAAGAAAATCAAGTGAAGAAGTGATCTGCTGATCAATCGGGGAATGAAAATAAGGGGACGAAGGGAATGGTTCAATATCCATCCTCTGGTAAATGTGGGAAGAAACACCCCGGTAACTGCTTGAAGGGAATGGGTGTCTGTTAAAAGTGTGGTGAAAAAGGCCACCAAGCTCGTGAATATAATGGGAAAAAGGATGCTACCAATGTTCAATGTTATAATTGTAGGGAGATGGGATATTATGAAAATGAATGTCCTAATCGTGAGGGGAACTTACCTCATAAAAGGCCAAGGGATCAAGGCCAAGCTTATGCTATCACTACTGCTGAGGTAGAAGCTCCAAACGACGTGGAGGCAGGTAATTTAATGGTTTCCTCAAGTTTATCAAATGAATTATTTGATTCTGGATCATCGCATTGTTTCATATCTTCCCAGTTTGCTAAGAAAATTAGATATTTCCCAGTTGATTTAACAAGGGAGTTTTCAGTTAAAACTCTTAAGGGAAGTATCATTGCAACAAAGTTTTGTGAATCAGTCCCCATTAGATCACATAAATGTTCTTTATCTGCTGATCTCATCGTCATACCTATGATTGAGTTTGATATAATCCTCGGTATGGACTGGCTTTTAGACTATGATGAAATGATTTATTGTAATGAGAAAGGGGTTACGATTCTTGATGATGATGATAAGGAACACCTTATCTTAAGAGAATAATCTTCACCACCTAATTCTTATCTAGATCCACCCCCAGTAGCTCAACTAAATTCAATTATTGGGGAGGAAGAGAATGAAATTACTGTGGGTGAGGAAAGGAATGTTGAAATAGAGTATGTACCTATTGTGAAAGAATATGTAGATATGTTTCCGGAAGATTTACCTGGACATCCTCTAGAACGAGAAGTTGAGTTTTCCATTGATTTAATTCCTTGATCAAGGCCTATATTGAAGACCCCTTATAGATTGGACACTATAGAATTAGTTGAACTAAAGAAACAAATAGAGGAATTGAGTAATAAGTGATTTATTCCCCCTAGTGTTTCTCCATGGTGATCCCCTATTCGTTTTGATAAAAAGAAATATGGATCTATTATGTTATGTATCGACTATATTGAGATTAATGCCATAACAATAAAGAACAAGTATCCCCTACCTCACATTGATGATTTATTTGACCAACTGCATGGAGTTCAATACTTTTCAAATATTGACCTTCGATCTGGATACCATCAGTTGTGTGTAATGGTGGAAGACATTCTGAAGACAGCATTTCGAACCAGGTATGGGCATTACGAGTTTACTGTAATGCCCTTCGAATTGACTAATACACCCTCTGTATTCATGGATCTGATGAATAGAGTTTTCAAGGAATATCTTGATAAATTTGTTGTGGTATTTATTGATGATATCTTGGTATACTCTAAAAGCTATGAGGATCATGAAAGTCACTTGCGCATTATCCTGAAGACTCTGAGAAGACATGAATTATATGGGATGTTTAGCAAGTGTGAATTATAGCTTCATGAGATTTCTTTTCCTGGCCATATTTACTCTAAAGATGGAATCTTTGTTGATCATTCTAAGACCAAGGCAATCCATGAATGGCCAGCACCCATGAGTATAACTGAGGTACGCAGCTTTATTGGTTTGGCAGGTTATTATCGACGTTTCGTCCAGAAATATGCCCGATTGGAAAACCCATTAACGAAGCTCACACGTAAAGGGGTTAAATTTGTTTGGACAAAAGAGTGTGAAGAATGTTTCGAAGAACTGAAGAGAAGATTAGTCCATGATCCTATATTGACTCTACCATCGGGGAATGATGGGTTCTTTATTTATAGTGATGCATCGAAGAAAGGACTTGGTTGTGTCCTTATGCAGAATGATAGGGTTATTGCCTATGGATAACCACAGTTGAAAATTCATGAGCAAAAATATCCTACTCATGATCTAGAGTTAGCAGCTGTGATCTTTGCTTTGAAGATATGGAGGCACTACCTCTATGGTTAAAATGTGAGATTTATACAGATCACAAGAGTTTAAAGTATATTTTCTCACAAAAAGGTCTCAACATGAGGCTAAGGAGCTGGCTTGAATTAATCAAGGATTATGATTGTATGATACACTACCACCTGGGGAAAGAAAACAAGGTGGTAGATGATTTGAGAAGAAAAGATCATGGAGTTTTGACCAATATGAGAATTGAAAGGGATCCAATTTTCATGGATCTAGTGAATATGGACATGGGAATAACCAGGGAAGGTGAAACATCAATGCTTTTTCAAATGGTTTCCAAACCATATTTACTAGAAAGGAATAAGAGTTCTCAGAATGATGATGAAGAATTTAAAAAGAAGATTAAAGCTGTGAATGATGGGAGATTGAGATACTTTGTGTATGAAGAAGGAATTTTGATATTCGGGAAGAGGCTTTATGTTCCCGATATACCTAATCTAAAAAGGGAATTGTTGGATGATGCTCATAGTTCCAATTTCTCTATACACCCTGGGAGAACCAAAATGTATAGATATTTTAAGGAACATTTTTTGTGGAACAACATGAAGAGAGAAATTGCTGATTTTGTGTCAAGATATATGGTTTTTCAACAAGTGAAAGCTGGAAGGCGACAGCCTAGTGGAGTATTGAAACCTCTTCCCACACCGGAGTGGAAGTGGGACAATATTACGATAGACTTTGTCATGGGGCTACCAAAGACTCCTAGAAGGAACGATGCAATATGGGTCATTGTTGATCGTCTTACCAAGTCACCACATTTTCTTGCTATAATAGAAGATCTACCACTCGAACGTCTTGCAAGACTATATATTGATGATGATTTGAGACTTCATGGAGTACCCCTATCGATTGTTTCTGATCGTGAACCCCATTTTACTTCAATATTCTGGAAAAGTATTCAGAAAGCCTTGGATACTAAACTTCATTTGAGCACTGCCTACCACCCTCAAATAGATGGACAATCAGAATGAACTATTCAAACCATTGAAGACATGTTGAGATCCTTCTCACTTGACTTTCAGGGTATGTGGGATCAATATTTACCTCTGGTATAATTTTCTTATAACAATAGCTTCCATTTGAGTATCATATGGCACCATATGAAGCATTATACGGAAAGAGATGTCGTACAGCAACCTGTTGGGAAGACGTTGATGAAAGAAAACTTGTAGGCCCATAACTGGTGGAAGAAATAATGGAAAAGGTGAAGGTAGTCCAAAATCAAATCAGAGCAGCTCAAAGTAGGCAGAAGAGCTATGCTGATAATTGAAGGAAGTATTTGGAATTTCAAGTCAGTGATCATGTTTTCCTAAAGGTATCTATATGGAAGGGAGTCATACGTTTTGGTAAGAAAGGTAAATTGAGTCCCAGTTACATCAGACCTTTTGAAATTCTAGAATGAATTGGGGTTGTAGCTTACCGATTGGAAATGCCGCCAAGTCTCTCCAAAGTTCACGATGTGTTCCACGTATCTCTATTGAGGAAATACATGCCTGACCCAATGCATGTAATCACCTACGAGGAATTAGAACTGGAACCTGATCTATCTTATTGCGAAGAGCCCGTCAAGATTCTTGATATGAGAGAACAAGTACCGAGAAACCGGACGACGCGTCTGGTAAAAGTCTTGTGGAGAAACCATAAGATGGAAGAGGCAACATGGGAACCCGAGGAACCTATGATGAAGAACCACCCGAGTCTTTTCATGCGGTAGTATTCTAGAAATTTCTTGGACGAAATTATTTGAAGGAGGGGAGAATGTAACATCCCAAGCTTCTACGGTATGTTTCCCTTTGAATAATGTAATAGCGTGTGTTGTACGCAACATCGAGTTCTAACACACACCACAACCGATCAAACTAGCCGTTATGAAGAGTAATACCTATTTTTTGAAATTATATATATTTTATATTTCAGAATGGACTTCATTTTTGGATTCAGAATATCGAAATTATCCTTTGTTGAATTTTTGGTATTTTTTTGAGAACATCCAATTTTTATGAATAGTGAAAAATACTTAAAAACAAGTTTTTAAAATCAAAATAATTTATAGTGATAAATTATATTATTTATTGGTTTTATAATATAATTAGAATATATTTTTACCATTTTATCCAATGGTGTTCATTATAATTAATTTCACTTTGAAATTGGATGTAAACAATTGTCAATCTTTTGATATATATTGTTTCTTAAAAACACGCTATTTGTTGTGACAGCGGGAATTAATTATAAAATTAATTAATGCAACTTTTATGTTTGTAATTTTGTAAAATAGACATCATTTCTGAATTTGGAATATCAATTATAGCTTAGGGTGAAATTTTGGCATTGTTCTGAAATACTTCAATTTTTGATAAATAGTGAAACTACTAAGTGGTAGTTAAAAAACTGAATTTTTCATAAAACATAATTTTACCACTTCAGGGATTTGAATTTCGAAAATCCGAGAGACACGGTTAATATAACGGAGTAAAATTTGGTTCAATGAGAAGAAAATATTTTTTGGTGAATAGTAACTTTTTACTTTTATTTACCACGGTTAAAATTAAATAGGGTAATTAAGGGTAAAATGATATTAATATTACCATAACACATGTCCTAATTCTATTGGAAAAGTGTATCTCGACAAAAAACAACCTTAGGAATAAAATATTATCATTTAGGTCCACTTGGATTAGATTAGAACATTTATTATTATTTAATTCAAAGAAGAGTTAAAAGAGTTAAAATCAAAGTTTATTTACTACGACATTTTTAATATAGGGTTATACATAAGATACATTCGATTGTAAATATTCATTATAAATAAAACAAATATTTCTTACATAATTATAGTTTATTTATAATTTTTAGATATTAAATAATTTAATTCATTTATGACACAATAATGATACAGGAATTACCATAATAGTGAAAAATTAAAATAAGTGATATTATAAATACCCAAATAAATATAATTTGATACTTTTAATGAATTAAACTAATTTTATAGGATAATATGACATGTTAGGATTGACTTAAGTAACCTTTTTAGAAGTAATCATTCTATTATGATTTTCACAAAAATCAATTATTGAATAGTGTCAAAATTGACATAAAAGAGTTTTTAAAACAAATATTATATTATTAATTGATATTAAATTCCTAAAAATCTACGGTTCTTACAAGAGACTTATATCATGATAGGTGTATAATTAATGGACCACTTGGGTGTCTCGTGGATGTATATAGTATGTTTATTAACCATATAATATAAAAATACAAAGAGACATTGTAAAAGTGAAACTGATTAACTAAGAGTTAATACTTAATGATAAGGTTAATATAGTAACCCAAACTTGTCTAAATTATATTGGTTGAGTGTTTTTAGACCTATCCCCACCATAAAATTTATATAATCCACTTTGGAGCCATTATAAATTGAATATGAATTTATTATAAAATAATATTTCCAGCTTTTCCAAAGGTGCCCCTCACCCCTCTTATAAAAGGGCACTCTCCCTTCTCATTATCTCACACATTCAAAGCCTTTTTTCTCGGCCAAACTCTGCCCAAATACTCTCTCAACATCCCCCACTTCACCCTAGAGGCCTTCCCTTAGTCATAAAGCCATCCTAAGAGCCATTTTGATCAAATCAAAAGGAAGAACCCGAAGAAGAGGTAATGATTTCAGAACCCTTTTCCAAGTTCCTTTCTTCTTCCACTTCTTCCTTCTTTGTTATTAACATTATAAAATAAAAAATCTAGTATCATATATATACTGTGATGTTATTATAAATATGGTACAACAATATTAAGTATTCTATCCATCCTTTGAATAACATGTCACCAAACGTGCGTACGTACGACTTACTGTCTCCACGTTGTGGTGTAATTGTTATTCAATAAATTATTATTTGGATGGGTATAATAATGATGTGTAACTCATGTAAATAATAAATATAACATGATAATTATTCTGTATATATGTTATAACATCCAATTATATATTATTTTTATATCAAAAGAATGATATTGTCGCTCGTGCGTACGTACGAACTACCGTCTCCACGAATGCGATAAGATTCATTCTCCATTGTATCCATTCAAGTATAATTCTCATTTTATGATTAATAATAGTATCTAGGGACTTGATATCATTCTGAATATGAATAAGATACAACCTATCCATGACAAACATGGTTTACATAACAAAACATATAAAAGAAAACGAGTAAGATAACACCCGAAACAACGATAATAGTAAGATACTATTAACAAATCAATGTTAAAAGATCATATATGATATAATATTCTTGTATAATTTAATAACAATTATTTCACCATTATATAGGAGTTTAACCTACCCCAACCAAGGAAAAGTAAAAGGGAAGGGTTTATTTCACAATCTCTTCATTATCTGAGGTTGTTTATACGTAATAATCTATTGGGATCTCTTTATCATCCACATCCATGTTTCCTAAAAATGTATTTCAAAACATTTTTACTATTTAAAAGAATATGGGTTAAAGTAATTTGTACCCTTGTTTTACTTTTTATAAGAGTTTTATAAAGGAATCTTTCTGTCATTTTTCAAACAAGGTGCTTTTTAACCTTTTCGACAGAATTAAGGTAAGAATATTATTTTTAACTTATACGGCAGGTGCAGCTACTTTCCACTGTTATAAAATCTTCAAAGCTTCCCTTACAAGCTTATAAGAATATTTTCAAAGAAAATGTTTTATTTTATAAATATATGACTCTTTAATTATTTCAAAATAAAAAGAGATATTTCTCTAAAAAGAGTTTTGATTTCATCTATGTCAACATCCTTTGTTGAATTTTATGCTTATTTGAAGTTGATTTATTATGATACAAAACTTCTATATTGTATTTAAGGTTTTGTGATATGTTTGACTGTGGATGTGCTATTTTTATACCATTCATGGTTTATGGATGAAGTATTTACATTTTTTATGCTAGTTTTAATATGAATGTTTATGTTATGTTTAAACCTGCTCCTATAAGGAATGCATTGGACTTAATATTTGATGGGTGGAGCCCACTATAGCTCCTCGATGCATCGTTAGGTCTCATGAGACAAACTACAGTCTTGGCACGAGTCCTTGGCTATGTGGTTATGATAGTCTGACATTATTCTTTCCATCATTATGAAAGTGGTTATTGATATTGCATGTGATTATTCGATTAGTAGAATATCCATTTGAATAAGTAAATGGAATTATTTCATTTTATTTTGCCATATTGTGTTGAAGTTCAAGTTTAAAAGACTTTTCTTTTAGTTATACACTGCCTTAAATGTTTATTCTTATTTATGAATGTTTCTACTATATTGTTATCATTATTGGGCATTTGAGCTCACCCTTTTTCTATGTTTTATTTTTCCCAGGATGTGAATAAGTAAATTATGAATGACCTGCAGGGATATTATGAGGGGATAATAGTGTGGACTATTGAGACAATATGTTGTTGTAGTAGTTTTTCACTTCATGATGTAATGTAAAACATTATGAATATATCTAGTGTTTCCAAGGCTACTAAACCAATCGGTCTTTTGAGATTTGATCTTTCTTGTGATCATGCCAATGTTATGTAATAATGAACTGACTCTAGGTAACCGGGTCAGGGTGTTACACTTCAGCATTCAATGTACCACACACATTCACTGCAAACTATCACTGTAAAATATTTTCGGTTCTGCACACCGCTTCGCCTACCATTCCCGCTGCCAAGTATGCTACCGCGAACCATTCCTGAGGCATGGTACATGTTCCATGTTACAATGTATGAGGTTCCCTTATTTTTTCCTATTTTCTTTGTTTTTTCTAATACCATTCACTCCTATGTGAAAAAACATTGTTTTCCAACACTAAAATCCCGATTTTGAGGCCCAAGAATTTGGAAAACACTAGGAAATTGTGCCACCTTTAATACTAATTTCAACCTCAAACATATTACCTCATTCCTTGCAAACTCCCTATTCATTTAAGTGAAGATTGATAACAAACACAAACTCCATTATTATCAATGAACTACCTTGGTTCCAATAGTTGTTTCTATTGAGTTGGAGAGTGATTCACTATAAAAGATTCACTATACAGCAAGGTATTTTTTGATACACCATATATGTATGGTCTATGTTGTACTAGTTATGCATGTATACATGAAAATATTTCATTGGTGTCTGAAACTGTTATAAACTTCATGATAGTGTGTGGTTATTCATAATTTGACGGTCAACCAAATGAGATAGAGGTTTGGATGATCATAGGACATAATTAATTAATGGATGAAGACAACAATCATAGTTCTGTGAAAATATTGTTTTCCATGATTACAAATATATAAGTTCATGATGGAATTTTTAAAAAATCTTGGTGGAAGTTATCATGGGAATTTATATCTCTCATTGATGATAATATCCCACTAGAGACTCAGGGAAAATATAAGGGAAATTTATGACTCTTACAATTACAATGTCGCAAATTTGTCTTTCTATATTTTATAGAAATACATGAAATGTACATGGGGTTATTCTCAGATATTTTTATTTTATAGATATAAAAATATGCATATGGTTATGTTCATGGAAAATATCTCAATACTAATAGAGAATTTAAAATTCATTTCTGATTCTTAAAATAAAAATTACATCACATGTGATAATGAAAATATAATAGAAGAATATCGATATAAAATGATAGTTCACTCAATATATGGAAACTCTACACCATTTGAAATATTTTTAGATGAATAGAAATAACATTACATTAAAATATCTAAATTATAGAATAATATGTAATGTTTCACTAAAAAAATGTGAAGATTAATGGATGTATTTTTGTATCTAACAAAGTGAATCCATTCTTCTATTATTTTGGAATAAAGATCTAAAATTATTCTAAAAGAATACTCATAAATTAATGACTGGTTTTTTAAATAAGATGATGTGGTGTTTACTACTATACAGTGAATAAAAGGATTACATATTTATTCTGGAAAATAATAAAAGAGATTAAATTACCTCTCATTGAAATAATATTATCTAGGTGATATTGAAAATATAATTTTTAAGGAGAAATAATAGATTCAAGGGAACCCATCTAAAAACTAGTGCATCTATATAAAAAAGGTGACATTGTTGTTGGCCTATTTGACTATGTTTTTCCCTTTGAAGTAGTGTGTGAAAACAGATATTGTGATATAATTGGTACTATGTAGATAATTAACCTTCTCAAAATCATTTTAAGGTAGTGTTCCATGGAAAGAGTGACATCAATGAACTAATAGTAAATAATACTTGGAGTGAGTGATATATCCTAAAGAAACAGGTAGTGAGACATGAATGAAGTGACCTAGCCTAATGAAACAAGTATTAACCTTTAAAATTTTAGTTCCCTAAGACATTTTTTATGGCATACTCCATGGATGAGCCATTTTTTTGAACTAACAAAAAACATACATTGCCTTGTGGTTGTTTTCTTTACATCCCCTGAATCTTCCTCACATGAAATTGAAAATTTTAATCATGAAGGAAAATAATATATAAATTCTGGTATAGTGAAATTTAATCAGACCATCAAGAGAGTATAAAGGTTTCTGATATATTTTATAGTTTAATATCAATTAGGTAAGGAACATATTTAAAATTATACATACCATTATTGAACCCCCCCCCCCCCCATTTTAGGGTACCTAATCCCCTCTCAGGCCCAATAATTTGTATCACATGGTATGTTTTGTTATTGTATTTATTTTCTCTAATTTTGTTTATCTTTTTGTTAAATATGATGTTTAGAATTGATCATATATTGTGGTGTAACGTTGTAAAAAGAATAACTTCAAATTAGAAACATAAATCATGTGGAATCTATTTGTTTCAAACTATTCTTTGTAATAGTGAGATTCCATTGTACAAGTCCAACTACAAGGAAAATATTGGTATTAAAAATTCATATTGTAAATTAATTCACTCATTTCAGGATGATTCAAGTATGAGTGGGGAGTCAGATCAACCATGTGATATTTGGACCACCTCTAATGAGGTAATCCCAAAGAGAAAATTAATGTAAAATGCCCATTTATCAAAATTAGTATACCAGTAATTGATGTTTGAAATTTTGAGACATAATGTAGAAATTAAGTCTCTAAAAATTAATATTAATGTTCTAGATATGAGTTAGAAATGATGAGAGTCCTAAATAAAATTTTCACTTAAGTTAAAAATGACCCCATGAACCAGAATGATTATAAAGAAGAACAAGTGATTATTATTTCTAAAATGGTGGAGAAACTAAACCAGTATTCAAAATAAAATATTCTAAATTATAAATATTTTGAGAGACTATAGGAAAAAAATGATGAACCGGTTGGACATATGGATGATGTAGTAAATAAAAGTAGAAGGATTCATTAATAAAAGGCATGTTTCAAAGACAATATTTTTTAAATGAAATTTAAAATTAAGGATTGGGACCACATGTGATTAAAAATTAACTAATCCTTAATTGGTTATATTTATAGTTAGAATACTTTCAAGGAATAATTTAGTGCTCAACTTGAATCATGAATCAAGAAGATCTAGTAGTTGTTAGAATAATTAGTTCCATCCAAGAAATAGTTAGTTGCCTAGGGTAAACCTAATCTAAATAATGATTCAAATTTTTTATTTAATCACCCTTAATAAGGTTATGATGAAACAAATAACATGTATTTCTTATCAAAGTAAAAACATGAACATATTATCATGTCATAAAGGTCACCATTCAATGATAAAAAATGTTCTTAGCTATAAAGTAACACCACCAAGGTATGAGAAGAAATAATCAATTAATATTACCATGAAAAAGAAAATTTTGGTAATGTACTAGAAATGGATATAAAAGGGACCCCACAATGGTTAAAACCAAATTAAGTCTTAATGATGCCATGGTAACATGTCTTAATTTTTCTCTATGCATAGACAAACCATTATTGTTTTGTTTTGAGGCTTGGGGATAAAAATAATTGTTAAGCTAAAGGAATACCATAAACAATGAGTCACCATGGAGAATAATAGAGGATTTTTTCCTGTCCTAATAATTATTTAATTTCTAACCATGCCTAAAGTGTAAGAATTCAGGATGCATGTAAGCCCAAAACTATTTCCATGAGAAAAAAATTAAATGATTATATGAAGAAGACTTATTTACTAAAAATGAGGTAGAGAAGAGATCTAAAATTATCTATAAACCATAGAAATCAAATATAGATAAGATAGGGTCTTTGACGTGATAAAATAGATCACTTAATGATAGAATCGTGAAGACCTGTTTGAAAGGTACATAATAATCAATGGAAGGAATTGAAAATCATAATAATGAACCATTGGGGTAGTTAGGGAATCAACAGGTTTTAAATAAAAAATATACCTTTTGGGGAAACAAGTAATTTTTTCAAATGTTACCCATGAAATAAATGATTTTGTGAAAGAGAAAGAAACTCAAATATTACGAATTGTGGTTTAAATATTATCAAATCAAGTTTAAATCTAATGATCTGTTCTAAAGTGAAATACAATTGAAATATGGTGGTTTTAGTGACTTAGCCTCATCCTACACATGACGAAGTTCAAGGTACCCCTCTTCCCATATTATATAATTATTATATTTTGATTAAAAAGTTATAGGAATCAGGGGGATGCACAATCCATGGTCGAATAGGGATTAAATGAACATGCTATAACCCAGATATGAATTTTAGAAATAAATTCTATAAATAAAGTGATGGTTGAAGCCTTTAAGGTTCAGTTTGTTTTCAAAACTAAATTAGTGTGAATGGTTCTAGTTTCCTTGATAATTATGGAAATATAAGGATTGATTTAAATGAAATTATTTACAAGATTAAATATATTTTTCATCAATTGATCTATGATAAACCTATTCTAGAATGAGGATTTACATTCCATGTGGTTTGGAGAACCAATACACTATTAAATAAGAGTTTATTATTTCCCCAATGAGGATAAATATTCAATATTCCTATTTATATTCTAACATGTTCTACCATTTGTTTTATCTTTTATCTTTTTAAATAATTCTGAATAAAGGGATCTACTCAATATGTTCCCAAACATGAAAATCATTTCAAATACATAAATGGTGAAATCAAGGGGGAATTAGAGTAGAACATCCAAAGGCTATCTTTTGGTGTCAAAGATGACTAATTATGTTACCTAATAATGTCAATATATTTTTGGATGTCTCCTGGTGATTTTAGGTAGTCTCAAGTTTAGATAAACCTTGAAGACTCAAATGGACATCATGATAAAAATGTTGATGGTTTATCCTAGATTACATGGAATACAAGTGACATTATTTTTTTGTTGATGAAATAGGGAATAACCTATACTAAAAGAGGTATGTCATTTAAACATTATGAATTGTTTTTAATGGGAATTTTGTTTTCCATGATTATTTACAATAGGATTTATCGATAAATTGAAATAAAAGGATACTATGAATTTATTGGATCTAGTGAGTTACATGGAAAACCTCGTAAGTGTTAGTTAAAACTCTCATTTCATACACCAAGACCATATTCAATTGGCCAAGATAATTTCTTAAAATATCAATTGAAAAGTGATGATTTTTCACTTGTTTTTTTATCAAATAGATGTATTATTAAACAAATGGATTCCTAATTTCAATAAAATACAGATTCTATATATATAAATTTAACCAGAATTTTGTTTGGTTTTCAGGAAGGATGTAATGAATCTATTGAAATATACCGATAAATTTCATGGAACAATGTAGATATAATTGTTTGATTAAGACTTTTTAGTAGTGTATAATAACATAAATGTATCCCTTGTTTTTTTTAAAATAAGGGGGGAAATTAAAATGAATAATCTTTAATTTGTTTCAAAGTGACGTTCTTAGGTAGTATTACTAATGAAATATTGTCAAAAATATCCATATAGGATATTGTTCATCCTATATGAGTTTTGATTGTATTTTTTGATGATATTAATTGGATTTTTCAACAATGATTTTATATAATAGAATATGGGATATAAAGAAATGTTGTCCAATACATCTGCACAGTTTCATATGGGTATTCATGCCTTACGTAAGGGTAGTATTCCCAATGAGTACAGTTTATGAATGTATTTTTATTGGTTCATGAAGCATATGGAAGATTTTATAAGGATATTAATTACTTGAATAAGGGTAGAAATCACAATGCATAAAAGTAGATCGAGCCTTCCATTACCCCTGTAAGGGTAACCCATGTAAGGCTATATAAGGGTATCTAGGAGAGCCTACAAAGGGGTAACTATGTAAGGGTATCTCAGAGGTTGTGTAAGGGTACATGTTAGGATGTGAAGCTACATAAGCGTACATGAGAGAATTTTGTATGGGTAGATCAAGTATTACAATACCCACATAAGTTTATAGTCATATCTTTGTAATGCTATAACTAATTTTCCATAGATCGCGTAAGGTTATGAAGAGAAGGCTATAGTGCATGGAATATATCATGATGCAGCTTTATAAAGATGAGATGTTGAGATTTTTCAATGTCCACAACATCAAGTGTTATACAATGTAAGATGTTTGAAATGGTTTTATGGGATGGTTTCACCATAAATAATTATCCACATCATAGGGGAAAGGTTTTTTCACCATGGAGATAATCTATATACCCCAAATGTAGGAGGATCATATATCCAGTATTCTACAATTTTAGATATTTATATTCCATGGATAAGAAGCTATAGTATAGAATTGGTTTTTTATAATGTGTTGGGGATTGTTTCACAATGGAATATGATCTACACTAAAATGATTTTGTGGATACATTGTGGAGGTATTAGATACAATATATTAACCATGAGTAAATACAAGGAAGATTTAATGGGAGTCCATAAATATCCAAAAATGTATGATATCATGTTGGTATTCATAAATACAAGGTCAACCACATGAGATGGGGTTTTTATTATCATGGATTATATATAATTATAAGATGAAGTCCATGATCATGGTGTTATGAAAATATGGTTGTACCATATTTACAAATATGGATGTTCATGATACGAAATGAAAAAATTACCCTGGATAGTTATCATGGGAATTCATATCCTTTACATATGATAACATCAATCCTAAGACTCCATAATAATTTAAGAGACATTTATGAATCTCAAAGTTATAGTGGTGAATATTTTTTTACATAATTCATAGAATTATATGCTATGTATATATAGAGATATTATAATTTAGTTATGATTTATAAATATGAAAACATTCCATGTAGTTATTTTTGTTTAAAATATTCTATGATTGATGAAGTATTTAAGAGTCATTTATGACACTTTAAATAGTTTTTACATCACATGTGAAAATGACAGTCTAAAAGAAGTGGACTGGTATCACATGATAGATCTATTGATAGAAGAATGAGCCTTTTCACAATTAGAAATATCTACAAAAGAAGAAGATAGAGAACATTTCATTACCCAAATTATAGAAGAAGATTATTTGTTTCACTATAAAAAAAGGGAAGTGAACTGTATGAGCTTCTACATCCAGCAAAGGGAATCCATTCTAGTAACATTGTAATGTCCCAACATAGAATCCAATCAACTAGTGTTTTGAGCCAGTTCTCCACAAGGCATCAAGCACGCCTCCCTATATTCTACAGGATGCTGACTAGCGATGAGGGACTAGGGTGTGACAGTGTGGAGACTATTCCCTCATACCAGAGTTAGAAAAAAGTGGCAATAACTAATTATCATACATAGTAGAAAGTAAATAGAGTGTGGAAGTAATAAAAAACTAAAATAGAACAAGTTATAATAGTTAAATTTATTAAAAATTTGAAAAACTATGCAATACAATACAAATTTGTCATCCACTGGGCTGACCATATAGATACAAGTACAAAATAAACAGAAAGTAAAAGTACAGGGCTCTACTACAAACTCTAATCCAACTCACATACCCAATCTCCAGACGTTGTCGAACTATACTAACCTAATCAGTATAACCACTTGAGAAGCTCTGCTCGATCATGCAATGTTGGGCGAAAACCCTATCCACCATGAAACTCATTTTAAACATGCAAAAAAAGATATAATGTCTTCACTTAATCCAAGGTTTTCATGTGGTGGTGAGAAATAATCTCAACATGCCACCTTGATAGGAAACCTATAACTATGTTCCTAAAGTGTATGAAACAACAACGTTCTCAGCCTATCTTGAAACAGCAAAAGGTAGTAAAAACCAGTCCTAAAACCACAGTCAGACACAGGGTCTAAAATCCCTGTCAACTGGTAACATGCCACAATGGATATCCATATCTATATACATATACATGTATAGTCCCATAACTATACACAAATACATAAATATGAATATTCATGAGTGTGTGAATCAAATATCATGACACCACATCAGTAGTCGATCCTTGGGTCTATAAGACTGATTTCCTAGACATCATGTGCAAGGTCATTGAGCTGGACTTCGTGCCACTCAAGTCGTGTATACTTACGTCAGTTTATGGGGCAGTAATCCCTTAGAAATGTGCCCGCTTCAGACAACACCAGAATTATATCTCTGAGAAAGCTACTATGACACAGGGGGATTTTAATCCTACACCGAGGTTCACACATACGCTCCTCTAATAACTTAACAAGGATACTATATACTAATAGTAAATCCTATAAAAGTTTACTGGTTGTCAAACATGGAGCATAAGCCCATGAATACAACTGAGACTTAGAAAACCTTTCCAGTAGGAATAGAAAAAACCCCACTATTAGGCAGAGCACAACCTCACCTGCAGGAATATCCCAACCTTTCCCACAGGCATATCTGATCTGTTCCCATAGGCATATCTGATCGTTTCCCATCGGCATACCTGATACTTTCCCACAAGAATATCCTGTCCTTTCCCAAATTCATAGAATTTAACCCATGAGATCGTCCAACGCATTCTTACCATGGGAATCCAAGTATCACTCAAGGTGTAAAAGTAATCATGTGAGGATCAACATCTGAATACCAGGAATCATGTTCGGGAATCCCAATAAAAAAGAAAGATGCCTCACATTAGGCTCAAATGCCACTAACCAGGAAACACCTCTAGTGAACACAATTGCATTAGCAAAACCAAGTATGATATAAATAGATGAGTGATGTTGGAAAAAACTCCCAACCCAATTCTACACACATAGCCCCATGGGCTTGTAAGATTTGGTATGGATTCTTGGTGACACCCATTGACAATATCTACCCAAATCTGATGTAAGAGCTCAGGGTTGGTCAAACTGTGGGAACCCACTGGGTCCCTCATGTCAAACAGAAATAGGTGTCCTTCTTGGGATCCTCCCGGTAAACATGAGCAAAGGAAACCTACATAGGATCCTTAGAAAAAATCATGGGAGGAATTCTACATGGGACCCTTAGACAAAAAATAATAGAGGAATCATACAATATTAATCTTCTTAAATTAAAATAGGAGAGAGTTCCAACAAGGGGCTCCCTAGGTCAGAACATAAGCAAAGTCATCCCTTAGGGGATCCTTGGAATCACCCGTTCTCATGAACTCTTAGGCCAGACGGGTACGTCTCACAAGGGGAAACATACATAAAATCATAGATCACGAGAGATAGCTCACAACTCATCTCAAATCAACAGTCTCTACTAGGTTGGTCCAAACACCCGACCTATCATCAATGCCTAGTTTGACTCTCAGGTGACAACTGAACTCCATAACCAGAGGAAAAAACTCTCCATTTCTAAATAAACCAACAAACCCCCATTTATATGACCTATAATGTCAATAGGATTATACCATTATGATATACATATAAAAATGCTCATAATGGACTACTCACATGCCCAATTCAGAATCCCAAGGCACAAAATACCCCAAACCACTAAGCTGGAAAAAGTACATGACATGTACTTTAGATACACTGCATGTATGCTTATCCATCCACATGGCTATGTACATATACATGGCCAGAAAAAATGTGTTCTACCTATGTAAAAGTGCACGATGTGTAGTTGAAAGTACACAATGTGTACTGTTTAAAAACCAAAAACTTGTGTTCTTTCTCACATTGTTAGACACACAGACACGCCACCACATGGCATGTACTTTGTGTAAACGACTAGTACTTGAAAAAACTTATTATTCCCAGAATGGTAATAACACACATCATGTTCCCCTAGAACACACATCGTGTTACCTGGGTTTCCGGATGGGAAAATCCCTCAGATCATCCGAAACTCCCATTTTCTCCCCCGAAACAGCAGATCAGGCCTCAAGAGGCCAAAAGCATGAAATATATGGCTATAAAAACAAGAAACAAAATTTTTAAATAGGATATATGATGAAAACATAAATGTTCCTACCTTCAGGTGGAAACCACTGAAGCTTCGGTCAATTTCATCATCCACAAATGCCATGCGCTGACTCTATGCGTCAGGAGATCTACAACGGTACCTCTCTTACATTCCCTCTCTTAGTCTTTCTACCTCTCTCAATTATCCCATAGGTCATGATGAAGTATGAGGATCACATAGAACATGCGTAATGAGGAAGAAGGAATAGAAAAGGAAGAAAACAAAAAAAGTAAAAGAAGAAAAAGGGGCTCAGCCCGACACTAGTGCCCAACTCGAGTTTAAGCCCTGTCTAGGATAAACTCTCCATTCCGGACTCAACGTAAGAGATGGAATCTCAATCTAATTATTTGTTTAAAATTTATTTTTGAATGAACCTACATAAATAATTTAATATTTAAATTAAAAATTTTCAATTTTAAATATTCCGCTAAAATTAGAACAACTCATATTCCCACAAAACTCTTTTATTAGGGTAAACACCCAATCTAGGACAAACAGATTGGTCATAAAAATTATAGGAGGTCAACTGGTTGAGTAAAAAGACCATTTTACCCCTCACGTTCTTTCAACTGTGAAAAAATTAAAATTTATGCTCAAATTTTTAGTCTCAAAAAACACAGGCCCTACAAACTCCCCACCATAATCCATCTCGTCCCCAAGATGCCTGGCAAAAGCACAATAACTCATGATCCCAACCCAAGAATCTGCACAACCAAGCTATCTAGACTTTCCACTAACTGGCCTTATAGAATTAACAACCCTCTCCTACATGGAATAAATTTAACTTCAACTGATCTGGTACTCCCCACTATATACATACACTTATCGTCATCTCAAAAGAAAATTACGAGCTCAAAAGCTCATAGGAAACACTGATGTTTAACCGAAATGAGGAAAACCACACTCAAATGTCCAATGGTGCACTCCCCACCATATGTCTTTCCATACACCTCTCCTACAGTGAAACCACAATAGGTTACCACTTCCAAACTAGGGATAAACATTTAGATAGAAGAAAAAGGAGCTTAGTGTAGGGATGAAGCTCTCTTAGCATACTCAAGAGAAATCAAGATAGTGCATGATCATATCTTATAGGAGTACACTAATATTTTACCAAAGGCATGTCCTGATCCCTCTGAACCGTGCTCAAATTCTATCAACTTTCCCAGGATTCAGCCAAGGGTCAACTGTCTCACGGTACCAGATTCATTTCATGATGTCACCTCTTCTACGGTGGGACATCCCAACACAAAATATGGGGTCCAAACCCATGGAATTCCTTGAAACACATCATTCCTCAAATCACACCCAGCCACCCACCAATTTACATTCAAACGAACCCATGGGAAACCAGTGTGTATTGTAAACACCCAACCCATACACATGGCTTTGTTACAGTCACAATATACTACCCATGATATGACTACATTAGCTTTAGCAGAAACACTGGTCGACAAGTCCATGTTCTTGAATCGTCATGTCCTTCACAGACAGTCTTTAAATTAAAGCACCTGCATTTAATTAATAAAAATATGAATGCATCAACATGTATATAACACAAGCTTAAGAACCTACGATTCCTCGATCAAAAAAGGAGTGAAAAAAAATATCCACACAAAAAAAAAGGCATTGGATAA
Source organism: Viscum album (assembly GCA_963277665.1). Taxonomy (NCBI): domain Eukaryota; kingdom Viridiplantae; phylum Streptophyta; class Magnoliopsida; order Santalales; family Viscaceae; genus Viscum; species Viscum album. Next base: position 476,346 of record CAUJRU010000032.1, on the reverse strand, counting down.
AATGGTCCAAACTCTCTCACACAGGTTCCCCTAGAACAAAACAGACATCAACCTATAGGGGTTTGATTCAAAACCAAGGGTCTTTTGTCATCCCACCTAATCCTATAGAAAAATCCTAACAACTAGGTCAAAAGTTCGAACTACCTAGAACAAAAGATCCAATCCTCTGAAAAGAAGGTATGATCACAACGACCAATGAGGTTAAAAGATGAAAACAAAGCCTATGAGGGACATGATCCTCTCTGAGCACTCCTAGAAAGAACTGTTCCTTAGTGGTCACAACCAAAGAATAAGAGAAATGATAAATGGATACTCACTGGATATCTGTATATGGAAATACCCCAACTAGATCCAGTTCATAAGAAAATCCTTGGTATCTATCAGCATCACACTCAGCGATCTGACTAGATAACCACAGCCCCGAGAAACAACACCCAAAAGGGGGTTAAATATAATGGCACCACATGCCATATTGACCTACTAGGGTGACTTCATAGGAGGTGCATGAGGAGTGATTCATCAGCCTCTCAACAAAAACTCCCCAAATTAGATCCACAAAACCTACCATCAGAGTAAAAAGCATGTCTAGGTAGACCCAAAGGTCTTAGTTGTTACAAAAAAACACACTAGCAGAACAATATATTTTGAATCCTAAATGCCTAGTATGATGCATGAGATGCCTCTTGCCTTTGTATTCCTAGAGTCAAAACCATTCCTGGCATTTTAACAATGGCCAAGAGCCAGAGATCCATCGTAAATCAAACACCCACACAACATGTTTGTCGCTCAAGAAAAAAATCATATATAACTGTAACGTCACAAAATCAAAACAGCAATCCCAAAACCGGGAAACCTAGAATTCTTATTGGAACAAGTGATCTCGATGCACTAGTCCAATATCCATCATAGGTTATAAAACATTCCTAATACTCTTGTCTACCATACCCTAAATAGTAAAGACCATGAAAATAAAGTCATTTGAAACCACTTGGTAACATCTCGACCCAGAATCCTCTCAACTGGTGTTTCAAACTAGTTTTCCACAATTCCTCAAGCCTGCCTCCCCGTATGCCAGAGGCTTATGACCAGAAGTGAGGTCCTAGGGTCTAATATTGGGGATACTATGACCTCATTTCAGAGTAATAAAGCAGAGGAAATAAATAAGTATCATGCATAGTGGAAATTAAACATAGTGAATATGTAATAAATAACTGAAATAGAACATGTTGTAATAGTAAAATGCTGTAAAAGCATGAAAATATATGCAATACAATACAAAAATGGACACCCATTGGGCCTACCATAATGAAATAGGTACAAAATAAACTGAAGGTAAAAGTACAGTGCTCTACTACTAACTCTCAGCCAACTCATGTACTTGATCTCCAGACATTGTTGAACTACACCAGCCCGATCAGTTTAACCACTCATGCAGCTCTGCTCGATCATGAAACTCTAGGCCTCATCCCTATCCACCATAAAACATGTTCTCAACTTGAAAATAATATATAAGGTCAACATGTACACCATGTTTAAAGTGTATGGGTGAAAAATAATCTCAGTAGGCCACCCCAACAAGAAACCAATAACTATACTGCTAAAGTGTATGCAACAGCAATGTGCTCAGCCTAGTTGGAAGAAAACAAAGAGGTTGTAAAAACCAAACATAAAACCACAGTCAAACACAGGGTCTATAATACATATGAACTTGGAATGTGCCACCATGGATGTCTATATCTATATATGTATACATGTATAGTCCCATAAATATACACATATAAATAAATATGAATATTCATGATTATGTGAATCAAATAACATGAAACCAAATTAGCAGCCCATCCTTGGGTCCACAAGCCCGATCTCCTGGACATCCTATACAAGGGTATTGAGCTGGATGTCATTCCACTCAAGATGTGTATTGTAAAGTCAATATATTAGTCTATAATCATAGACACATGTATCTTCTTCAGCTAATGCTAGAATTATATCTATGATAAATCTATGTCGCCATAGGGGGATGTTCATCCTACACTTGGGTTCACATGTACTCACCTCTAATCACTGAACAAGGATACCATATACTGAAAGTAAATCCCATAAAATGTCACTGGTTGGAAAAATAAGGAATAATTTGAAGAATCCAACTGAGACTTAGAAAACCTTTCCAATAAGCATAACCAAAACCTCTCCCTTAGGCATAGCACAACATCGCCCACATGAATATCCAAACCATGCATATAGGCATATCCGATCACTGCTCAAATAAATATCTGATCCTTTCCAACATGAATATCTGATCCTTTCCCAGAAGCATATCCAATACTTTCCCATAGGTATATCATTATTCCCACAAGTCCGTCCAAGGTATTCTTACCACGTGAATCTAGGTATCACTCTTGGCATAAAAGTAAACATATAAGGCTAAATAGACTGATACCATGAAGCACATTTGGGAATCCCAAAAAATAGTAAAGATGACTCGTGTCAGGAACAATAGCCACTAACTAAGAAGAACCTCTCATAAACACTACTGCATTAGAAAAACCAAGTAATATATAAACAGATGAGTGAGGGTGGCATGAACACCTGAAACAACACTACATCCATAGCCCCATGGGCTTGTAAGATTTTCACAGGTTCTAGGTAACACCTGAACACCATCTCCAACTAAACCCAACGTAACGGATCATGCTTATTCAAACCAAAGAAACTCATTGGGTCCCTCAGGTCAAACACCATGAGTCATCCTCATCGGGATCCTCCAGGTAAACACGATAAAAGGAACCCTACACGGTATACCTAGAAAAATCAATGGAGGAATCCTACAGGTGATCCTCGAACAAAGAATAACAAAGGAATCCTAAAACTAGGATCCTCTCAAAGTGAAATAGGAGATAGATCCTATAAGGGACTCCCAAGGTTAGCAGATAAGCCAAGGCATCCCTTTGGGGAACCTTGGAAGCATCTGGTTTCATACACACTTAGGCCATAAAGGCATGTCTCACAAGGGGAAACCTCATAAAAGTCATAGGTCATGGGAGATAGCTCACAACTAACCTTATAACAAAGGTCTCAACAAGGATCGTCTAAACACCCAACCTATCATCCAGCCAAGTCTCACACTCAGGGGATAGCTGAACTCAATAACTAGAGGAAGAACCTATCTATTTAGATATAAACCACCAAAACACGATTTATTTGACCTGGAAATGTCAATAATATTCCCCCGTTTAGATATAAATGAAAAAAAACTTATAATGGACTTCTCACATGCCAAATTCTGATTCACAGAGCACAAAATACCCCAAACCGCTTAGTTGGAAAAAGTACATGGTGTGTAGTTTAGAGTACATGGAATGTACTCTTATCGATCCCCCAATATATGAACATATAAATGGATAGAACATATGTGGCTTCTTGTGAAAAAGTGCTCTGTGTGTACTTCACAGTAGATGGTGTTTACTATTTAAAAACCAAAAACTCGTGTTCTTTCTCACACGGATGGACACACAGCCAAGACACCACACTGCATGTACTCAGAGTACACAATATGTACCTAAGAAAAATTAGTCTTCCCCAAATGGGAAGAACAGATGACGTGTTCCCATGGAACACACACCGTGTTCCCATGGAACACACACCGTGTTCCCATGGAACACACACCGTGTTCCCATGGAACACACACCGTGTTCCCATGGAACACCCACCGTGTTACCTAGGATTACCGAAGAGAAATCCATCAGATCGCCCGAAACACCAATTTTCTCCCCCAAAAGAGCAGATCGGTCCTCAAGAGGCCACAAGCAGGTAGTATATGGCTATAAAAATATGAAAAACCCAATTTTAAAGGTACATATAGAAAAAATGATTAAATAGTCCTACTTTCGTGCGGAAACTGCCGAATCTTTGGTTGATTTCTCCATCTACAGATGTCATACGCCGACTCTACGCGTCGTGATCTCTCGAACGGTACCTCTCTTCCCTTCACTATCTTACTCTTTATCCCTCTCTAAATTCTCCCTTAGGTAATGATTAAGGAGTATCATCACGTGGAGTGTTTTCATGGAAGAATAAGGAAGAGAAAAGAATGGAAAGAAAAGAAAAGGTAAAATAAGAAAAAGGGGCTCAGCTCGGCCCCATTGCCCTACTCGAGTTAGGCCTGGCCTAGGATAAACTTCACATTTCGGACTCAACAACAAAGAATAAATCTCAATCTGATCCAATTTTCAAAATTCATATTTTAACTAACCTATGAAAATAATTTAATATTTAATTTAATAATATTAAATATTAAATATTCTGCTAAAATTTGAACAGCTCAGATTTCCACCAAACTCAATTCCTAGGGTAAACACCCTATTCCAGGACCAACAAGGTGGTCTGAAAAATTATATAAGGTCAAATGGAAAGGTAAAAAGACTATTTTACCCATCTTAATCATCCAATAACAAAAAATTCAAATTTCTTCTCAAATTTACAATTCAGAAAAACATAGGTCCTTACAAATATTCTTGAAGGGAGTTAAAAATCCTTTCGGAAACAATAATCCCTAGCATCTAATGAAGGGTTTTCCAAATAAGAATAATAGTACATCACTTATTTCTAGTAAATAAGAGGATTCCATAATTCTTTTTACATAAGGAAATGAGATTCCATGACCTCTCATTGAAAGAAGACTCTTCAGGTGATATTTACAAATAATTGTGAATGAGAAACTAGATATTCAAAGACACCTATATAATCATTGTTATGTCTACATATATAAGGTGACATTTTTCTTGGCATGTGATCCAATCATATGTTCCAATTAAGTAGTGAGTATAAATGAAAAGACATATCTCAACTAGTGGTAGCTTTCCACCTTAAATGGAAACCACCAAATGAGACCTTATGATTTTTCTCATAACATCTTGATAAAAAATACCTAATTTTATAACAAACCTAGACATAAAAACATCACCCATGGCCATTTTGTTTAGAGGATAATAATGGAGAAAGAGAAAAAAATAGGATAATACATGATAATAGGATAGGGAAATATTTCGTCAATAAATAAAAAATAATCACTAACCTTTAGTAATAAATCAACCCAAAAAGTTTCTCAAGAAAATATATAATAAAGGGGAGTGACCTCTAGTTCATACCCAACTGATAAAGGTAAAATGGTAGGTGGAATCACCTAAATAAGGTTTTAAAAATAAGTTTTATTTAGGGTTTAATGGGTTGTATAATTTTTCTTCACAGTTTATTAAACCATGTGAAAACCCTGAAAATATTTCTTAAACCATATTTTCAACTGTCAAGATTTTGTGGCATGGTTTTGGAAGACTATGCTCAAACCATGTGACCTGAAAAAATTCCAAAAACCACAAAATGACACTACAAGAACTTAGGGAGACCACTCAATTTTCAATGAATGAGTTAATACAAGGTTTGACACTATGGATGTCACTAATCTCCCCACTATGTCATTTTTTGAACCCTTAATGTCTACTACCAAAATGAATTCGATGAATTAAACAAAATGAAGGTTCATGATCAGTCCTAGACTCAAAATAAGTAACATGGGACCTAAAAATCTCATTTCTATAGAAATCATAAACAAAAAAATATTTCCTAACCATAGAAGACCTATGGATCCTAAACAAATAATTACTTATTCCAAAAAACGGTTGGAATGACACTCTTATGGCCTACCTTGAATCTGGTAACTTAGCAAAATGCACATTCCTATCCTAAAATTTCATTATGAGCCTCAAACAATACTAACGTTCAAAATGAGAAATAACTTTCTGAATAATTTATTCCCTAATCTTGATAAACAACTATTCATCCCAACCAAATGAATCATGTAATTACTCCCTAATAATGATGAAAAAACAATGACCAGTTGGTGGTATCCATAATATTTATAATTAATCGAATATTTAGTATCATAAAAGGTACAACTAAAAATAATGGTCCTCAAAAAACAACCATAATCTGCTAACCATGAATCCAATATCCAAATATACTACCATAGAACCCCATAAGAGCACACAATCCATATAACGTGTTAGGATTACCAGGCCATAACACCCAAAAACCCACTCCCATAAACCATGAAGAACACCTAAACATGAACATTACATACAAAGAATGATGTATCTCTAACTTATGGTCATGGGATGAGAAAAAGAATAACTCCATGCCAAAACAATTGAGTTCATACCCATGGTAATTCTGAAATAGAATCTAATCTTAGTAGCTCTCATCGCATACTCAGTAACCAAAATACTATCCTTGAGTCTCAATACCAAACCTAAATCATTCACATTATCATTCATTAGTCAATCCTCAATCCATATCCAACACCATGTATGAATAAAACCAGTCAGAAAACAATAAGGAATAAATATTTAAAATATTTGAACACGAGCCATAATATTTATCATTCATTACAACAAAGAGACATGGGGTAAATAAAATAGATGGATAAAATTCCAAAAAAAATGAAAATTACAAAATATAAAATCTTCAACTCAACCAAAAATATCCTGACTCTCCAGGTGGAATAAACACTGCAAATCACTGATTGAATAAATGATGCATCTGAGACTTCTTATTCTGAAATCCATATATTTTGTAAAACCATTGAAGGTGACCATGATGGCCACATTAGTTAAATGTCATTAAAGATGTCAAACAAGAAGTTTGAACATGTCTGGACTTCCATTACTTCCAAATCCTTTTTTTAATTTTCCTAATATCCACTTTATGGGAAAGTGGGAACCTTAAAAAATTTTATATTAAAAAATAAAAACATCCCAAAAATAGGAATTCAACCTTAAAAACAACCCACCCAAAATTCCACTCATAACAGATGCCACATTAAGTCTACACAGATGCAAATCCCAGAATACCGGCCTTAAAAAATTCAAGCTCCAGAGGGCCAAAGCACCAACAGAGCATAACGACAAAAAAATGGGTAGATCTAAGAGGAACTCTCTCGCAGCAATAACCATTGGAACCAAAGCCAGAAGAACCTTGTTGAAACCATCGAACACCCTTCGAACCCATCCATAGTAAACCAAAAGGAGGACAAACCAAGGAGGAAGAATCCAAATATTCGTCACCCAAGACTAGAAGATCCAACAACACGTCGATGGATTATCACCATTGAGGGGAACCGAGTAGGACTGAGCTGACACCGCTGCTCTGGGATATAGCCGATTAGACCAATGACTCGGAAGAACCCACTCTGGCTTCCAAATCGGTCAAACCGTAGCAGGTAGAAGAGACCAATAGGGGACGGGGCCCCTCCAGCGACGATACCACCGAAAACACACCAGCAACGAAACAAAACCAAAGTAATCAGACCAAAACTAAACCTCCCCCCTCTGATTCGCTTTGGAGCAGACACCGAGAGCCAGCCACCGGAATCCGACGCCGAGATCCAGACCATCATAACCTGCCGAGACGCGCCCACACCAAACTGAGATCCAAACAATCAGATCCGTTACTAAGATGCGCCATCGCCAAGACGAGAAAGTCGTAGATAGCCCAAGCCACACCAGAACCATGCCAAATTCGACATCAAAACGCCACCTCCGAACAAGACTAAGAGACGCTGTTGTTGAGCCACGCTAGATGAAAACCAGACATGAACCACACTTTCTTTGAACCCACACCTACCAAATCATGAGAAAAATGCAACAGTGTGGTGAAATGATCCATATAAGAAATCATTGACAAAACTCCGTATTGTACACTAGGGAACTCCATATCCTTAGAAATTATCACCTCCTTAAGATAGAATTAATAGATAAAGACAACCATGAAAACTTTTTAATAAAATATTTCAAATGATTCAGAATATATAGAGTTCTTCCACCAATGTGAGCATAAACCTTTGAATGTAGGAGTGTTTCAACTTAACCGAGAGGACATTAGAGTTACTAGTGACTCAAATATCTCCTCAACTATACCTATAAACTTTATCACTTCATGGGATCCTTGATAACCACTGGACATAATCAGATGCCGAGTATTTCACTATCGCACATAATTTTCATGCATAGAACGATAAGGCCCTGCCACTCCATCATGAGTCTATGAAAATATTTAGATTGGAAATTAGACTTCTAGATTACTAAAAGGAATACTAGAAAAATTCTATCCATGAATTTATGAATCCTTTTTTGGGGACACAATCAAAAATAGCCCAAAAACATTTCATCTAATCATCACAAATTCAAATAAAAGGAATACAAGCTACAAAATAAAATAAGAATTATTGAAAAAATCATTGAATAATTATTTCAAAAATCCATATCATTACATTATTTTCTTCTCAAAACACCAATTGGGTAAAAACCAATGAAAAAGTTAAAACCAATCAATGTAATGAACTCATTAAAAACAAACATCAATTAAAACAACACATGCTAAAAATATTCATTAATTTCATAAATAAAACCCATGGAATGTTTCCTTGAATACCATATCATTTTAAAAATAAATTTATAAATTTCAAAAAAACAATTATTAAAGAAACTCAAGTAACCAAAACAAGGTTCTCAAAATAAAATTAAACACCAGAGTATAAAACATAGCATGAAAATATTTTTCAACCACATTAAAAATCAACCTAGTATCACATAAAATTTTATAAATCAGTACTAAAAACATAAGAGAGGCGAAAATTGTTAATGTAGGGGTAAAAGTATGCAACATTCTACACTGGACACGGTTTGGCCGATTGGTTTTTTAGGCCATGCTCCAATTGTGTGTGTACCACTGGAATTCTCTAGAATAGTTTTCACAATCTATTCATGGAAAAAACGACAATTCACCTTAATCATGTGCCCACTAGACCACTTCCAATTTCACTATGAAATAATAATTTTCCATCATGTATCTTTCAATCTTATAAAAACCCAATGTTGTATCATGCCACATAAAAATACCACAAATAAAACCACTCTAAAAATTAAAGAAAACTCACACCCACCTATGGAACCTTAAAATTTTTCATAATCATGTATTTTCCAACCACATACATAGACCAAAAACCCAAGCTATGATTGTATAAGCTTTACTCTAAAATAACTAGAGGGGATCTAATAACAATGTAATAACTGGGCCCTGAAAGAACACTGATTTCACAGTAGACACATTTTCCCCTCTCTAGATACCACCCACATGATAGGAATGTATCATCAGAATAATCATTTTCTCACAAGATAATATATGTTCTCCCTATTCTACTTTCTCTTTAATGGGTAATCACTCTATTTATTATCCTTACAATACAATATGTGTTATTCTTAGTGTGATTTAACCTCTCTCTGACATACATCTTGGAAAACATCCAATAAGGTCACCCATCCTGATCACTACTCCATGAAAATAATTCTTAACTATATAGTTCTATTCATGTGGTAACCCAAAAAAGGGTGACACTTGTTGAGATATGTCATAAAATTTATTATTTTAACTCATTAATATTATAGGGTGTTACACCCACTAGATTAAAATAACCATTTTGTGGACTCCACATCCCAAAATAGGTGGTTCCACAACACTTCTATCTATTTTCCTACTCTAATGCCATTTTGTAACAAACCATACCAATCTTTCCTAACACATTACCGGAGACCGTTCCTCCAAAATGCCCAATGTGTTTTCCTGATCACCCCTAGCTAGAATTAAGCACATGGGTATCACATATAAAAACATGGGAAATATTTCTCCCTCGTTGAAACCAAGATCAAAATGGTCCATCTAGAAACCCATTACGAGGTCCCCCTACATTTAATGACTATGAAAATATAAATAAGCAAAAAATTTAAGCATATAAACATGGAATAAACTCATAAATGATAAGAAAAAGTGTTTTTTTAAACATTTTCAATACATGAAACAATTTTTATATAAATATTTTACATTTCCAATACAATGAAATAAAAACTAAATAGAAAAGGAAATATGTGGCTTAACAAGAAAATAAAATACATGACCCAAATAATTCAAACAAAAATGGATGACAAACAAGAAATCTCAATGTAACTCCCAATTAACCAACGTAACAAGAAAAACCACCCACTTCCCAATATAGAGTGGTTATAAGGTAACCAACATTTCATAACTTGTGAACCTGTAGAAACATAAGAGAATATATACCTAATGAAATGGGAATTTAGGGTGTGAGATAAAGGATAGTAGTATATTAATATGAGTCCATACAAATAACATTTATAATCAAACAAAGAATTCTATATAAAATTAAGGCGTATTTAAATAAATTTTCATTTCCCTTCCAAAAAATTGACTTAATAAGTTATAATACATATACTTTTTAAAAGCACCACATTTGTAAAATATTCCACAGATATGAATTACTTGGGTAAATTCATTTCAAAAACCAACCACATACCTTTTTAAAATAATTTAACATAAATTTAAAAACTAACAATTTATACTTTTTCTATAAAGAATTCAACCTCCATTTAAATCCACCCAAACACGGTCTAAAATAAAATATCCAAGGAAACTCATTTTAATGGTTATATTTTAAAAAATGTCTATATTATCTTTTCAAAACATTAATGCAAACACCAAATCAGTAAACACATTGGAAACATAAAACAATGCAAGGTAATAAAAGGTCAAAAATAAATGACAGTAACAAAACAAAGATAGTTTGACACCCATGATTCTCACTCACAAAGCACTAAAGTATATACACTAATAAAACTAATAACTTGTATGATAATAACCACAAATCAGAATACCTCAAAGTAAAAACAATGAGGAAACACCCTAGTAAATAATGTAATACGTTTCTTGAAATGATAAGGTTTAACTAACTTCCGGAATGTTAATGGTCAAAAACCTCATCACTTGAATCACACTTTTATAACCTCATCAGTGAAATATACACAAAATTGTTTCAAATTATACAAGGGGTAACTATCTAGGATGTGAAACTCAAATAGTACGAAAAAATCCCAAAACATCCCACTTAGTGACCTAGGATTCTAATGTCATGGATAAAAATATGTGGTTTTTATCTTGATAAAGTCATCATCTAACAGGAACACCACCCAAATGAATGAGGACATAGAAATACAAGAAGCATCCAACCTATAAAACAACCCCTTAGAAATTGATCCCCAATCCAAAAAAATAACAAGAATCCAAATTCACATATTCAATGATATGCTTGCAAACATAAACATTGGTAAATAACTGGCTCATCTAGGATGTAAATAATAGATAAGAAAATATATTAATATGTAATAAAAACCATGAATTTTTTTTATAGATAAGGATATAATTATTTGGAAATCCCTTTTTTAAAAACATTTGGAAATCAATTACAATAATTGGGAAAATAAAACACACCAAAATAAAAAGAAAAATCAATCTTTTGGTGTTCTTTTTAAAATAACCTTACAAGGTAAATTTGGAAAGCATAAAAACATCAAACAAATAATCAACATGCTAAATTAATGAAACTTTTAATCAAAAACAATAAAACTAAAAAATTAGTCACACTTATTTTTAAAATATGTAATTATTTATTCTAAGGTAAAAAATGTCCTTTTATATCCAAGGGAAAAAATTCACAAATAATGATGTTTCATTTTATAAAATAGGAAACCACATAAAATAAGGGAATCACTTTTTACTCCAAGGAAACATAAATTTATAAAAATAAATTGATTCTAAACACAATGAAACATTTTTTTTCTCAATAAAAACATTAATGGTACACTATAAAACATTTAGAATTTATAAAACACCATTTAAAATCATTATACCAATAAATTAAACATTTAACATAATTTTTTCTACGGAGAAAACAATAAAACCAGAAAAAAATGATAAAAAAAGGAATCATATATATAACAATTTTAGTTCAAGAAAACGTTTAAATCATCTTGAAATAAATTAAATATTAAAAAAAATGGAAATATAATGGAAACACCTACCTAAAATAGAGAAATCATGTCCCCTTCAATGGAAGCCACCAAATGTGGCCTTAAGAGATGGACCACAACCTCTGGATACAAAAAACCATATTTTTTTTAAAAAACCAACAAAAAATATCATCCAACATACCCATTAGGGTTATAATAAAATATGGTATAATTATTGAAAACAATAATATACGAGGAAATAGAATGATATAATGAATATATCATGGAGAATCACAAACCATATATCAAAAATTACATATAAAGTTACCCAATAAGAATAAGAATTATGGAGGGAACACTTTTGTTGATATCCAATAGAGTGTTTCTATAATTGGGGGTGGAATCAATTAAATCTAGTCTTTAAAATATTTTTTTTAGGTTTTAATGGGATGCATGGTTTATTAAATTTTGTGCAAACCATGAAAATTCTACTAAAATGATTTTTTATCCTATAGGATTTTGTTGTATGTTTTGGGATAACCATTCTCAAACCATATTCCCCAATGAATTTTTAAAACACCGTCACATTACACCCCAAAAAGGAGGGGAGGCCAACCATTTATCCAATAATGAGTTAAACAAAATATAATGACATTATGGGTGTCACAATGCTTATGAATGTGTTTCATTTTCAAGAATAAATTTTTGAAACTTATTGTATACGAATTTTTAAAAAAATTTCTTAACTACTCATGGAAAGGATTTTGGATGTGAATTTTAACATTGTTTTTTAATATAAGTTACAAAATAATTATGAATTTTCATTTTAATTCATCACTTCTCTTTTCCTCTATAATTCTCAAAAGAAATTCCTTCAATAAAATCCCTTCATTTTTTATGAATTAGTAGTATTCATTCATAAATTATTTATTTATTGTTTTTACCATATTTTAGGTCAAATGATTTATTCTTAGTTCAATCACTTCCTTGTAAATATGAACTCTATCACTCTTCATATCTCATTTTACTATATGTTTTTACTTCATATTTTGGTTCCTTATTATCATGGATATATTCTACATCATTTATAATGTTGACATTATGCATACCCATTTCTCTATATGGTGTAAATAACAAATTTTATATAATTCGGATTGGGGGTGTTTTCCAATGAAGATAGCTCATTTATTAACTGAGGAAATACTAATAATAAAAACCCTTGTTAGATATGTATGGATGATTATTTAATTCTAATGTATGTTTATTATGTACTGTGAAATGTGTTGAATTTATGTATTGTTGGGGGAATGTGCATTTTAGGATACATTATACATACAAAATAGAGGATCGATTTGCGTACTTTGATTCACAATATTTATATTCAATAGTATCAAAAGTATCAAAATAATAAAATCATGAAATTAGTAAAGAATATACATAGGGTTTAATGTGCTTTGGTACCTATGGGGATTAAATTCATGGAAATAACACCACCCATACACACACATGTTTTATTTAACTCAAAGGAGAAAATGGGTATAAGATAAATAAGACTATAAAATTTGAACATGATATAAGAAAAGAACATCAATTAACCTATTTAGTAAGAAAAAATTATGTGGACGAAGAACTTTTAAGACCTGAAAGTTTCCATTCATTACAGGGTTCAAAATCACTTTTTTTTCCTTGAACCAATATGTCTGAGCTCTTTGGTAACCACAGGGTTCCATTCATCTATGTCTCTATATAGGTCCACATTGGATTTTATTTTTTCATTGAAAAAAACCACATATCATCACATGTAATGATCTTCACCCCAAACACCATCAGGAAAGGTATACCGGAAGCACCAACGGGGACCATAACGGTCCATAAATAGAGTTTCATCAAAATATAAACTCACTCCATGTGATGGTTCCTCTATAGGATAAATGGAAGAAAAAAGGATAGGGGAACTAGAGTGAATGAAGATATGAACAAGGGGTAAAATCTATAGCGGTGATCAATTCCCATAACAGAACAAAGTGCCATGAAACCAGTTGGATAACAATAAAATTAACCAAAGCCACACTGAATAGATAAAAATTGGTGTACTTGAATGAAGCAGGATAGGTGGAGGGTATTGAACAAATGGTGGGATAAAATGATCAAAAAATAAGAATTTGCCTATGGTGGATTGTTGATGTGGTGGTTATGGGAAGAAGGAACCAGGAGGTCTTCCAAATTCAATGGCCCAAAGATGCATTCCCATAATGAAAATATATATAGTTCATCATGTAAATAATTATGAGCAGGAAAATAACTTCAACATATTTTTCATTAAAGTGATAAAATATTTATTAATGTTAGAAAAATAATCATGTAAAATTCAATTTTGAAAACATCATAATTCAAAAATATCCACAATTTTCATTTGAAATTTGTGATGTTATTATACATAAAGTCATTGAATGGGAACCAAATTCATCATATCTAAACAGTATTTTAATTTTTATAATACCAAATCTTTAGTCAAACTATAATATTTGTTGTTTTTAGTATATATCTTATAGATACATATGGTTCCAGATTTATCAACATCTCTGATAAAATGTAATCAAATATCTATGTGTTTTTATTTTCCATGGAATATAATATTTGGTGGTAAATGTAAATAAAACTAATTATCACTGTAGAAAGTTATAATAAAATTTAAAAGGGAATGTTTAGAAGTTGAAACCTTGATCCATAAGGCTTCCTTGATTTCCTCAGTCAATGCAATGTATTCAACTTCTATAGTTGAATGATAAAACACATATTGTGTATTATAATTCTAATATATTGGGCCTCCACAAGAAGTGAAATCATTCCAAGACAATGATATGAGGGTATCAATGTTACCTTCATAGTCATTATATACATATCCAAAAATCATTTTAGTTGTATCAACATTTTTCCATGATACAAAATAAAGGATGATGTATGTGATTGGTACTATAGAAGCTAGATTAGGGAATTCCATTATGGATTCCTGGGGTTTTCCATACATCTCCTATGAGTGAATACTATAAACTAAATATCATGTGTGGATCATATCATAGAGTATATAACACTACCAACAATTACAGAATACTATTTTTTAGATTTGTAATCTACATTAGAGGAAATAATAGGTTATTTGGTTAAATAATGATAAAAATGGAATGAAAAAGGGATATTTACATATTTTATATATTCAAATAGATACTATTTAAGTGCTTTCACAATAAAACAATTATAGAAGAGATACAACAAGTATTTGGTCTATCCCAAATAATTTTTACACCAAGGATTTTTTTTCTTCCCCAAAGGTTTTATTATTTTATACACCATTCAACTGAGTTTTAAAATGAATGATAAGCTTGCATTTATTTCACATAATCAACATTTCATCTTTATATTTTAGATATTACATCATACTATTTTGTATATACTTCAAATAAATATATGTTTCACATTGGCTCATAAGAAAATGGTAATTAATCATGAAGTAATCAAACTTGCTATACCATTAGATAGAGTCTTGTTCTAAACCATACAATGATTTATTTTAAAGAATTTTTTTTTAATTTTAAAAACATTAGAATAACCATTTGGATATTTCATTTATTATTTCTCAGTAAAGTCGCCAAAAAGGAAGGCACTTTTCTTGCCTATTTTTTTATTTTAATGTCATAATTGGTAGAAAAATAAATCATTATCTACATAGAAGAATGTTTTACAAATTCTTAAAAGATTTAATAATAGTCTATTACCTCTCTTTGGAGGAACCCATTACAAAAAATTATATTTTCAAATTTTATTCTATTTTCAGAAGTGTTATCCCCATTTTTTTATAAATCTATTACAAAAAATATTTTAGCATCGGTAGGATTATAGATGATAAACCCAACATGATAATAATTTAAGGATTTCATATCTTCTTCTATTATAGTGATCCAACTCATAAAATATTTTTCATTAATATCACCCTTATAATATGTACAATCATTTTATATAAGATTCTGGTTAAAATAAATGGAATATGAATCCATATCATAGTGACTAAAATGAGACAGAAGTGTCAATACCCTTATAGATATATTATAGGTTAACTTGAAATCATAATTGTTATTAAAGGGTTCACTATCAGAATCTCTATTTGGAGTAGAGATTGATTCATTTTAGGTCATAAGTTGAGGATTATGTGGTGGAAATTAAATAGTAGCATCCATCCAGGTGGATGTTTGAGCATCAGTATCCCCATCAATGGTTTCATCATAATTGTCTTGTGTGACGGGTTTAGACTTGGGAGAACAAGAATCATGAAACACCACATCTCTACTAATTATACATTTCTATTTTTTAGGCTTATCAAACCACAATTTATAACCATTAACACCATCATGGTACCCAAAAAAACAAATTTAAGATCTTGAGGATCAAGTATCTCAATCTTGAAATGGGCATATGTTGTGTAACCAAATACTCTTAGGTGATTATAAGAAGGTGGTTTATTATTCCATAGTTTCTATAAGGCTTTAAACGGATTAGATTAGGATGTGAACATATTTATAAGGCATATTTTTATAGTGGAATCATCTACCCAAGAATATTTTGTGTGTCAAAATATTTCAATAATGATTTAAAATCTCTCATTATAAGTTCTATTCATATGTTTGGTAAGTCCATTCTATTCGAGGTGTCCCTAAAAATCAACCAGCTCATAATTCGCTTGGATTTACTAAATTGAATGAAATAATTAAAGATATATTATAATTTAATATCATTTCTCATTGTTTTAATTTTCCTTCATACATGATCTTATATAATGATTTTTTATGTTTTAATATGTTTAAAAAAATCAGATTTGTTATTAAGTTTGAAAATCCAAAACATTCCAAAGAATTCATCAATGTGGGTTACAATATAGGACCCTACACCATTGGAGGTGGTCCATTTTGGTCCCCATTAATCTGGTTGAATGTATTCTAAGGGGTAATTAGCTTTAAATTAGACTTATTGAAGATAACTCTCTTATATTTTCAAATTACATAATCTTCATAAATGGAAGGTTACAAGGTTTTATATCAGTTAACATCCTTTTTTTTTATTTTTTTCATCATTACCCTAGGGACTAACATGAAATAATCCCTCCTTCCATAACAATGTGCTATTTTTAGTAGTATCATACACAGTACCCCATTTTCAATAATGGGTATTACCATTGAGTTCATTCATCCTATTGATAAGGTAATCCATGATTATAATTTTAGAGCCTTTGGAGTTTTTTAGGAAACCTAATTCAAACCTAATAGTGAAGAACCATTAGTCAAAAAGTACTAAGGATATGAGGTTTCTATAGAGGTTAGGAACACACCTAAATCATAAAAATTAATGGTATGGGTGTCATTTTTTCAATTAAGACCAAACCAATTCCCATGACATGAAACCTCCTATTATTTATTAAAATAACTTATCCCTCTACCCTTTATACCAAATCAAGGAAATACACCCTAGAAGAAAACATGTGAATTGAAAATCTATAATCCAAACCACAATCATGGGTGAGTTCTTGTCTTGATTCATTTAAAACATCCGTAGTGTTATGCCAATAATCTAATAAAAGGTACTCGTTAATATATTATTTAGTCTCGAGACTTTTTTTTATTTTTCTATACTCAATTATAGTGTTATCAGTCTTACCACAATGGAATAAAACAGTTTTTCTATCCTTAAACATAGACTTAATGTTTGGTGGTTTTTTTCATTCATTTATATTTACTATAGACTTTCTTCTAACTCTAGGTATTTGGCCAACCCCTTGTGAAAACAAACTAAGGCTCACCTTTAAATATGGTTATGGAATGTAATTCCTTATAGAGAATATAATATTTAACCTCTTATATGGGTATATAGTCAAGCCAATACATCATAGTTTCTACTAGTATATTATAGTCATTATCTAAAGAAAATAAAAGTATCATTGCTCAATCCATGTTATTGATAGTCACATTAGTATTGGTTAAATCTAGAATGATTTAATTAAATCATCCTACAGGTTTTTAATTGAAACAATGAATTTGGTTTAAAATATAAGCATGTAATTTGTCTTATACCATGTAGAAACTAGTTAATCTATCATATAAAATTTCTATAAATTAAACCATATACCATCATCATTATTTTCATAATTAACTTCCCTGAGAACCTTATATACTAATTATAGAAGGAAATAAATATGGGCCTTAACAAGAATATGAAAAGTGATATCTTCATAAATATTAGTAGTTGTTACATTATTAAACTGGTTGATAGTAGGTTTCATTGCTCTATGAGAATAATTAATTATCGCTTATTGAACAAGAATGGATCTAATTTTAATTCTCCCAAACTGAAATTCATTGTTGTATATAATAATAATAGTGGAAGGGTTGATGGTTAGCGATATATATTTTAAATATCTCTTAATATATAATTTCAATAACCATTATAGAGGATTTTTTACATTAAATTTATAATAAATTTATATAGATCAAAATAAAAGATTACCTCGTCAAGGATAATTCTACAATGATGATGATTATCATCTGTAAACACTTCTGAAATTAACATCACTGTGTAATGAGGATCCATGTATAAAATCTCTATAAATGTGATACACATGTTCTCCAATTAAATTTTCTAACACATAGAATTTTTCAATTTCTTGATAATTTTTATTATGGTAATAATATTAGGATTATCTTATTTTAAGATTCGCATTTAAAGGATTAATATATAGTTTATTTTTTTGATTATGATAAATTTATCTACAACAGAAAATTATTCAAATGAATATTGTGTCTTATATATTTTCATTAAATACTTTTAATGAAAGTTGTACAACTAAAATTGATGAGCTCATACATAATGTCCATTTATTGAGCCACGGTCTATATTTCACCATAATTTACTATGGTAATAAAATAATAAATCAATGATTATTTATGTTTAGAAACATCCCTTTCATAACAGTTAAGTTTCTTGGATAGTTTAATGGATAACCATTTATCCAAATCTATCGTATGGATTCACTCAAATATAATCCATTGGTATCCAAAATGTTTGGGATTCCTGTGTAGTAAATCATAAAGAAAAATTCATGAATAACCCAACAAAGAACAATATAGGGATACTCATAATGATCTAAAAAATATCCAACATGATGATCCTGAGTTATTTATGTCTTTTTTCCCTTACAAAAGATAATTTAGGGGTACTCTTGGTGATCTAAAAAATACATGATTGAATGATAAAGATCTTGAAAAGTTTTTCCTTATAAGTAATCTCACACAATGTATTTTAGGGGTTTTTATTTTAATATGCTCACTAATTTAATATACATTATATGCATACTATATGCATAATTATTAAATCTTGTGTAATAATTATCATCTCATTTTTTATTCCCTTTTCTGTATTCATTATTAAAATGATTTAGTTTTTGGAATCCCTATTTATGCCACCAAATTAATTCTTCAAAACCACATTAATGAGTAAATTTTGAACAAACCACAAGTTTATATTACTCTCCCAAGAATGGAAGTAAAATATATTCATAAATATCTTAATGCATTATATTCATAGGACACATAAACAAATCATGTAAGGGCATATAGATATATAAGAATTATAATCTACACAAGAGCAAGCCTAAATATGCATATAGATGATCCCATTACCCTATCCCTAGACATGTCATTAGCCTCCTGGTAAGTAGGTGGTCCCACCCCAAGTTCGTCTTCCTAGGGAGAAATTACTCAAGATATAATTCAATTCATGATATCTCTTACACATAATATTAATAAATTATTTCCAAAAACTAAATTTAATTTGATAACTTCAATTAAAAAATGCGTTCAAAGTAGATGAAATATAAATTTTATAAAGTCATGCCAAGAAAGTAATGCAACAATCTATCTCCTATAAGCAGTTTAAAAGTTAAAATAAAGCATGAATATTCATAACATAAATAATTTATAACTATGAATAATGATAGAAATAAACTACATATTAATGAAATATTAAAAATTTGAACATGATATATCCATTTATGAATAATTAATTAATATAATATAATTGTAAAACTATTTATAATTTCAACGCTTGCATCATAGACATTATATAATTTTAAATATAAATATTTTTATACAAAATCCTATATAATCTCATCAATATTATTTATAATATCACATTAAAATTAACTATTATTTCCTTTGATCAAATAAATATCAAAACCATTTTAATTTTGTTCAAATAATATCTTTAAATAATGTTCATGTTTAATTTCTACATTCTTAATTTATTTGATTTGGAAAGATCCATAATTATTAATATAAATGAATGTTATATTTTTACAGTATTTACGGGATTTATAAAAATTGTAGAAACCATTTTTTATAATCCAAAAATAAACAATATATTTAAATATTATAAAGATTCCACAAAATTTAGGTAAAATGTTTTTAATATAACATAGTATGATTTCTAACATTAATAAATCTTATCATTTTGAAAAATATATTGATGCACACTAGTCATAGGGCGTGGTAAAAAAAAATTTATGTTCAATAAGTGTATTATAGTGATTGAACCTAGGATGTCCCTTGAAGAGGAGTGTGCAAAAATAGTTTGTCACTTTTAAATAATGGAAAAAATAGTTTGTTTTTGAAATAAATCAATAAAATTTATTGAAAGTAATTTTAAAATTAAAAGGATTAAAAAATATGCTATTAAAAGGGTGATCAGTTCAGGGTTAGTTTCCCAATTATAATGTTATCTTTGTTCAATTAAATTCAAACCACTTCTTCTGAGTTGATTAATGTGATTTTCCACAATCGTTTCATCTGACTTACTTGGTGAAATTGTGATGATGACAGAATACCTTACTAAGATCTCAGTTTTTTCAACTGTCTTTCCATGTGAAAAAGAGTTGTGTTGAATAACCTCAATTTTCCTGAGAAATACCTGATTGGGTCTTGTTTATCCATATCAAGAACATCCACTACCCCTTTTACATGTACTAACGATCGTTGAGTACTTCACCACTAATCAATGATCCATTACATCGTATATAAACCGGGAATAAGTGGAGGGAGATAATGATTATTTACCGAGGAAAAAACAATAATGGAATTAAAATTCAATAATTAGTACACATTAAAATATAATCATCTATATTAAATTGAAAACAACTTTGAATAAGAATTAAATTTCATTCAATTATGTCTAAGAACTCCAGCATTACAAAATATAAAATCAACATTTCATGAATCACTCAAAATGTTTACCCCACCATTGTAAGGGTAATCGATAGGAATGGGGAAGAATAAGGTATTAAAAATATATGTAAATGAAAAGAAATAAAAAAGAGTAATCTATAAATTTCTCTTCCTCGGTGTCCTGAATGGAATGGGATAGAATAAGATGCTTTGAGATGTAGGAGTTCCCCTCCTTTTATAAGAATAATTTGTCCCCCAAATGTTGACGCGTTGTATCCCCATTAAATGTCCTATTCACACGTTGTACCCTTCATAAATGTTGTTCATAAATAACTTGTACGTCTCTCCTCAAAATAGCAGCATATTTGGACAAGTTTTCTTTGAGTTACTCCAATTTTATTTGGCCAATTTATTCTTTCCTGTCTGACTCTCTAAATCAAAAACATCCAGATTAGAATGATTTATTGACCATTAAATCAGCCAATTCATGTGTCCTAGACTTTGAAAGATGTTCCAAAACTTATTGTGCATCCTCCCATAGAATTTCACATCAATTGGGCCCACTATGAACGATTTATGGACCCCACACCAAAAATAGACTGATATGTAACTAGTTTTCATGGTCCATCTTATGAGCTTCTTGTGAGCTTCCATATGGTCAATTCAGCTTTTGGTAAAGAAGGATAAAATTCATCCCTGGATGTATAGAATTCTAAAAAAATGAATATTTTAATTTTTATTAATGTAGGAAATGTTATGGCCAAAATAAAACAGAAATTTAAAATAGTTAAAAATCTGAAATGAACTATTTTTACTATTAAGCTCAAAATACCACCAATATAATAAAATGTGGAAACTTATCATAAAGAAAATATTTTTTGGGATTTAAAAAAATTAAATTATATGTAAATTTATTGAAAATAATTTCTCTATTAATTCTCCAAACTGAGCACATGGACTCCTAGATAAGTAAACATCAAAATTAAATCAAATCAAATCCAAAACACATACCCCTAAGATCTATCAAATCAACACTAAGAAACAATAAGATATCATGCCACATAAACACAATTATTTCATGTTCTCTATTTACATTATCTAATATATTTCCACTTCAATTTATATCCCATGGACACAAAACACCTACCTCACATGAATTTTCTCTCATCTCACAAATATAAATTTCCAACAAGGATTTTCTCATCTAAAATCTTATAAGAGTCACAAAATGCTTGATAAATTCCTAATTCTCCACCCGATGTGGGTCAAGGACATTTGTTCCTCCTGAGGCCTTTTTAGGGTTGTTCTGTGGATTCTGGTTAGTAGGATTTATATTTTAAAAATTATGATGCCCCAAAATGAGGGCTTAGCTCTTTTTTTGAAGTAAAAATTGCAAGATTGAAATTTTCACACATGTATGGTCTCCTTAGCATCCCCTTTGTATAATATTAGGTCTATAATCTTGATAAATAAAGGAAATTTCATTCCATTTAGAAATTCACAATAAAAAATTTCTTCTTAATCATAGTTTTTATTGAAAACTCCAAATAGAAACAACTTTATTTCTACTTTTGAAACTCCATAAAGGCACAAATTCTTTTAACATTAAATCTCCAAAAAGGCACAGCTTTTAACAAAATTAAATATTTATTATAAAAATAATCTCTTTAACATTTAATTTTCCACCTAAAGTATCACCAAATGAGGTTGTACATCACAAGACATCCTCCCCCACACTTAAATTCAACTAAATCATGGAATTTCACATCAAGATCAGGTCGGATAGGGAATATTGGCTTATAATGTGGGTAAACTAATAGATTTTTCATGGATTCTATGGGATACAAGGATTAATATATATGGTATGCCATAATAAAAAGGATTATTTTGAAAAGGGGGCTTAAAAAATAAATTCCTCAATCATTTAAAACACAAGTACCTCAAACTCTCAATTTTTAACAGGAATATATCAAATTCTAGTTAAATAGATCATGGAATGGTTCTCTGAATAAATTAGGTGAATGTAAATAATATGATAAAATTGGTAAATAATCCTTATATGAAAGTGATTTCAAAAATAAAGACAGTGAGATATAGCATGGGATTTAAAAATCAAAGTACTTTTCATGAAATTCCAAAAGACCTGAACTTGAAACAAAGTCATTTCAGAAATAATTCAATCTCTATTTCATGGAATAGATTGGTTTATTCATTGAAATGGGTTTCAAAAATAGAAATGATAATAATTTTAGCTCAAAATGTTTGAAAACAAACTAAATTTTGAAAATAAACATGAAAATATCTTAAAAACAAACAATTGTTTTTATAAAAACAGTAAACCAAACAGCAAATGAAAATCCTAACCTAAAAAAGCCACCCTCTCGCATAGTTAAATGATTCAGTTTCTTCAATTCATTTAAATTGATTAAACATGTAATAATATTTGAAAAAAATCACAGCAAGAAAGAAAATGTAAAGGAGAGGTACAACCATATGGATTTTATAAATAAACGGGTTGGAGGAGTGTGATCTCTTGCACAGGATCTAATGGCAGGGTCCTAAAGAATTTCTTCAACTTATTCCCATTAATAGTGAATTTATCCTGCTCCTCATCCTTTATAATCTATACCGCACCAAAACTATATACATGATTAACTATAAATGGACCTTCCCATCTGGATCAATGTTTACCCGGAATAAACTTGAGTCTTGAGTTGAATAACAACACATTGTCTCTAGGATAGAAGTATTTTTGTTAGATCAACATGTAAAGGTTCACTATTTTTATTTGTTTGTAAATCAAGGAATTTTCAAATTCTTCCCTTATAATTTTCTCTAGCTTTGGAATCATCAATATTCATTCCTTCCCATCACTTTCAAGGTAAAAATTCATTTTCCTCACAGCCCAATATGCCTTATGATCCAATTCAATAGGTAGGTGGCATCTTTTCCAATAAATTATCCTATATGGACTCATTCTAATTGGTTGTTTGTATGTTGTCCTGTAATCCCATAAGGTATCTTCTAATCTTTATCTCTAATCCTTCCTATTTGGATTAATAGTCTTTTCCTAAATTCCTTTGGTTTCCCTATTTGAAACTTCAGTTTTCCCTATTAGTTTGTTGATGATAGGGAGTTGATGTTTTATGATGTACCACATACTTAATTAGAAAAGCATGCATTCTAAAATTGTATAAGTGAGCCCCATGATCATTGATGATGTCTTTAGGCACTCTGAACCTACAAAATATGTTTTCCCTATCAAAATCAGAATCAACATTATCATCATTAGTTCTGGTGGATTTTTCATCCACCCATTTGGAAACATAATCAACTTTAAACATGATATAAAAATTGAAAAATTACATTGAGAAAGGTCTCATTAAATCTATCCCCTAGACATCAATAATTTTACAAAAAATCAGTGTTTATTGTTTTATTTCTTGTCTCTTTGAAATATTTCGTCGAAACTGACATTTTCACATATTTTTCAAAACTCATGAGCATCTTTAAAAATAGTGGGAAAATAAATTCTAGATTGTAAAACCTTATTTTCTATCCTTTTAGGTATAATGTGGCCTCCACAAGATAAATTGTGAGAAAACTCAAAGACATATTTAACTTCACTTTCAGGTAAACATCTTCTTATTACGTGATCATTTCAAATCTTCCAATGTAATAGATCATCCTAAATGTAATACCAAGATTCATTTTTTAGTTTTTAAATTTTGTGAGAATTAAAATGAAATGGGAAATGAGATGTTACCAGATAATTTACCATGTCAACATACTGAGACGCTTCTCCTTCAATCATGTACAATTTCCCTCCTGTAATTTGATCATTTAGTGGGTTTTTTTCTGGAATTTCAATATCAGCAGTGTTTGGTAGCCTAATTAATTGATCATCCACCTGGTTCTCAGTTACCTGCATGTCCTTGACTTTTATATTTAACTCTTGAAACAGTATCATCCATCTCACTAGCCTCATTTTGACATCATTTTTCATCATCAAGTACCTTAGAGTTGCATGATCAAAAAACACAGTGATTTTAGTTCCATGAAGATATGATATAAATCTTTCTAATGAAAAAACAACTGCTAATAACCCTTTTTCGTGGTTTTGTAATTGAATTTGGCCACATCTAAGGTTCTCATGGTATATGAAATGGCTTGTGTTCTTCCCTAAATTCTCTATTAAAGGACTGCTCAAACTGCTTGGATGAAAGAAAAGCAAAGTAGATCAAATGGTTATTCTCAATTTGTAGACTGCATCATAGGTGGTTTAATAAATATATTCTTCAAAACATTAAAGGATTTTCTATATGAACCATTGAAATAAAATTCAGAATCTTGTAAAATTAATCTATAGAGAGGGAGATAAATCTTGCAGAATTTTTTGATAAACATCCTGTATAATCCTACATGCCGAAACAATGATCTGGCATGTTTTACACTGGTAGGTAAGGCAATGAATTTATCACTTCAATTTTTGATTTATCCACATCAATACAATTTTTTTTGGAATTGCCTGAAAAAGTAAAATTCCTATTTCAACCATGAAATTACACTATTCAAAATTCAAAATAAGATATTTTTTCAATTTAGATTTCCAAAAAAATCACACATTTTTCAAAAAATGATCAAAGAAAATCCAAAAACTATGAAATCATCAATGAAAAATTCCAAGTAATTTTCAATGTGATCAGAAATTATACAAAACATGAACCTATGAAATGTACCTGGAGCATTACATAATCCAAATTCCTTCCTTTTATATGAAAAAGTACCAAAAGGACATGTAAATGCCATCTTCTCTTGATCCTAGAGAGTATGGGTGCCTATAAGTAACCTGGAAATCCATCCGAAAAATCAATAATGAGTTCTCCCTACAAATCTCACTAATGTCTAGTTAATGAAGGGGATGGGAAAATGTTTTTTTTCACATAACCTAGTTCAATTTCATAAAACCAATGCTCACTCTCTAGCTATTTTTAATTCTCATAGGAATTAACTCATTCTTTTAGTTCTTTACAGTGGTCAGGCCGGGTTTTTTAGGAACATATTGAATGGGGCTAACCCGATGTGAATCTAAAATGGGATATATGATCCCAGATTTCAAGAAATTATCTATCTATTTATTCAAAATCTCTATCAAGGTGGTATTTATCCGCCTTTGGGGTTGTCTAATAGGTTTGGAATCTCCCTGAAGAAAAATTCAATGTGTTCATATTTTTGGTTTTATTCCTAGGATATAACCAAATATCCACTATATTGCCTAGAAATTCTCTCTCAAAATCTTAATCAATGATTTTTCTAGTGTTTTAGATAGATTATTTTCAATTATCACTGGTAATTTCTCTCCTCCCATAAGGTATACATATTTCAAATCACTGGGTAGTGGTTTTAATTCTAGTTCAGGGGGATACTCAATGATGAAATTTAATTGATAGTCCAGACTTCAAATGTTTGGTCCTCCTATAAACAATAAACCATATCATATTCATCATAAAAAAACCCATAAATGAAATTATATTTTACCTTTTTTCCCACATAAAATCAAAATCTCTAGTGTTTTGGTCATTCACATTTTCATTACTATAAAAATTCTCTCATAAGTCTAAGAATTCATGTCACATACCAGATTGTTCAATTGGTTCAACATCAACATCAGTGGAGAGTTCAGAGAGGGAGTGATCATCTTATGGGTGCCTCATGGATTCAAAAATATGTATGTGGAATGTTTTATCTCCAAATTCCATGGTGAGTTTACCTTCATGGACATTGGTGATGGTTTTGGATATCTTCAAGAAAGGTCTCCCCAAAATGATGGGTGAGTGTGATGGGATCATATATTCTTCTATATATAGCACATAGAAGTCAGTAGGTAATAAGAGATCTTTGACATTCACTAGGACATCCTCTAGAACTCCAGCTAGGAAAACTGTGGATCTGTTTTGCAATCTAGACCACCACTCACATGGTATTTAAGACTCCCATCTACAAAGAAGTGTATACTGAGTGAGGTAATACATTAACTGAATCACCAATATCACACAAAGAATTGGTGAAATTAAATGATCCAATGGTGCATGGAGTGGAAAATATCCATGTATCTTGAAATTAGGTTGGTATATCCTGTGTGATAAGGGATGATACACTAATCCCCAATTTCATTGTTTCATTCCCATTAAGTCTTATATTTTGTGGTTCAAAGATTTATCAAAAAATTTGCATTCCATGGAATTTTTATGACATATTCTAGTAGGGAATATTGATTTACACTTTCTAAAATGTTTCTAGAATTTCTTTTTTAAGTTTTTCTTTATGAAATTTCATTGACTAAATCATCTTTGATGGAAATGGTGGGGGTAAGTCTTCCATCTACCTTTGTTTATTTTACATTGGAGTTTCTTGTATCTTCTTCTTCAGTCTATTATTCTCCTTCTCCTCTTAAATTTCTTGTTCTTGGTGGATCTTCACAATATTTTTATAATTTTCAACATCATTATCCTTTAGAATATGTGGTATTGTTTTAGTATCAACATTGTTTGGAGGTGGGAGTTCTTTTCCACATATTGTTATGATTTTATTGACATTCTCTTTCGTATTTGACTCTTTTGGGGATGGAATCTTCCACGGATTCATTGTTAGAATTTCATAAACAGGTTTTAAATGGTTGGATATGTCTTTCATATTTTTTTTAGGCCCCTCAACATTTGTTGTAGTTTTTGGTTCTCCATTGATGGTTGCGCACTGGTGGATGGTTTCTCATATGTATTTATTTGGAATAGTGGTTGATAAAAGGGTTTTTGTTGCTAAAATGGTTGTTTCTAGTACTATTGGAATAGAAGGGGGTTTTGGTATTTCATATAAAAAGGAGGTCTGTCCTGGGTCTATTAGAATCCATACCCTGGTTGGGTTTGGGGATGTTGTGGTGTATTTGGATGGAATTTATGTTCTTGATAGGTAGTTGTACAATATTATGTTACCTTCACTTCTAGACACGGGTAAGTGTAATGACAATTAGAATAGCATAAACCGCATACCAGATTCAGTTCTTGTTGTTTCATCACTTGGATCACAACCACCTGTCTCACTAACCTGGTTATTTCTCCCATTTCACTTATAATAAATTATATTTAATCAGATGTACTCACCTCATGGATTCCCACTGTTCTTACCCCTCTTTTTCTAAATTTTTGTGAGTTTTTAGAAATCTTCTCAACAAGTACTCCGATATCCTCAGGATACTTATCAATCAGGGACCCCCCAAATGAGTCATCTAGAATATTTCAATCATTATCCAGAAGTCCATGGTTGAGTAACACAATAAATTGGTGTTCCTAAATTTCATGATATGGTCAGCTGAAACATAGCTTCTTAAAAGTATCCCAATACTTGCAGAGGATTTCTCCAGTTGATTGTCGAATGATGTAAATCTCCTTATTGATGGCAGTGCTCCTGGATGTGGGAAATAATCTTTGCATGAAACCTATTTTTTGTTCTTCCTAATAATTAATCTTCTCTAGCTTTGGATTGTATAACCATTATTTAGCACTCGTTCAAGTGAGAAGGAGAATTCTCTCCACTGAAATTGGTCTTCAGATTCTCCTCTTGGCCTGATGCTTGAGCAAGTGAAATGGAATTCTTTCATGTGTTGATTTTGATCATCTCCATCAAGACCAAGAAACATTGGAAGCATGGGAATAATATTGAAATGTAACTCAAAATCATTTGGTGTAGTGGGTGTAATGAGTCAGTAATTTTAAATGGAAAATTGAGGTGCAAATAGATCATGCAGGGTTCGGTTGGGATTGGCAGTCATGATTTCAGGATCAGAGTGAACACTTAGAGTTTCACTTGGATCTGAGAGATCTATTTCTGCAAAGATTATTGGTATATTTATTTTTCATAGTTAGGATTATGTTTATTCAATTTCTAGATCAGATTCAATTAATGGTTTGTTTGAGTTATAGATCATTCAATATTGAAAATAATTTTTTTTTGCACTTCCTCCCCAAAAATGGCACCAAGTTTGACGCATGCCTGTCGTAGGGTGTGGAAAAACAATTTTATAAATTCCCTAAGTGTAGTCTAGTTTTTAACCCTACGATTTCGGCCGAATCGGGGTGAAAAAAAAATAGTTATTCACATCTAAATGATGGAAAAATGGTTTGTTCTAGAATAAATCAATTAGAATGTGATTGAAAGAAAATTTGAAATTCAATGGGTTAAAAACTATGATATTAAAAGGGTGATTAGGTCAGGGTTGGTTTCATAATTTTAATGTTATCATTGTTCAATTTACTTCAAACATATTCTTACAAGTTTATTAATGTGAGTTTCCACAATCATTTCCTATCACTTCCTTGGTGAAATTATGATGGTGAGGGAAAACCATACAAAGATCTCAGTTTGGTCATGTCTTATTCAATATGAAAAAGAGTATTATTGAATATTTTTAATTGACTTGGGAAATACCCGATAGGGTCTTGTTTATCCCTAAAAATCAAGAACATCCACTACCCCTTTTACATGTACTGACGATTGTCGACTACTTCACCTCTAATATCTAGTCTATTCTATCGTATATAATGCAGAAATCCATAGAGGGAGATAATGATTATTTAACACGGTAAAAATCAATAACAGAATTAAAATTCAAGTACAATCACACTTGATACAAAAATCCTCTATATGAAAATGAAAAAAACTCTGAATAAGATTGAAATTTCATTAAATTATATCTAATAACTCAAGCATGACAAAATCTAAAACAAACCCTTCCCGAATCACTCAAAATAATCACCCCACCATTGTAAGGGTAGTCAAGATGAAAGGGGAAGAATAAGGAATTGAAATCTAAAAAAAATAAAAGAAATAAAAGAGAGAATTCTTAAAAGTTATCCTCTTTGGTGTCCAATAAGTAATGCAATAGAATGAGATTCTTTGAGAAGGTGGAGCTCCCCTCCTTTTATAGGAATAACTTGTCCCCCAAAGGTTTATTCATTCTATCCCCAATAATGCCCTCTTCACGAGCTTAACCCATATGGATCTGAATGATTTAATGATCATTACATTGGCCAATTAACCTTACCTATCCTTCATGAATGATTTTAAAAACTAATTTTATATCCACCAACTGAATTCCAAATCAATTAGGCCCACTATGAAAAAATTATAGACCCCACACCAAAAATCAACAGGTCTCTAAATTGTTTTCATGGTCTAAATTTTGAGTATCTTTTGAGCTTCCAAATGGTCAATTCAACTTTTTGGTCAAGAAGGATCTATTGAATACCTATATGTTTATAATCCTTAAAATATAGAATATTTCAATTTTAATTAATGTAGAAAATGTTATGGACAAAATAAATAACTGATATAAATAATTTAAAAATATGAAATTGTCTATTTTTACTATTGATCTCAAAATACCACCAATATCATAAAATGTTGAAATTTATCTTAAATTATCTCTTTTTTTGGGATTTAAAAAATGAAATTCAATGTAAGTTTATTGAAAATATTTTCTTAATCATATATTCTTAATATTATCTCTTGGATTTTAATTAATGTTTTGTAATAAACATTTCAAAAAAAATTAATTCTTCCACCATAAACCTTTTATAGATGAAAAACATACAAAAAGTCTTATAAATTTTTTAAACATTCCAAAAATCCTTTTAAATACATATAAACATTTTATAAACCTTATATTTCAATTCTCATTTGAATTATATTTATAAATAAAATTTTTATTTCTTTCCAACAAAAATTATTATTACTCAAAATAAGGACCCATCTGTATAGAAAAAGATCACATAAAATATTTATCTACAATTCATAATTTCAAATATAAACTTATTTATATTTTTTACAAAAATGAACTTGTCATAATTTTTATTACATGAGATTTCTTATAAAATATATGATAGTATATTAGTTATAAACAATTTATAATTTAATATATATTATGTAAATATAATATAAATAATTTTTATTTAAAACTTTATTATATCAATCAAAAAAACAATTTTTTTAACTTAAATAAGATCTAATTAAAGTCCCTATATTTTTAAAATTATCAAATTAATTAATTATGAACTAATCATGAATATTATAGAAATTTAATTATTAGACAATTTAGTATCTTCCTAAATATGAAAACATTATGAACTAATAAATTATAAATGTCAATTATAAACATTTTATATATTAGAAAGAATGTAAAAATTCAATGTTTTTTCAAATATGAACCCTTTGAAAATTTTATTAAATTGAATTTATATGATATTTCATGATTTATAAACATTTTATAATTTAATATTTATAATACAAACATTTTTAAATAAAAGAAATATCATATATTTTTAAATATATAGACTCTTTATAAATCTCCATTTATGATTTCAAAATAAACCATTTATTCCTATATCAAAAAATCATGTCGTTTTATATTTTAAATTCTATTTTTTAATATTTATCAGTAAACCATAAAATATTTATTATTAACTAATTTATAAAAAACATTTATAAATTTAAATAAATATTAAAAATACCATTTTTATTAATAAATAATTTATGAATAATATAATTCCATTTAAAATTGAAATCTCTGAAAAAAAAATTATTTATTTATTTTCAAAAACAAGAGTAACATATATAAATATCTCATATTTATTTTCGGTCAAGAAATTTATCATTTTGAAATAAAAATGTAGTTTTCATTATAAACACATTTATTCTTCAAATACGACTTCACTTTGATACCAATGATATATAAGATCTCTGACTTCATAGAGGTTTGTCCTAGTTTAAATTATGGTTTCAACAAATTTTTTTTTTGTTAATGAAATGTTACCTGGGTGTAGGAGGGTCCTAGGGCGTGTTCTTGGGGTTCATAACATGAAAGTATTGAAAACATGGCCAACCTAGGCAAGTCGCACGGTTGGATAATGGTTAAGTAAATTGTGTGGCCTTTCTAGGTAGGTTATGAAACCTTGTAAAGTGGCATATCAGACGGTTGTGAAAATTTTCTCACACTGTGTAAACTTCCGAGGAAACTTTGCAACCCAAATCCACTTGGAGTGTGTGTTATGAACCATTTTGGTATGGTTTGGAACACTATGCTGGTAAACCGTGAACCCCTTTAAAAGTTGGGAAACTAACCATTTTCCATTAGGGGATTTTAAAACTATCACCCAAATTTCTCTCCCATTTCTTCACATGAAATAATAGTGATGACCCAAAATCCATACGACCTCCCAAGGATAAATCTCCCTCATTTTAGGCTTTTTTGAGAGTCCTTGGTTGTTGATAGAATCTCTAGGTGTGTCTAATCTACTTATTTCTTCTCTATTTCAAACTAGGGCTTGTAACTTGGGTAATATTCTTTTGACGCACAAAACCCCTCTTTTTTAGTGAATCTAGGTTGATTATTCAAGGGTTTCTTGAATCCAGATCAAAGGATATGTTTATAATTGTGTTCGTTAATGGTTACTACAATGGTTTTCTAAAAGTTATATCCCATATAGTCATTATGATTATTTTTACATGGTTGGTTGTTCTCTTGGAAACCTCTTGTTGTGTTCTTGGTTCCATTAGTGATATTTAATATAACATTTTCCAAAATGAAAAATTGGGCCCCTCATGATCCCAATTGGATGCATGGAGGATGACTTTACCAATTTAGGGCCACATGGGGTGCACCGACCTTCCCCAATATGGTTAATGGAAAGGTTATATGTGAAATTGACTTGTCATTTAATATAGACCAATATGAACATGTTAATTGATTTATTAGATTATTAATAAGGGAAAATTGGTATTTGTTATTATATGTGGAATGTGGGTAACTAATTATTTTGATTTCCATTAAAATGGGTAAAAATAGAGATTAACATGAATGTTCCCAATGGGTGTCAACTTGGTGCTTGAATACATAAGGGGGACAATCCATGGGAAATGATAAATGTATTTAGTGAGTTCACATATCATAATGGTTGAATATGTTATATGGTTAATGTTTGAGAATGGGGTGAATATGCCTAATGAGTATAGACGTGATAAATAGGAATTCATCTAAATGGGTTATGTATTGAAAAATGGAAATGTGTAAATGGTTTATGGAATAATATTGATTCCCATGTTGACTATTGTGGATTATGATTTTTATATTTATTTATTATGTTTGGATGTGATATTTTATGTATAGTGATTGGATATATATAATAATTTTTACGTGGCTTCATTGTGTGGGGTATTGAATGAGGTTCTACATCAACTGGTATAGTTAGACTAATGCTCTAAATTCCACCCCATAATGCACGCGTTAGGGAAGGGAACCGAGCTCTATTACTCTAACAGTTTCATTCCACCTAGACTTAGCCTTTGAGGTGAAGACAATTTATTTTTTTGTGATGTGGTCATCCCTTGTGAGATAGGTACTTGAATTATTCTCTTATGCATAGTGATGAATTCTTTAAACCCATGTGTTAATGATGAAAATTAATAACCTATGGAAGACATGATATAATGTATTAAATAATAATTATGCAAGTGATGAAAATTGTATTCTCTTTTGGAATAGTTAATTTAATTATTTTTAACTAATGACACTTGGACTATCTTTTATTTACTTGTCATTTATTTGGTACTTGCAATAACTATCTCTTTAGACTAGATATTTTGTATACACTGTTGGTGGTGGGATACTGAGTTGTACTCACACCTATATTGGGACATCATTGGGTACTTGAGTGGATTTCATTCTTGAAATTTAGTATAAGGTAAAAGGTGTTTTTATTGGGAGTTGATTTGGGTTTACGATGTACATG
Organism: Viscum album; assembly: GCA_963277665.1. NCBI lineage: Eukaryota > Viridiplantae > Streptophyta > Magnoliopsida > Santalales > Viscaceae > Viscum > Viscum album. Next base: position 442,338 of record CAUJRU010000032.1, on the reverse strand, counting down.
GATGAGGTTTTGGACATAGATTAAAGACCATTTAGTGGATTCCCTTATTTTTCATTATTTTGGGATTTGTTCACTTGGAACTATTTAGCATTAAATGGCATGTTTACTATTGTCTATGGTTTGCACCAAGATTTGGGATATGTCTGATTATGTATGTTCATTGGTTATTTCATATTATTCTTGTTATTTATATGTTTATCTGTTGTGGATTACATTGGTAATGAAGACATAGTCTCCCCATGTGACTCATTTAGACCCTCACTACTAGTCTGAAACCTCTGGAATAAGAGGAGGCACGCTTAAGGTCATGTGGTAACCCAGCTCGGTGAATCGGGTAGTGGATCCTGGGATGGGGACGTCACAAAGTGGTATCAGAAGAGATATTTTCTATGACTTGCTATTTTGGGATTGTAGATAAAAGGTTTGGAAAGTATTAGTCCTTGGTAATGTGCTCCTTCGTAGGAGTATCTAACCCACATATGTGGGAAATCCTAAGACACCTAGGCTTGGAAATTTTTGTTCTTATTTTTTATCATTACATTTGATGGTACCTCACCATTGGTTGATTCATCTATTCTGTGACGTGATAGTTTTATGATATTTAAGTCATGTCCAAAATGTCATTGAATTTTTCATTCAATCATCATTGTAGGAACCTATGTATATAAGTTAAATAAATCATCATAGTCACTCACATGATATTTGTGTGGGAAATAAAGGGAAGAAATAATTAACCCTATTTAACAACATGAAGAAAAATGGTGTCTAATAAAATGATGAAAATGGGTGAAAGGGGAATAAAATTTTGAATAATGGGTAAACAAATGTCCTTGATTAAGGGGTTTAGGGTGAATCAAAATTTTGGTCATGACAAGTGTGAAATATTAAATTTTTCTAAGAGGAAATAATTTAGTTGTAAGTATGGAAATAGTATTGAATTGGAGTCCAATGGAAGACATGTAACTATTTATGTTGGTTAACCACATTATCCATGGTCCTCAGTTTGGATGGTTGATGGTATTGTTTGAGACGTGATAATGACCTTTGGGATAGTGGATGAAATGGGTTGTTGATGGCTTGTATGGATCTCTCTTTATATAAACTATTGAAGCTTTTTTATGTGTTATAAAGCTCCTGTTTTCATCATATAGAAATGCCACCATCAATACATGTGTTCACAGGGTGACCAGTGGATTTTTCCAAAAAAATATCCCCTAGTAGTGGACCAAGAGAACATTGGGATCCAGGATAATAGAAAAGATATATTTTTTAATAACTTTACTGATTTTATTCATGTGATGGAATGAGACCTAGGGTGGGTTTTACTAAGTATGTTTGAGTTGAATAGAGAGTTTCAGTTGCAACACCCTCCGAACATTACCAGATAGTGTGGGATAGAGGAAGAAGAGTTATGGATTGAGTTTATTCAGATGATTCTCAATCATTTAGAGACTCTTTATTGAATGCAATTCATGTTAGAGGCCAATATGTTTCAGGTCTAGGAAAAGTGTTGGTGGGATGTCATGTTTCAGATAGAGTAGGTTGGAGGAATGGTATGGAAGGATTTTCCAAAAAAGTCTCTTGGATACATATACCCAAGACCTTGAGGAGGTAAATGGTTGTGAAGTTTATGAGTTTGACATAAGGGGTTGTGTCAATGATGGATTATTCAAGCCTTTTCACTAACTTGTTCCACATCATTCTGATGTTTACAGGAGACGAGGTGACAATGGTGAAATATTTTCGGGATGGGATGAGGCATGAGATCAGGTCCAGGGTGAACATATTTATTTTTAAGAGGTTTGAAGTGGTATTGGATTAGGCTCATATCTCTTATGGGGACCTGAAGGTATATTGAGTTGGTGTAAATGTGGTGAATGCTGAGAAAAATATTGGTGAATCTTATGAGCGTAGGAAAAGTTGTTTTGGGAATTTACATCAAGGTGAGAGTGCATAGAGTAGTTAGAAAAGAGGGCCACTCTCTCGGGGAGGTGACCTGGTGTCCTGTTACCAGTGTGGATGGATGGGGAACATGCGTAGCTAGTGTCCCTGACCACAAGTTGAGTATTGACCATGATGATGGTTGGGAAACATAGAGAGGTTCGGTTAGAAACCTTGATAGCTAGGCATGAAAGGAGGTGAGAGTCAGATGTCAAGTGTAGGCAGGCAGTATGTTACCCCTATATTAGGTTGGCAGTTGGATCTCTATGGGTTTTGTCGATAGGGGTGGTGGACGTTGAACTCTTGGATGAGAGAATCCATACCAGTAGGAAAGTACAGTGCAGGGTACTTAAGCTATAGCATAGGGTTGAGGGGCAGTTTATCATCACATAATTCATTCCACAGATATATATTGCAAAGATGGACCATCTACCAATTGAGGTATGACACTTATAGAGTCCATGATCTCTAGTTCCTTATTTGACAAAGGAACCACACACTCTTTTATAACTTCTCAGTTTCTAGTTGTTTTAGGCCAAGACAAAGAATGTGTGAGGGGTTATGTTAATGGATACACCATTTGGAGTGTGATTCGTGGATATCTAAAAATGTAATGGTTGTGCTCTAGAGGTTGGAAGTTTCCATTTTTTGTGGGACTTTTTCATCTTCAACATGTCATATTTTGACATGATTTTGGGTATGGATGGGTTTTTGTCATATCAAGAACATATATATTGTAACCGTCTTAGGGTAATATTCACGTATCTTAATGGGGACACTTATGTCCATTGTGGTGAATGGGATTTCTCATCAAGTCATGCAGGGCAAGTTTACCAGAAGTTGGGAGAACTCACAGCACAACTTTATTTCCTAAAAATTTATGAATGAGGAATAGAGAAATCATTCATTGCATCCATTGAGAACCAATTTTAAGATGTTTTCCCTGAGGACATATCTGAGCTACCACCTAACAGATACCTTGAGTTTACGATTGAGTTTCTGCTGAGGGTGGATCTAGTTTCAATTATTCCGTATCTTATGGAACTGAATGGACTATAGGAAAAAAACCTCAGTTGTAGGAATTATAGAATAAAGGGATTGTCCAACCTAGGGTGTTGCCTTGGTATCTCATGTACTATTTTCAAATAATTCAGACAGATCATTGAGTTTATGTTTTGATTATAGGATGTTTAATTAGATGATGGTTAAGAACTAATACCCACTTCCATGGATTGATGGTCTTTTTCACAAGATGAGAGGTGCATCTATGTTCACCGCGATTGATTTGATATCCAAATATCATCAATTTAGGGTCATGACATATGATTTATCGCAGAAAGCATTCAGAAGTAAGTGTAAGTTGTATGAGTTTGTGGTGATGTTGTTCGGGTTGTACAATGCACCGGCTATGTTCATGGCTTTAATGAACCGAATATTTCACCCATATCTAGATCAGTTTTTTGTTGTCTTCATTGATGACATCGTGGTGTGCCCTTGAACTCATGATGACTATGAGAAGAATCTTAATATCATCTCAAGTACAAAAAGAGAGCATTGGATTTACACCAAGATTTCAAAATATCATTTTTGGGTTGGTAAACTTCATTTATTCGTTCACATCATCTTCATGGAATGTGTGTCATTGGATCCTGAAAAAGTGTATGTTGTGGTGTCATGGATTATCCCACGAATGTTTCTGATGTTCTGAATTTTCTGGGATTGTTCGGTTATTTTTGAAGGTTCATTGATGATTTATCTTGTTTGGATGTGCTAATTTCGGGAATAGCCATGAAGGGAGTCATAATTGAGTGTTATGAGTAATTCGATATTGCTTTTCAATATTTGAATAATCATTTGATGATTGCACTGATCCAAATCTTACCCAATCCAGGTATGATGTACACCTTGTTCTGTGATGCGTCTAATGTTGGACTTTGGGAACTGTTGATGAAGGTTGATTGAGTTATAGAATATGGTTCAAGACAGTTGAGGACTCATAAAATATATTATCCTACTCATGAACTTGAGTTGGATGTTGTGGTTTATACAATAAAGTGTTTGAGGCATTTTCTTTTGGGTGAGCAGTTCATGGTGTCTACTGATCATAAATTTCATAAGTACATCTTCTCTTAGCATGATTTGAATCTTCAGTAGTGAATATGGGTTGGATAAATGTAGTATTTTTCCTTTGAGTTGGTCTACACACTAGGTAAAGGGAATAGAGTTGAAAATGATCTCTGTCAAAACACTCAAAATTATGTGGTTCTAGAATCCATCACTGAGTGGTGAATTATGGTCTTAATTCCTGAGATGCACCTAGAGTTGAGGGATATGCACGGATAGATGGCCCTTTCTTTTATAGAAGTTGAGTATTCTATTTTTGATTCTGGTCAAGGAGGGATAACATGAGTATATAGAGTGTTTGGATATGAAATAATGTATTAAATTTGGGGAGTCACCATCTATTTGGGTAGTTTGTGATAATGGGATTGTTTTTGTTCATGGTCATGTAGTAGTGCCAGTATGTATACGAGATGATTTTTGGTAGGAGTTTCATGAATGAAAGTGGGATGTGAATCCTGATTTTACTAAGATCTATCATGATATTTGTAGGTAGTATAGGTTGTTGGGACTGAAAAAATCAGTTGTGGGTGTTGTGGTGTGATTCCTCTCCTATCAGTAGGTGAAGGTCGAGCATCAGTGCCCATGTGGGTTATTACAACTATTTTCCATTCTAGAATTGAAGTGGTATAATGTAACTATTGATTTTGAAGTGGTTATTATGATGATTCCTTAGTAGAATGACATAATTTGGGTAGTAGTGGATCAGTTTGCATTGATAGCTCATTTCGTGCAGATTCAAGAGACTTTCACTATTGAGCAGTTGGGTGAGTTGAATGTTCGTGAGATAGTGTGGTTGGTTGGAGTTCAACAGTCTATAGTGTCAGATCATCATCCACATTTTACATCACACTTTTTTTTGGGATTGTAAATGGAATAGGGTACTCAGGTGTTTTTGAGTTAGGCCTTCCACCCACAGATGGACAGGTAGTCAGAGAATACTATTCAAGTACAGGAGAACTTATTGAGAGCTTGTGTTCTAGATTTTTTTTTTCATGGGAAAATTACTTATCCCTTTTTTGTTTTCCAAAAATAATATCTTCTAGGATATGATTTAGATTGAATGGTTTGAGGTTCTCTATGTGAGATCTTCAGATCTATGTTTTGTTGGTTAGAGGTTGGGCAGTCTAAGCTGTTGGGCCCGAGTATTGTTTTGGAGACGTCTGAAAATGATCAATTGATTAGAAAACATATTTCTATAGATAAATGTTGGTATAATTTATATAAATATAGAATTCATTGACCCCTTTGATTTATGTTGGGTGATAAGGTGTTTCTTCAGGTGTTTCCTTGGTTGGGTCATTGTAGATTTTTTGAGGAGGAAAAGTTTGAACCCAGGTATGTGGTGTCATTTGATATTAAAGTGAAGATTGGACTGGTGGCATACTGATTGGATGTTCTACAACATTATAGATGAATATACAATTTTTTCAATGTTTCATAGATTTAGATGTATCATCATGATCCATCTCATGGGATTAATATAGAGGATGTCGAGCCTGATGCATTTTTTGAGGAGCATCTAGTTCATATCGTGGATTGTCGTTAGGTAGTATAGTAGGGAAGGAATGTTCCTTCAGTTTGAGTTTTATTGAAACATGGAAATGATTAGGAACAAACATGTAAAAGGGAGTCATAGGTATGATTCTAGTGGACCTATCTCTTTTCTTCAGAAACACAAAAATTCATGGAAACGGAGCTTGAGGATGAGATGTTATAAGGTGGGGAGGTTTTAAGATCTCAAACTTTATGGAGTTATGTCCTTATTTTAATTTTAGTTTCTTATCTTTTCCTTGGTTAATGAAACTTTACATGGGTGTCAGAGGGGCCTCAGGGGTGTTTTGAGGTTTCTGGGCAAGAAACAATGGAAAATCGAGCAAACCTGGGAAAGTCTCATGGTTGGATCATGGTTAAGTAAATTATGCAGCCTTCCCAAGGAAGTCATGTAGCACTAGACTATGGAATATAACATAGTTGCTGCACAATTTTCCCAAATTTTCACCCTTACCAAGTAATAGTGTCACCCAACTCCCCTTGGGCAGTGTCTTGCACACAATGTTCATGTGGTTTGGAAAACCGTTTGAGTAAATCGTGCACCCCCTTAAATGTTGGACATTTGTAGATTTTACATTGTAATATTTTAAGACCCTTAATCAAATTTCCCTCTCATTTCCTCATATGAAACCCTACTGATGACCCAAAATCCCCAAGATACCATAAGGATAAATATACCTCGTTTCAAGGCTATTTGGAGAACCATTGGTTGTAATTCAATGCTCCAGGTATTTATAATCTCTGCATTTATTCTCCTTTCAAGATTAGGGATTTTAACTTGAGAAATATTCTTCTAAATCCCTAAAATAATATTTTTTGTTGAATATAGGTTGATTCTTCAAGGGGTTCTTTAATATATATTTAATTCTAAATTTAACAGTGCATTCATCGATATATTTGAGGTATGTGGTCTACAAGTTATATCTCATAGTCTCTATGATGATTTGTTCATGTTTGTTTGTGTTCTTGGCTACCACTTGTTGTCTTCTTGGTTCCATTAGTGAGATTTGATATAACAGGTGTCTAAATGACATATTGGAACCTTCATGATCCCCATGGGATGCATGGAGGATGAATTGACCAATTTAGGGTCACCCATGGGGGGCACTAAACATCCCAAATATGGTTAACATAAATGTTAACTATGAAATAGACTTGTGATTTAGTAGATCCCTAGATGAACACATTAATTGATTTATTAAATGGTTAATAGGGGAATATGGGTATTTTTTCATATTTTTGGAAAATGTATAAGGGGTTTTTTGGATTGAAATCAAAATGGGTAAAAAGGTGGATTAACAAGAATGTTCCAAATGGATGGTGATTTGGTACTTGAATGCATAAAGGAGTTAATACGTTGGAAATGATACATGGGTTAAGTGATTTAACAGATGTAAATGGTTGAATATATTGTATGGTTAATGTATGTGAAAGGGGTGAATATTCTTAATGGTTTCAGATATAAGAAATATAAATTGGGCCAAATGTTTTATGCATTACAAAATGGTAATGCGTAAACAGGTTATGGAATAATATTGTTTCCCAAGTTGACTATTGTGGACTATGATTATTATTTGTATTTATTATGTATGGTATTTATATAGTATGTTTGGTGATTAGATATATATATATATAAGGATATGGACACATCTTGGTAGCGTAGGTTATTGATTGAGGTTCTACGCCCATGGGTTGAGTTAGAAAAATGCTCTAAACTCCACCACGCAATGCACAGGTTAGGTAAGGGGACAGATCTATATTATACTACTGAATAATTCCACCCTGAATAACACTTATAGGGGAGGAAAATGCATTTGTTTTGATTCAGTTATCCCTAGTAAGATATGGTCTTCATGTATTCCCTTATAAATTGTAATGAAAGCCTTAAACCCTTGTGTGAATGATGTAATGCCTAACCTATGGAACATATGTTGTAATGGATTAAGTAATAATGATAATGAAAATCATGAAAATGGTACTAATGTTAGGAATAGTTAATTTAATGACTGTTAACTAATGTCACTCATTCTATCTTTTATTTAATTTTCATTTATTTAGTATTTTCAAGAAACTATTTTTTTAGATTGGATATATTGTAGACATATTTAGTGGTGTCCTAATGAGTTGTACTCACACCCTGCTTTGGCTTTCATTGGGTACCTGAGCTGATTTCATAGTTGTAGTTTAGGATAAGGATAGAGGCCTTGTGCTTGGGAGTTGAGTCGATCTTGGGATGTACATGGATTAGGTTCCAAACATGGAGTCAGGACCATTTTGGGGATTCCACTTTGGCCTTTATTTTGGGTATTATTCAAAAGGAACTATTTATCATGAAATAACACATTTACTATTGGTTATGGTTTTTACCTAGATTTGGGAGATGTTTGATTATACATGTTCATTTTTTATTACATATTTTTTTACTATTTATAGTATTATCTATTGTGGATTACTCTGGTAATTAGTGTATAGTCTCCAAACCTGACTTATTAAGGCCCTCATACTAGTCAAAAACCTCTGTAATATGGGGACGTGGGATTGAGGTCATGTGGAAACTTGGATAGGGGCCTCATGTAGTCTCTCTCGTGACGAGGATGTTATAGATATGTTTTTTATGATAATCATATAACCATATGCATAAATATTCGACCCAAATATTGGTATATCTATTTTCAAGAATCAATTTTTTAAATAAATTGTAAAATAGTGTACTTGAAAATGAAAAAAAATATTCTTCCTTAGTAATGGAGAATGCTTAATAATGATCCTCAAGCAGTAAAAAAAGCACCCTACCTCTATGAGGAAAAAACTAGCCAATCGATCTGAGATCATCTTGTGGGGATACAAAAATATTTAAGGGGTGATAGAACCTTCATCTAAGATGATGAATAACGGTATGGGATGAATAGGGAATTCAGAGGCTTTCTCAAAATCAGTTGTTCACATAGGAGGGCTCATATACCTTTATATAGCAATCCATGACATGTTTCACTAATTGAAATATGTCCATTTAATTTTGTATCCACATAAATTTATTCCCAGTGAAATTAATCCATTGAGTCATATTAATTGAATATTCAATCCATTTAATCCATTCATAACAGATTAATAATAAAACAATTTTGGGAGAAAGAAATATATATCATAAAAATATATTTATTATTTCTTGTATTTAATAAATGAAAATTAATTATTGCATCTCAATAGATTTTTAAATATACACTTATATATATAATATAATAATATAAATATATATAGTACATGTCTAAAAAATCCTTCCTTGACATATCTATTAATAACATTCCATTCATGATGCACCCAACATACACTACTTCACTTTAATATATAGGAAAATGGTTAGTTAGAAAATATAAGTCTTTGAGTAATGAAATTTATTAACGATAGTATTAAAGTATATGGACTATTACTCACACTCTTAGATCGGAATATTTGATGATACCATAACATGAGAAATTCATACTAGCGGGTATGTTCTCATAATCTCTTTCCTTTTAGATAATCGTGTTAGAACTTCATGAGAAGAAGCATCATCCACTTACGAGTACTTTCACATTATAATATTCATACTATGTTCCCTATTATTGTACATTATCCAACCATAAGACTATATTTAAGATTATTGTAATGGAACTTCAATGTTTCCATTATAATAGGGAACTTCTTTAACCTTATCAATGTGGCAGGTACCATGTGACTTTATCACATCAATGTTATTCAGCCGAAAAATAAATATGTAATAAGATATGTATATTAATATTAACTTATTTTAATATATATAGGTAATCTAAAGTAAAAAAGTATTCATTTATGGGGAACCAATTCCAAAAAAAATCCCACCTGCACTAGAGCCAACCATTAATGCTCGGTTTATCCTCACATGAAAAGCATACATTTAAATATAATGGAAATAGTTGCAAGGCCTACCAAATTTCTATTCCTAGGGGTGTAAATGTCATGATTCTATATAGAGAACATGATTACTACAACATTACTACCATGGAAAAATACCTCATGTAGTGACATAATGGAGTATCCACCTCTTTTCCCATATTAGAATCTTGACATTATAACTAAATTCATACAAAAATATTATCATAAATCGATAAATCTCTTTATTTTAATATAACTTGAAATCAGGCAAGGACATTTCTAAAATTATTCTTAAGCAGTATAAGAAGCTACAACATACTTAAATATTACATATATTGAAACCACTAGTTATAATATGTTTTTTATTCATATTACATTATCTATTTTCTTATATACTAGATCAAATTAAACTATGGGAATTCAAGTGTTCAATTCCCTTGATAACTAGTATTCCCATTTCTCCATACACTTGAAAAGCATCCTATTTTACTTGTCATTTTACCATCATATTGTTCTAACTAGATGTCTATGAAATTATAGTGGACCTTTTTTATATTCACCTACATTGCTTTATGCATCAGTCATATCAAAATTTAGTATATACCCTGATATATGAGATGAATTCCTAGAATTTAAGATTTTGAAATCATTTTAGTCTCCATAATCTCATCCTATGCCCATGCATTCTCTAATGGAAGGATTATATGTAAAAAAATCAGTCTTTAATATTTTTCTAACACACCGCAATTTAAAAAAACATTATGTTTGATACCTTACATTTCACATAACACTATGTTTAAAAAATTAAAAAAATTATTATATTAACTTGACCATTATAAAATATCCCTTAAATTATAAGTTTTGAATATGATTAACTATATTATAAAATAAATATGAATTTAATATTCAAAATAAATTTAATTATTCTTATTAAATGATCACATACTTTTTATTAACGTCATTTTATTTATAAAATATATGTTTTCTTTGAAAACTTATCTTTCTTTCTATGAGAAAATAAAAATAGTTAATTTTTTTGAAAATTTAAAAAATTATTTGGAAAAATAATCTTTATTTTTACTATATATTTTTTCAAATTTATATTAGGAATATTTTTTGATAATATTCTGAAAAGATTAATTTTTTTTGTGAAAAGTGATTAAAATAGATTTTCTGTAAAAAACATTTCTTTAAAAAAAATTAAGTTATTTAAAAGTCCCATTGTTCATTGAATAAGATATCTATTGACATATTTACTATTTAGATATATTAAAACCACTTAAATTATATTTAATATTCATGATGTTTTGTTTTATAATAAGTTTAATTTTCTTTTCGAAATAGTATTTTTCTGAAAGTTGTTTTAATGTATATAGTGGTTCTTGTTTTTAATTAATTAAAATAATCCCTAATGCAAAATGTCTTAATTTAAATTTATATATTATATATTAGTAAATATTTAATTAGATCATATATTGATAACTATTATTCATGGAGTTAACATAAAATCAATTTTTTCTTGAAAAATTATCATCTTCAGAGCCCGCATTTTCATCGTGTTTCTTGGTTCTGTTGGAAATATAATTTTTCCAATTTCGTGAATTTAATATGATAAAATTTCTTACATAATTAGAATCATCAAATATTAATTATTTTTTAGGGTCATTTTAATTTTTAGACATTAAAAGGTTACCAAGGATAAAAAATATTTACCATATTATATGTTAAATAACAGAATGGGTTAAAGTTAAAAGGTAAAGGATTAAAATAATGAAAAATATAATATTAAATCAGTTTTTGATGTTTTTATAGACCATAAAAATAATTTACAACAATAATTAAAAATATAATTTTTTGTAATTAATTCCAAACCAATGTGGTTAGTGTTAGATATAAAATATTCGTTATTTAATCACATAAACCACCCCTCGTAAAGTATAAAATCCACCCCTCACCATCCACCTTTTTTCTCATAAGCCACTAAGATCCAAAAATATATACCAAAACCTCTTCTACCCATTATCCTCACATCGAATTGTTTCTGTTCTTACCAAAATACCAATTCCAAGGTCTTTATAGGATCCTTCAAGAAGGTAATTTTCAAGAGGTAACATTCTAAAACAACATATCTTATTTTCTTTTCCTATTATACCTTCTAATCGCCCCCTTAATCATTAATTGAGTAATAAATATATAATAATATAGATACAGTAATTTAGGGTTTCTAATCGAATGTCTTATAACCATCACATTTATTACATATTTTTATTCAAATAAATGAAATCATTGTCTAAATTATGGTGGTTAACTATCTCTGTAAATAATGATTTCCCGTTTTTCATTAAATCCTTCATGTATGGTCATAAATGTATTATTATGGTTCAATAATATTTTAAGTGGTATATTATAACTTATTTCATGTTCTGTAACTAGTATTTATGCATAATTTTAAATAATATGAAACTTGTTTGTGATGGTCAGAAAAACCGCTAAAATAAACTAAACATTTATCATTAACATTAAATCAAAATAATCATCCTCGTGTTAGAAATAAAATTGATATATGGAACCATTTAAACTTATGGAAGTTATTTAATACTATTTAATTTTACTTCTAGTTATTTATTTCTATTTTATAATAAAATCCATAATTATACACAAATAAACCGATCATGAAACCATGAAACGAACGCACACAAAACAATGAAAATAATGGAATGTTATTAATGAATGGGTGGTAAGATGGTATAATGGTATCATATAAGGTATTATAAATATTAATATATTTATTTAATGAATTAATAACATTATTTAAACCATTATATAGGATGATAAATTATACAATACTAAAGGTAAGCATGAGGTAATGGTTTCTCGACTCACTTTTACTTTTACGAGATATATTCATTATTTACAACTTATTTATTTTTGGTGGTGAATATACTACACTTGGATATATAATATTGTCAATTTAATATTCTTCATTGTATTAAATGTTTCATTTGGTAATTATTACCTTTATGGGTCATATGATTCGACTGATTATAAGAGGTAAGACATTTCTTTACTCAATTTCAAATCATTAGGTTAAACTTATACTTCATTGATTATGTTATTTTAAGGATACGTGTTAAATGAATTTTGATTATATTATGTTTTATTTCAACCTATTTTATGGGTATTTATAGTTGATACATATAATTTATCCATTTTATTAATTCCCACTTCAATGACATGGTCTTTGTAATGGACTTCGTATCAAATTTTCTATCACTAAGGAATATTTTAATATTATGAACCTATATTCATTTATGAGGTGTATATGATACCTATTTATTTTATTTATGGTCATCATTCATTTAGAATTTCATTTATCATAAATATCCATATTCTTTGTATCATGGATATGATTATTTCCTGAGTCGTATGCCACTTTTCTATATAGTCCTTACATTGAAAGTGATTTTATTAACTAGAAAAATAATGTCAAATAAATAACTATTACTAAATGTATATATATTTTTATAAGTAATACTGATTCAGAAATTAAATTAACTATTTGATATATAATGAATGATTTTTACATGCATGAATGGGTGGGGATCGTATATAGGAATGACCCTCAATGCATCGGTAGTCTCATGAGAGAAATAATTTGGAAAAATGAAATGGGTTTTTACCACTAAAGTCTAAAATGTAATTTTAATGTTCTTGATAGTAAAGGTATCATGTTCCTAGGACACATGAAGTCCAATGGTAAAGCATTTCCCTTATTAATAATTCAATTGTTTTTATCCATGATCTTTTCATGATGATATTATCTGAGAATTTAGATTAAGAAAACGTTATTGATTCATTCAATTATTTCACCCTACAATATTATTTATGCATTTATACTTCATGATATCTTTCATTGTATGTATCTATCATTGGAATTCTGAGATCACCCATTTATTTGTTCTATTTTTCCCAGGTTATGGAGATGAAATGTATGAATGATTTCAAGGGAGTAAACAACTTTGTTTTGATTAATTTTAATTGAAAATTTAATATAGGTTCCATGTATGTATCTACAATACTAAAAATTGTTCCTTTAACAGTTCTAGAATAGTTCCTTTATCAACGCTATAGAATTGTTGATAATTTGAGTGATTTTAATGGGTTAGCATCAAAAGTTCTTGTAAAAAGCACTGATAAAGGGGGCATTTATCTGCACTTTTTTAGCACTATTAAAGGTCGCATTTATCATTTCTTTGTTGATAATGAATGTTGATTTAGAAATTCAATAACATATTTAATATATAATAATTATTTTTACATGAAATAACATATGGGGTTCATATATATAATTACCCTCGATGCATCGATTGTCTCGTGAGATGAATAAATTTGCCAATTTAAATGGTTTTTTACCCAGGTAGACATAATTGTCTTGTGAAATGTCTTAAAGGTAAAGGTATAATGTGCCTAAAAAACATGAAATCCAATGGATAAGCATTTCATTCATTCATAATTCAATTATTTTTATCCTTGGTCTTTTCACTATTATATTATCTATAGATTCATATTATGAAAAAGTTATTGATTAAATGGATTGTACGTTAAATTATTTTACCTTACAATATTTTTTATTCATTATTGATTCAACAGAGATTCTGGTGTATGTAACTCTTACAAGGATTATAAGATCATCATTTTATTTGTTCTATTTTCCCTAAGTTATGAAGATGAAATGTTTGAATGAGTTCAATGGTGTAAATTACATTCCTTTTTTCTATTTTATTTTTAATTACCAATTTAATATGGGTACCATGTATGTATCTACACTATTGTAAATTGGTCCTTTAATAGTGATAGTAAAAATCCTTTATCAGTGATATAGAAGATCTGATAATCCAAGTGATTTTAATGGGTTAGCTTTAACAGTGCCTGTAAAAAATTGCAGGTAAAGGCCCCCTTTAACAGTTCTAAAAAATAATTTTTGAAGGGGGATTTATCAGCGATTTTTTAGCACTAACAAAGGGAGCCTTTATCAGTGACTTTTTTACATTTTCAAAGGCCACCTTTATTAGAACATTTTTAGTGTTGTTAGAGTCCACCTTTATCTAGGATTTTTAGAACTATTAAAGGCCACCTTTAATAGTGCTAAAAGCGTTGATAAATTACACATTCATAAAGGGTATAATTTTTTTGAGCCCCCCCCCCCTCATTTTTTATCAGTGCTTCCCCCCATTGTTTCCCCCTATATCAACACTTATCCAACCCCTTTATGAGTGATTGAGATAATCCCACACCTGGCGCACACACCTTCCTTGAGTGAGTTTCTAACCTGAGACCTCTAGCACATACACTAGCACATTTCCACTCCCTTATACTTTTTTGTTTTAAATTTTATTATCCATCTTTATATTGATATATATATTTCATTATATTTTCATATCCATATATATATATATAATATATATCTTTATATATTTATTTATATATATATTTTAAGATAAATATTTATTTATTTAAATTTTTAAAAATAGATATTAATTCTAAAAACCATTAAAACACATAAAACGTTAAGAAACACTGAAAACCCTAAAACCCATAAAAACCATGAAATGATCATAACTTCTAATTTAGAAGTCCATTTTAGCTACAAAACCCATAAAATCGAAGATCTTGATACAATATTAGATATGATATGTTTCATAGGCCGAATGAATGCCTAGATCATCTGTTATAGAATTTTTTATTTTAAGAAACTGTGGTTAGCGAAAAAAATTCAATTTTGGATACCTTATAGACCTTTATGGGAATGGAAAACTAGAAAAAGCTTATATACCCCAGTTAAGGACACATTTGGTTTATATAACTCTTCATATGATTCGATTTGATATGTGGTATAACCCAAAAAGAAACCCCAGTCAAAAGTAATGGTTGTTGGAAGTTTGAGTTCGATTTTTAACTTTATTCAAACTATAATATATTTCATTACTTTCATTATCACAATATTTAAATATAATTTTGTTTTATCTCATTTCATATTCTTCAATGTGACAATTTTTAGAGCTGAAATGGACTCTCGTATCTAATGTTATGATCTTTTCGGTGTTTTAGGGTTTTTAAGGGTTTCAAGGGTTTTTCACATTTGACGACCATTACAACATGCATAACTTCTGAAATGGGTGTCCAGTTTTCCTCAAAAACATATCAAATTGAATATTTTGATTATCACTAGGCTTTAGTGCCCCATGGGAACCCTTGATCACCTCTATTTATGCCAAAAATGGCCCATAAGTATTTCAAAAGGAAATAACCTCTTCTACAAGTTTCCTTTATGAAATAAATTTTATTTTTTCAAATATACGCTTTTCCAATGCTAGTAAAAAAGAACTGATAAATGGGGACATTATTAGTTCTCCTAAAATAGTTTTGATAAAGACCACCCTTTTATCAGGTCTTTTTTAGGAGCACTGATAATGTACCATTTTATGGTGCTATTTACTAGAATTATTACATAACCCCTTTAATAATGTTTCATCCATACTAAAATGGGGGGTTTTAACAATTCTTTTAGTGACCACTGTTAAAACCCTACCTCTGGATAAACTCAGTTTTTTAGTAGTGTTGTTTCTTCATGACTACTAAACTAGTCTGTTCCTCGGGATGTGATTCATTGTACCTAGTTCCAAAGTAATAATGTAACCATCAACTCTAGGTTACTAGGGTTGGTGTCTTTATAGTTTATATAAGAGGAAGTTTAGTAGAAACCTTGGGAAATAGGTATAAGAAAACATAGATTAGAGAATGAAACTCTATTATAGAATTTTGAAATATATACAAATAAAATAAACTTATGATTTTTAGTTTAGTTATACCTAAATTTCAAATTTATGTTAAGTGTATCATGATTTTTGAGATTATACATTATGTTTCATAATGTTGTGATCCAATATAGTTCATTCTCTTATTTATAAATGGAACTAATTGGAACGAATGAGAACCAAATTAATGCACATGATCCAATGTGTAAGAATAATAATTTTGTGGATGGTCTTATGCTAATCTTTTGAAGGGAACAAGTATCTAAAAAATCTTATCATATGAATTCATAGTAGCATGTGTTAACAAGATGTAGAATGAATTCCTTTAGTATTGTGGATTTGATGGGAATAAAAGAATAATAGGAAATTTGGGGAATGGATGGATAATGGGAGGAATGAAAAAATAATAATTTAAAATATGTTATAAATGTGTAAGGAAACACGGACACATGCCTGTCATGGTGTGTGGAAAAAACAATTATTTACTAAGTTAAAATATAGTATAGTGGTTAACCTAGGTTGTCTCCTTATGAGGAGTGCACACAAAACTGTTTTTCACTTTTTAATTAGAGAAAAATTTATGTGTTTTTGAAATTGTTTTGTTTTGGAAATCAAAGAGAGAAACAGAAAAAAAGAACAAATTAGGGAAGTGATTCAAGAAAAATATGGAATTAATGTGATTTTAAAACTATTTTATGGTATGGGTGATCAATTCGGGGTTGGTTTTATAATTGTAATACTATCCTTGTTCTATTTATTTCAATCCTCTTCTTCTATGTTAATTTAAGTGAGATTCCATAATTACTTCAACTCACATCTTTGGTTAAATAGTTTAACAAAATTATATTTTTGTATACACTTATTCTGTTGTGTGATAGATTTGTAGTGAACACCCCGAATTATATTAGGCAATTCCCAATCGAGTATTGTTTATCCTAAACAATAATGAATATTCTCCACCCCTCCCGCACGTACTAGCGATCACTAGGTACTTCACCTCTATGCCCTGATATTTATTCTATCGAATATAGACCAAAACCTAATGAAGGGATAAAAATTATCATTTATAAAAGAAATAATAACAATTGAATATAAAATCGAATACAATCACATAAGATAATAAATTCTGTTTTTTGAATTTGAAGATAACTTCGTAGAAGAGACAGAGTTTTAATTCAATAAATTGTAAGAACTCAAAACATTACAAATATAAAACCTTACCTCCCTCAATAACCTCATATTTTTTACCCCACCATGGTATGGGTAATTGAGAATATTGAGGAAGTTGAAGGTATTACAAAAATAAGAAGAAGAAATAAGTGAAAATAAAGAACATAATTTTCTCCTCCAGATTCAGGTTTTCCAATGTTCTGCTTCGGTTCTCCCCGATCCTGGACGAATGTGGAAGAGGTACCATCTTATAGAATGCTGGGAATTGAGTTGGACATATAACCTCAAAATATCAGATCAAATAGAGCCGTTTGTAATGCTTTATGTCTGAAATACTAAACCTGACTTTTAATGGTCGCGAGACACTATTCCACCAACCCCATTTTGACTGATTCAAAGTTGGCCTTAATTAACTCCTTTCTTGATGGTTTTTAGTTTGAATGTTCCTCATGGAGTCATATTTCGAAAAAAGTGAAATCATCTCATTTGAAGTTTGATAGCATGAGATATGACTTTTTGAATGAGCCAAATCCCACTCTATGGGCCAGATTATGTGTCCACATTGAACGATTTTTTAAGGCATGTGGAATATAGAATTGGATCTTGGTCCAGAAGAAGATTTTGTAGGACCCGAGGCATTCCATCCTAAAAAAGGAATTATTAAAATTAGATGAATATTGTAGGAGATATGAATTCAATACATAGGTGAACGAAAACTGTTAAAAGTCCCGAATTAAACAAATTTCACACTTAATCTCAAAACTCACCAAAAATCATGAAATGATGCAAATAAGATCAAATTGATTAATTGTAAAGAATTAAATCATTTAAAAACATATAACTAATTTTGAAAATATTATCTCTATCAATTCCCCCACACTTAGCACATGGACTTCTGGAAAAGTAAACATAGAAATCAAATCAAAGAAAATTGAAACACATATCCATGAGATCTAACAATTTAACACAAAGAAACAAAAATATTATACCTCATAAAAAACATTATTTAAAGTACTAAATTATGTTCATTAAATATATTTCCTCTTCATTTTTTCTCCCACTGACACAAAACACTTACCAAACATGCATTTTTTTCTCATCACACAAATATTAGTTTTTCTGCAATGTCTTTCTCATCCAATACTCACGCAAGGGTCACCATAGGCTTGATAAATTTCTACATATCCACCAGATGTGAGTCAAGGACATTTATTTATAATTATTACTAAATAGGGTTGTTTTGTGGCTTTAGGTTTTTAGGATTTTGATGTGAAAAATTCTGAGGAAGAATAAGAAGTTCTTGGCTCTTGTTGAAGCAAAATTGCATTATTCTAATTTTTACTCAAGTACGGTCTCCTCCTAACTCCACTTAGTAGTAAATAATCTCCATTAGCATGGAAATTAAGTGAAATTTTACACCGTTCATCATTTCAGTAGCAACTATTTCAATCATTTTAGATATTATTTTTCTTAAAATCTCAAATAGGCACAACTTTTTTTTCTTATTTGGAAGCTCCAGAAAGGCACATCTTTTCATACATGAAAGCTCCAGAAAAGGCACAGATTCCAACAAAATGATTGTTTTCATCTGTATATTCTTCTCTTCAACATTTAATTTTCCACCCAATGTTTCACCGAATCATGCAGCACAGTACAAGACAGTTTCCCCCACACTTAAGTTCAACTAGATTATGCAATTTCACTTCAAGAGCAAGTTGGATCGGGAAAACATTGCTTATGATATGGATAACCTAGCAGGTTGTTCATGTATTCTATGGGATACAAGTATTAAATGTACAATGTGGGCCATTATAAAAAATATTCATGTTAAATAGGGGCTTTAATACCAAATAAATACCTCAATCATTTAAAACACATGTACCTCAAACCCTCACGTTTTTATAGAAATAAATCAAATTATGGTTAAATAAAGCATGGAATGATTCTCTCAAGAAGTGAGGTAAAAGATAATATAATGAAAATTAGTTTTATAAGCCTCATAGTAATGTGATTTCAAATATAAAGATAGTGAATTGTGGCATGGGATTAAAAAAATCAAAGTATTTTTCATGAAATTTCCAAATATTGGAACTTGAAAAAAGCCATTTTCATTATTCATTTAATCTTATTTTCATGGGAAAATTTTTTTACATATTGAAATGGGTTTCAAAATATGTGATGATAATAATTTCAGATCAAAATTATAAAAAACACACAAAAATTTGAAAATCACACTTTTTATTGGAAAAACAGAGATGTTTTTTTATTGAAATTCCTAAACTACAATCCTAAACTACAAAGGTTCTCTCCCCAACGCTTAAATGATGCAGTGGCCTCAATGCATTAAATTATATTGAATATGTAATTATATTTTAAATGGAATCATAGAAATCAAGAAATTGGTAATGAGAGGTACAACTTGATGGAATTATTTATAAATGGGTTTGAGGAGTATGATCTCCTCAACCGGCTCTGATGGTATGGTCCCAAGGAATTTCTTCAACAGATGACCATTAACAGTGAATGGATTCCACTCTCCATCCTTCACAATCTTCACAGTACTAAAGGGATACACATGAGTAACTATAAATGGACTGTCCCATCTAGAACGAAGTTTACCTAGCATCAACTTGATTCTAAAGTTAAATAATATCACCATGTCTCTAGGATGGATGGTTTTCATTTGGATCAACTTGTCATGATCCAATCTTGTTCTCTCTTTATAAATCCTGGATTTTTTAAAATATTCCCTTCTAATTTCTTCCATCTCCTGCAACTGTAATATTCTCTCCTTCCCAGCACATTCAAGATCAAAATTTATCTTCCTCACAGCCTCGTATGCTTTATGTTCCAATTCCACAGGTAGGTGGAAGCTTTTCCCATAAATCTACCTATACAGACTCATTCCAATCGGGGTTTTATAGGCTGTTTTGTAATCCCATAATGTGTATTCTAACCATTGGCTCCAATCGTTCCTATTTGGATTAACAGTTTTTCTAAAAGTCCTTTTATTTCCCTACTGGATACTTCAGCTTGACCATTAGTTTGTGGATGATAGGGAGTTGATGTTTTAGGATGCACCCCATATTTATTCAATAATGCCTCCATTCTCATTTTGAAAAACTGAGTCCCTTGATCACTAATGATTGCTCAAGGCACTCCAAACCTACAAAATATGTTATTCCTAACAAAATCACAAACCACTTTAGCATCGTCAGTCCTGGTGGCTGTTGCTCCCACCCATTTGGAAAAATAATCAACAGAATAGAAGATATAAAATATTCCAAATGACATTGGGAAATGGATTATAAAATCTATTCCCCAAACTTTAAATATATCACAAAAATTAAGTGGTTGTTGGGGAATTTCTTTTATCTTTGAAATATTTTTAGAAAACTGACATTTTTCACACCTTTTACAAAATTCATGAGCATATTTAAAAAGGGTGGGCCAATAAAGTCCCGATTATAAAACCTTACTTGCTATCGTTTGAGGTCCAAATTGGCCCCCACAATCTAATGTGTGACAAAACTCAAAGACATAATTAATTTCAATTTCAGGAAAAAATATTCTTATTACTTGGTCATTTCAAATCTTCCAAATAAATGGATCATCCGAGATATAATATCTAGATTCAGATTTCATCTTTAGAATTTGGTGGGAATTTAAATGAGATGGGACATGAGACGTTACCAGATAATTGACCATATTTTCATACCATGGAACTTCACTTTTGATGATGTAGATTTGTTCTCCAGGAATCTCATCATTATGTGGGTTCTGGTTTGGAATTTCTCATTCAGCGGTGTGGGGTAGTCGACATAGATGATCAGCCACCTAATTTTCACTTACCATTTTATCTTTAATTTCCAAATTGAACTCTTATAAGAGTATAATCCATATCACTAGCCTTGTCTTTGTATCTGCATTTTTCAATAAATACCTGAGTACTGCATGATTATAAAAAACAACAAATTTAGTTCCAAGAAGATATGATGGGAATTTATCTAGTGAAAAGACAACTGCAAGAAACTCCATCTCAGTGGTTGTGTAATTTATTTCTGTGGAATCCAAGGTCCTTGATTCATATGATATGACTTGAGTTTTTTTCAATTATTTTTTATAGATCATCTCCCACTACTTGGTCGGATGCATCACAAAGCAATTCAAAAGGGTAATCCCAATTGGGTGGTTTCATTATTGGAGGTGTGATCAACATTTTCTTTAGTTCATCAAATGATATTATGCATGCATATTCAATATTAATGTCAGCATCTTTTAGTAGTAATATTGAGAGAGGGAGAGAAATATTACTAAAATCTTTGATGAACCTTCTTGTAAAATTCAGCATGTCCTAAAAAGGATCTAACATGTTTTAAACAAGTTGTATATGGATAGGAATTTATTACTTTAACTTTAGATTTATCAACCTCTATCCCTTTTTGTGAAATTATGTGCCCCAAAACTATTCCTTTCTCAACCATGAAATGACAATTTTCAAAATTTAAGACAATATTCTTTTGAATGCATGTTTTCAAAACTTTGTCCAAATTTCCTAAGCAATGATCAAATGAATTACCAAAAACTGTGAAATCATCAAGAAATACCTCCAAGAAGTCCTCAATATGATCTGAGAAAATACTCACCCTACACTATTGAAATGTACATGGGGTGTTGCATAGTCCAAAAGGAATCCTTTGGATTTGAATGTACCAAATGGATAGGTGAAGGTTGTCTTCTCCAGGTCTCCTGGTGCGATCGGTACATGAAAGTATCCTGAGAATGCATCTAGAAAACAGTAATGTGTTTTTCCAGCTAACCTTTCTAGAATTTGATCGATGGATGGAATGGGGAAGGGGCCTTTTTGGGTAACATGATTTAACTTCCTGTAATATATACACACTCTCATCTATTTTGTATTCTCATGGGGATAAATTCATTTCTCTCATTTTTGATAATTGTTAGTCCAGTTTTCTTTGGAACTACATGAATGGGGCTAACCCATCGAGAATCAGAGATTGGGAATATGAAGACAGCTGCTAGCAGTTTCTCAATATCTTTATTTACAACCTACATGATTGTGGGATTATGTCTTCTATGAGGTTTTCTAACTAGTTGGGAATCACTTTCTAAAAATATTCTATGAGAACAGACCTTGGGATTGATTCCCGGGTATATCACCTAAACTACATCCTAAAGCTTGTAAATTTCCATTGAGTAGGTAAATTAGATTTTCCTCTTGTGAATGGGATAGGTTATTGGCAATTATTACTAGAAATTTCTCTCCTTCTATTAGGTAAGAGTACATCAAATCACTTGGTAATGTATTAAGTTCCAAACATTGGGGTTGTTTAAGGGATTACATTAAATTAAAGTTTCATATTCCTAAGGCTGGAATCTCCAATATCATCGCATTTTTATTTAAAAAATCATCAAAAAAAACAGATTTTACCTCATCCTCTAACATGATATTTGGATTTTTAGGTTCTTGGTAATTGGAATTTTCAAATGAATAATGTTCTCCTAATGATAAGAAGTCAAGAAGCATACCTAAATCTTCAATTGGTTCTATACCTTCTTCATGGGAGATCACATTAAGTGAGTGATTACTGGAAGTATGCTTCATTGAATCAAAAATGTTTAAGTTTAATATACTATCTCCAAGTTCCATTGTGATAGTTCCTTCATGGAAATTGATGATAGTCATTTTTATTTTAAGGAAGGGTCACCATAAGATGATGGGAGAGTGGCCTGAAGCTCTATCTTCTTCCATGGTAAGGACATAAAAGTCTGCTGGAAAGATCAATCCACTTACTCCAACAAGTACATCTTTTTTAACTCTAGCTAAGAAAACATTGGATCTGTTTTCTAATTGGACCACCACTCGATTTGGTTTTAGTTCTCCGATCTGCAAGGATGAAAATACTGAGTGAGGCATATCATTTATTGAAGCTCCTAGATCACATAGTACTTCAGTAAAATTTAAAGAACCAATATTGAATGGATTAGAGAATGTCCCTGGATGTTGACATTTTTTTGGTATCACTAGTGTGATCAGTGATGAGACACTTCTTCCTAAGTTGATTCTCTCATTTCCATCCAACCACCTTCTTTTTGTGCACAACTCCTTCAAAAAAATTCATACTTAGGGATTTTTTTGATTGCATCTAGTAGTGGGATATTGATCTCAATATTCTGAAAAGTTTCCTGAATATATTTTTGAATTATATCTTCTTCAACCTTCTTTGACTCAACTAATGCAGATGGGAATGGTGATTGGATATCCTTCCTCTCCCTTTGTTGTTTTTGCAAAAGTGTTTCTAGCCTTTCCTTTCTAAACCTGATTCTTTCTCCTTTGTAGTTTGGGTCTTCTTCTTTTGGAAGGATGTGTTGTGCTTTAGTAGGTTTCTTAGAATCATCATCCTAACTTTGTTCATGTGGCATTAGCTCTTTTCCACTTCGTTTTGTAATGATTCTCACACTTTCCTTGGGATTTGGAACTATTTGTGCTAGGAGTTTTCCTTGATTTTTTTTAGAATATCCATAAGGATGTAAAATTTATTATCTATAATTTTCATTATCTTATTTAGATCTTCAATATTCATTTCTCAATGGTTCCATTGAGAACTTTTCGATAGATTTTCATATGGTTTCTGCTAGTATGTCTGTTTATAGGTTTGTTGGAATACTGAAGGATTCTTGTATTGCTGCTGCTGAAATGGAGGTTGATTTTGGTATTGATTTTGAAATGGAGGTCTATCCTGGTTGTATCGGAATTCATATACTTTTTGGGGTTGAAATGGTTTATTTGACTGGATTTTCCTTTCTTGATAGGTAGGTGCACAATTTTCAGTCCCCTACACTTCTGGACATTGATCAGTGTAATGATAACTTGAAGAGCATAAACCACATACCTGATTTGGGCCTTGTTGTTACTTCACATTTTTCACAGCAAGTTGTCTCATCACACTAGTCATTTCCATAAGTGTTTCTTTAACTAAGGGTGAGGATTAATCAGAAGTTCTTACCTCATGGATGCCTCTAGTGCTCGTACCTCTAGTTCCAAATTACTGTGAGTTTGGCGCAATCTTCTCAATCAGGTCTCTAACATCTGCTGGTGACTTGTTGATCAAGGATCCTCCAGATGAGGCATCTAGTAAATTGCGATCATTGTTGATAAATACTTGGTATAAGAACACATGATATTGGTTCTCTTCCATTTCTTGGTATGGGAATCTTGCACAGAGTATCTTGAAACATTCCCAGAATTCATAGAGAGTCTCTCCAGTCGATTGATGTATGACATAAATCTCCTTTTTAATTTCTATTCTCCTAGATGTATGAAATAATCTCTGTAAGAATATTCTTTTGAGATATTTCCAATCATTTTTCTCCCCTATTTGAAGATTTTACATCCATTATTTTATTGATCCCTCAAGTGAGAAGGGGAATACCCTCCACATTACTTGCTCTTCTGCGACTCTTCAGGGTTTGAAGCTGGAGCAGACATAGGAAAACTCTTGGAATTGTTGATTTGGGTCTTCACCTGAAAGACCATGAAATTTTGGTAGCACTTGAGTCATATTAATGCGTAGTTCAAATTCATTTTCTATGTCAGGGATATTGAGTTGGTTATTTTGATTAGCAAATTGGGGTGTGCAAAGATCACGCAGAGTTTGGTTGGGATTATTAGCCATTATTGTAGGTTCAGAGTGATCACTAAAAGTATCACTTGAATAAGTGACGTGTATTTCTTTAAACTCTATTTCAAAATATTGTTTTCTCAATCAGGTTATTGTATGATCAATTTCAGGATCAAATTCAATTAAGGTGTTATTTTAACTACGGGTCATTTAAGAAAGTTTTTTTTTTAGTTTTTGTGTTTTGAGGCACTTCCTCCTCGACAATGGCGACATGTTTTGACACGTTCCTATTGTTGTGTGTGGAAAAAACAATTATTTATTAAGTTAAAATATAGTATAGTGGTTAACCTAGGATGTCTCCCGATGAGGACTGCACACAAAATAGTTTGTCAATTTTTAATAAGAGAAAACGTTATGTGTTCTTGAAATTGTTTTGTTTTTGTAATAAAAGAGAGAAATAGAAAAAAACAACAAATTAAGGAAGTGATTTAAGAAAAATATGGAATTAAAGTTATTTTAAAACTATTTTATGAAATTGGTGATCAAGTCGGGGTTGGTTTTATAATTGAAATACTATCCTTGTTCGATTTAATTCAATACTCTTCTACTAAGTTGATTTAAGTGAGATTCCATAATTACATCAACTCACATCATTGGTTAAATGGTTTAACAAAATTCTATTTTGGTATAAACTTCTTTCGTCGTGTGATAGAATTTTAGTGAACACCCCCAATTATATTAGGCAATTCCCAATCAGGTATTGTTTATCCTAAATAATCATTAATATTCCCCACCCCTCCCACACGTACTAGCGATCACTAGGTACTTCACCACTAATACCTAATATTTATTCTATATAATAAAGACCAAAACCTAATATAGGTATAAAAATGATCATTTATCAAAGCAATAATAACAACAACAAAATAAAATCTAATATGATCGCATAAGATAATAAATTCTGTTTTTAGAATTTGAAAACAAATTCGCAAAATAGAGAGAGTTTTTATTCAATAAAATGTAAGAACTCAAATCATTAAAAATATAAATCATTCCCTCCCACAATAACCTCATATTTCTACCCCACCATGGTATGGGTAATTGAGAATAATGAGGAAGATGAAGGCATTACAAAAATAATAAGAAGAAAGAAGTGAAAATAAAGAACATAATTTTCTCTTACATATTCAGTTCGCCAGACGTTCAGCTTCGGTTCTCCCCCGCCCCTGGCCAAATAAGGTAAAGGTACCTTATTATAGAATGTTTTAAATTTAGTTCTCCATCTACCCTCAAAATATCAGATCAAATGGAGCCGTTTGTAATGCATTATGGCTGAAATACTAGACCTGACTTTTACTTGCCACCAAACACTATTCCACAAACCCCATTTTGACTGATTCAAATTCGGCATTAATTAAGTCCTTTCCCTATATTTTTTAGTGTGAATGTTCCTCAGGGAGTCAACGTTCGAAAAAAAGTATAATCATCTCATTTGATGTTTGGTATCACGAGATATGACTTTTTGAATGAGGCAATGTCCACTCTGCCAGCCAGATTATGTGTCCAAATTGAACAATTTTTTAAGGCATGTGGGAGATCGAATTGGATCTTGGTCCAGCAAAAGATTTTGTTGGCCATGATCTATTCCATCCTAAAAAATGAATTATTCAAATTGGATGAATTTTGTATGCGATATGCATGAAATACAGAGGTGAATGAGAACTGTTAAATGCCCAGAATTAACAAATTTTTATACTTAAGCTCAAAACTCACCAAAATCATGAAATGATGAAAATAATCTCAAATTGATTAATAGGAAGGGATTAAATCATTTAAAAACATATAATTAATTATGAAAATATTATCTCTATCAAACACCTTGTTAGATGATTAAATGGAAAACCAGTTTGAATCAAGTGTGAAGAAAAATGGCTTCATTCTCATGATTATGAGGTCAAGAAAGAATTTTCCATTTTTAATTACATCAATAGTAGGGATATGGAACACTATGAATATAATTTCCCCAAGAATCATAGGTATAAACCTTAGAATAATCTAAGGGATCAAGGTCCAGATTATGCTATTGATATAGCCGAAATCAAATGATTATTGTGCTTGTGTTTTTTTATCCAATAAATATGTTGGTCGAAATTATTATTATAATAATTATTAAACAGATAATTATTGTACTATCGTACTTTACCTTTTAGGATTTTAGAGAATGTGTTGAATGGTAGGAAAATTTATTCAGTGGAATGTTGACCTTTTATTAAACATGTGGTTGAAGGAAATATAACCATTAATATGATTCTAATGTTGAGATAATTGATATGGATAATGTAAATTGGATATTACTCATGACTTTTGAGTTGATTAGTGATTTTTTGACAAATTGTTCTATTCTACCATTTATTGAGTTGATATAATTTTTTAATTTAAGGAAAATATAAAATAATATATGTTTTAATTAGGAAATAATGAATCATGCATGTTTTCAAAAATGTTTTATGGTAATTTAGAATATTATTGTGTTTCAAAATAATACATGATGAAGGTGTTCACATGTTTGGTGTGTGAAGATTATGATCTACTATATATTTTCTCATAAATTTTTGGTATGTTAATTTCTTAAATTCAATAACCTTGTTCTAAATTTTTAGATCAATACCTTTTGGAAGAGTCGTAAAGATAACCATTTATCAAATGGTTTAAATTTTACTTTTGATGAGGTTTTTCAGATTAATGTATTTATACATATTTGATAAATTATGAAAACCATATTGGTTTTTGAAACTATTTTGAGATTAAAAGAATATATTTTCACTCTTTATCGATCTTACAATTAGTTAAAATTGAATATTAGTGCTTTACACATAAATAATTAATTTTTTGGATATTTATTTCTTGGATGAAGGGATGACATTACCATGTACTTTTTCATAGATTTACCAAATACTCTATGAAAGATTGAAGAAATATGGGAATAAGAAAATAAAATGTATGAGATAACCATTGTGTTTAAAAAAAATATTTTATGATGAATATATTAAAGTTATATTTAGAATGTTATAAGGATTATATAAATATATTTTTAGAAAAAAGACAACCTGCAGGTTCGAAGACAACCCATCAAATCTGGAAAGGACGCAAGACTTGAATCCATAACTAAAGGGTCACAAGGGTACATCATCTACCACAAGTATATGTGATGTCATATTTAGTATAACATAGTTTTCATTAATAAAATTGTATGATATATGAAGGATATATTCATTTGAGTAACTGTAATGATTAATATAAATAGAGTATTTTGGAATTTTATTTGAGGAATAATGGTTGATTTTTCCATTTGAGAAAATATGATTTTTTTTGTTTATATTGTTCAAATGATGGATATATACCTATAAAGTAATTATATTTCCTTGTTTCATTACTATATTAATTAAAAGGATTTCTCCTGTAATGTAAAATTATTTTGGAATAAAATGTTTTTTCGTTTAATTTTCATACTGATAAATCAATGTTTTTTTAACCCATCACATATTTATGGTTTTGTAAAGGTATACATTCTAATAAACATGTCCTTGATAACACTCCACAAGAAAATTATAGTCATATTTCATTTCCATGTCAATGTTTTCACTTTCCACTAATTTCATCTTATTTGAAAACCATGTTTTGTGGTGACCTTTTCATTTTCCTTTCCCTCTAATTCAGAGATGTTTTACTAACCCATTTTACAATGTGGGATTTCCAAAAGGGTATTTTAATATGAAAATTTACCAATAAATAGTAAAAAATATGAGGATTAAATTTATTGAAATACAAATGAATGTTACGGCCAAATATTTAAAAAAAACATCTTGTCTGATATCTTACATTTCACAAAACATCAATCTTAATCAAACTCCAAAATATTATTATTTAAACATGATTGTTATAAAATATATGTTGAATCAGAGGGTTTTAATAATATTAAATATTTTATGAAAAATAAATATGAATTTCATATTCAATATATATTTTATTATTCTTAAGAAATGAACACATAACTTTTAGTAAAATCATTTTATTCTAAAAATATATGATTTCTTCAAAATGATATTTGTATTACTTTCTATGAGAAAATAAATATAATTAATATTTTTGAGACATTTAAAAAAACTATATCAATAAAAAAATATCACTTTTATATTCATAATGTCAATGTTATCTTCTGAGAATAAAATTTAGAATCTTCAAAAAATATTAATTTTTTAATGAATAGTGAAAATACTGATTTTTTTTTAAAATTACAATTTATTTTCAGTAAACTAAGAAATTTAAAAGTCACATTATTTTTTTAATATAAATTAATTTTAAATAAATAATATTTATTTATATTTTATCCACTTAAATTATTTTTAATCAAATTTATATTTAATTTTTTAATAATTTTTGTTTTTGGTTTAAAACAAGATTTTACTGAAAACTAATTTAAAGTACATAATGTTTCTCCTTATTAATTAATTAAAATAATATATAATTGGGAATGTTTTAAATTATATGTAAAGATAATATATTATTCAATATTTATTGATTTTAATTTAATGATAATTATTATTCATGGAGTTAATATAGAATCATCTTTTTCCTGAAAGATACACTTCTTGAAAACCCATCTTTTCGTCAGGTTTCTGGGTTTTTTAAATATAATATTTCCATTATGTGAATTTAATTTGGTAAAATGGATTCAATATTTTAATTAATAAGTTAAAAATTATTTTTTAATCACGTTTTTTTGCATAAAACATTTTCCAAGGTAAAAAAATATTTACCACAGTATAGGTAAACTAATATAATGGGTTAAAGATAAAAAATAAAGGATTAAAATACCTAAAAACAAAAACATTAAATGGGTGGATTATGTGATTCTAAACCATAACCATACATTAAAAAATTAATTATCAATTTAATTATTTGGAATTAATGACACCCAAATGTGGTTCTCTTTAAATATAAAATAATCATTATTTAATCACTTAAAATAACACCTCTTCAAGTATAAATACCACCCCTCACCACCCATTTTATTCTATCAATACATAAAGTTCATATAATATCTATACAACCCCCACCTACAATATTTACCCATAAAATGTTCTTCTAGATTCACCAAATCTCCAATTCCAAGGTCTTTAATGGATCCTTCAAGGGGTGATATTCAAGACATAATTTTATCAAACCACATCTCTTATTTCCATTTCTTCTTCCACATTATCGTCACCTCCTTCATCCATAAAGTCATAATAACTAATTAAAAATGTAAATATAGGAATTTTATTTTTATAATTTAATATATTATATTCATCCTTTTTAATACCTCCTCTTATTAAAAGAAACGAAACCATTGTCCAAATTATGGCAGTTAACAATCTCCATGAATAATGAGTTTTTATTTTCCATTACTACCATCAAGGATTGTCATAAAATTATTATTAAATTTAAAAAATACTATAAAAATTATTTTATAACATATATCTTGTTCTATATATAATACATATATACATAATATTAAATAAAATGAAACTATTTCATGATGGTCGGAAAACTGCCAAAATAAAATAAACATTTACTATTAAAATTTAATCAAATAAATCATCCTTTTGTAATAAATAAAAATTATATATGAGACCATTTAAAAATTTTAAGTTTATTAATACCATTTCATTTCATTTCTAGATTGTTACTTCCTTTTTATAATAAAATCCATAATTACACACAAATGAACCGATCATGAAACCATGAAACGAACGCACCCAAAAAAGGAAAATAGTGAAATATAATTCATGAATGGGTAGTAAGATGTAATAAATGTATCATATAAGGTATTATAAATATGATTATAGTTATATAAATAATTATTAACATTATTTTAACAATTATACATGAGGTTAAAGAACTCACCACTAAAATGAAGCATGAGGTAAGGGTTTCTCATATAACTTTTACATATGTGAGATATATGCCTTCTTCACCACTTATATATTTTGTGTGGTGTATATACTGAAATGGGATATATCATATCATTAATATCATTATATTTATGGTATTTTATGTTTTATTTGATAATTATTACTTTTATGGGGCATAAAATTAAACTTATTACAAGTGGTATGGGAATTCCTAACTCAATTTCTAATCATTCTGTTTAACATCATATTCATTGATTATTTAATGTTAAGATTATGTGTGAAATGAATTTTTATTAATTTATGGTTTATTTACACTTTATTTATTTTTTTATGTTGGATACATATAATTGATTCATTTAATTAATGCTCACTTTAATGATATAGTCATTTTAAGTGACTTCATCACAAATTTTCTCTGATTGAGGAATATTTTGATATTATACAATTCTATTATATTATGAAGTGGATATGATAACCCTTTTCTTTATTTATGATGATAATTAATTTAAAATTTCATTTCTATTAAATATTAATATTTATTATATCATTGATAAGATTATATCTTAAGTTGTATACCACTTTTATATGCGTTGTTTACTTTGAAAGTGATTTGATTTGTATGGGAAAAAAATCTAAATACATATATTTTACTCAATGATAAAATATGTTTATAGGTCATATTCATTCAAAAATTAAATCAATTATTCCTTAAATAATAAATCATTGAAAATGAAAAAATGGGTGAGGACTATATATAGAAAATCCCCTTGATGCATCAGTAGTCTCATGAGATGAATAAATTGGGAAAATTAATTGGGTGTTTACACATAAAAATTAAACTATATTGGGAAGGGTCTTGAGGATAAATGTATCATGTTCTTGGGAAACATAACATCTAATAGTTAATCATTTACTTTATTAATAATTCAATTATTTTTATCCATGAGATTTTCATTATGATATTAACTATAGTGTCAGATTGTGAAACTTTTATTGATTAAATGGAATGTGTGTTCAATTATTTTTCATTTACATATTTTTTATGCATTGTTGATTCAAGATAGATTCTGATTTATGTAAATCTTACTATGAATCTGAGCTCACCCTTTTATTTTTCCTCTTTCCCCCATGTTATGAATTTTAAATGTTTGAATTAGTTCAAGGATGAAAACCAGTTTACGTTGTTAGGTTTTATTTCTAAATACCAATGTAATAATGGAACCATGTATGTATCTACTTCTTCAAGACTAATAAACATATTAGTCCTTTGGTAAGAGATTAGATGTACTTAGTGAAAATAAAATAATGTATCCATAGACTTTGGGTTATTATGGTTAGGGTCATTACAATTACAACATTTATTTTTTCAATAATTTGATAACATGTGTTTGATAACCAGATTTAGCATACCCATGTATTTATTTTGTAGTTTTTATTCCATTGAACATAGTTTCTACATGATGTCATACTTCTAGAAATTTCATTCATTAAACTTAACAAACTGGAAGGGTATAACATTTATTTTCAAATGTTATCAATATATTTATCTAGACTACTTTTATCCCTCCCACTAACTAGATAGATACAAATGTTACTAATTCATTTCCAAATGAATATTATATGAACATTATTCATGATGTAGTACATTTCTTGATTTTAATTTATGTGAGAAATGAAAAATAATTAATTTTTTTATTTATAACACTATTTTATCAAGTCCAAATTTCCGTCACCATTGAACATAGAATTACATGTTTTTTGAAATTATATGGGAAAGTATCCACATGATCCTTTTCATAACCCCAAAAAGGGTTTCTAAATCTATTAGAATATATTTATTTATGTAACTCTTTTCCAACTGTAGGGTTACAGTTTCTTGACCCATTATGTAGACTCCCCATTCAGGATTCCATTACATAGATTTCCTCAACACTTTCCTCCAAGTTGCACCAATTTTAGAAAGAGATAATACTATTAATGTAAAATGGTTATGTCAACCCAAGACATTCATAATAGATCCTCTTATAAACGTTTCCCAACAAGGGTTGGTAAAACAATTATTTCTATTGGTTTTATTCTGAATCAGGTAATGGAAGGCCAAGTTTTACATAATATTTAGTTGAGGAATTTAATTTTATTATGCATTAAATTATATTGTTTTATCTTTTTCATGTATTTATAATACTTATTTAATTTTACTTAAGTGATTAATCATGTTTTCATAAAGCATTAATGAATAGTCCATTTATTTATATTCCATATTTTTACCTTAGTTAATTTATTTATGTGATGGAATTTTTGAATACAGAAAATAAATAATGCATATGAAAGAAATAAATAACATAATAAACAACCTGATATTGAGCTTATATAATGATTGATTTATTTATAGGACAATAAAACAACCTATTACCAAGGGTAAAATCCTTTTTGCGATGATTTTATGAGTTACATCATTCCACATGTCCACCTATGTATCATCTGAATTGGTTCTATATTGGTTCCTACTTAAATCGCCTCTACACACTTGGGATACTCCATTTATTTCAAGTATTTAATACTCATATAAAGGAGAGGGTAACCAAAGGACTAGTTAAGGGGAATTACATAAATAACCTTTGACACATAGGTCCACTATAATAATTGTTGGCGGGATGACACATGGGCCATCAAATATAATTAGATATTAAATAATTTGAAAATCATGAAAAGCATAAATTATATAATTCCAACACATACCGAGATCCTAGTCAAGCCCATGAATGATCATACTCATGCAATAAATATGAAAAATTGAAACTGATTAACATTCCTTTCTATTAATCTTTTATTATTAAGATAAAAAAAATTTCATTAATTAGATAGATTATTATTTATTTAATTCCCTTTTATCTTAATGACCATCTGAATATCCATTGGAGAGACCCATCATTAATAATTTTTAAAAAAATAAATAGTATAACCAATAATTTGATATAATTAAAATAAATTAATTAGTCTTTTAAAAAAATAAAACAATTATTAAATTTTCAAACACAACCGGTTCCAATCATCATAAAAATATTTTAATATAATAATTATTAATTTATGTTAATTTATATTTTTTCCTTTTTTGGGAGACCTCATGGCATTTACTTACAGGGTACACACCATGTACCTCAGATTTCATATTCCTGGGATACATCCCTATGGATTCATAATGTTCTTCGAGTTGACTACATCACATGTAAAATACAACTACAAACTGTGTTTCAAGGTATTTGTGTGTCCACATAACTCGCTATAAGATACAACATGTTCATTGTACATGGGTCCACATGACGTGTATTCTAGCTACACACCATGTGTTTTTCATTCCGTGTGTCTTATTTACTATCTGAATGACTCAACTTATAATTCGAAAGAACAAATTAATAAACTACACACCATGTATTCCAGATACAAATTACGTACTCCATTAATGTTTCTAGTTTTTGATCTCATGTGGTTTTGATCTTATTTTCGACTACATGTTCTATAATGACCCAAACTGTTATAAATAAAATTCCATTTTGGATTCAATTAAATGTATTATTATATAATATGATTATAGAAAACACATGCACTTATTTTTTTTTTTTATATCCAACTTAATTTTATTGATATTTAAGTATCTTTACCATTGATAATATATTCTTTGAACAGTTATCACATGATTGGTAAAAACATAGGGTTTTAACGAATCTAATTTACACAGAAAAAGGACGTTATGGCCTCAACCAGTAGGTTCATACCATATGAAGCCCATTTATCATATCTTTTGAGGGAGATATAATTTATTCGATTTTTTCTAGGCCAAGACCACTATGAGATCCAATAACTTAATCATGATCGAAATTTTTTATTGAAGAAGTTCAATCACATTGAGATCATGGCCCAAACCATATTCATCGAACCACCCCATAAACGTCCCACAGTTGTGCACCGTACCCTTAGGTAGTTTATTGGTTTATTAAATAGATTTGTAATAAGTCCTTAAAAAATATCTATATGTATATAATTTTTATATAATAGTGAATATATTTTCATCCTATTATTGTTACTCTATAAATGTTTACTATTTGACTCAATTAAACAACCCGTATTATTTTTGTTTATTATTAAAATTCAATTAAGGAATATATTTTGGTGAATTAATGGATTTTTTAAATAAATTATATCTTAATAATATATCATTATTATTTAATTTTTATCAAAAACAAATGATCATGTAACATTTATAAAGTCATGTGATATTTTTAAAAGTGTTCAAAAAATGTTATTATCAAAAAACCAGTCATTTTTTCAATTAAATATTGTTTTTATATTAAAAGGGAAAATTAAAATATTTAGAAAAAAATTAGATCCAATGAATATTATTTTTGTAATCAATAGGTTGGAATTATCTAATGGGTAATTTTTCAGAATTTTGTGAGATAGTCCTATTTTCAGGTACAAATTAAATACTATATGAATATAATTCATGCTTTATCACATCAAAATGACCCAAAAGTGATGTAATAAGTAATATAAATGGAATACATGTCTATATATATGTTTTCCCTTTAAAATAATGTGATTTTACATTTATTTAATTTATATTTTAAACCCATTATGTGTCCTCCAAGACTTATAATATATTTTACGATTTTAAAATCATTTATTTAAGAGTGTGACTCACCTCCACATCACCAATGGTAATATTTTAATAAGTGTTGACCTTGGACACATAAAATAATGTAAAAAAATATATTTTGGAAGAAACCAATGGAAAACCCCAAGGGATGGTTTGTGGTTTTGGATATTTTATTATGTATAGTCCAAAACCTAAAAAATAAAGAAATCCAAGTAACATCTCACCCCTACTCTTTGTCTTGAGTGTAGGGGGTGTTTATTTGGCCTTATGTGACATTACCAATGTGAAAAGTGCTATAAATAAATTCTTAGGACATCAAGAATAGTTGTGGAATACTTTTCACTTACAACGAAAATATCACAACAAACATGACTCTAACAAAACCGACTTACCAACTCGAAGATGCATGTCCAGAAAATGTAGCAAAATTCAAAAATACTGAAATAGAAACATAAAAAACAACAATAATTAGGAATCAGAGTACCAAGTGGAAGAATAAACAATAAAACCCAAATAGTCTATGATATGACTCCCAAGATCCACACTAATCTCCATGCTCCATGCACCACAAGACCACCAAGTTATCACAATGCACCACTCAAGAAGTGAGATTCATCACCGTTTCATGTGTCTCGATATTCCTCATCTACAAAATCACCTAAGTGAAAAGGTGGGGTGAGTAAAAATCTTTAATAGGATATCCCCAAATTACTTCTCTATATATTCCACAAGGATAAAACTGGTTAGCACAATTTATATAAATCCATTTAAAAAACTTCACTATTTTCAACAAGCTAAACACATCATTGTGGTATCTATTTCACCCAAAACAATGTATTTTCACGAGAAGAAACTAAAAAACCCATACCCATTTTCCAAACACATATTGGAATAACCTAATTAATTTTGCATGGCCACTAGCATAACACAAAAATGTTCACAAACCAACCACTTGAGCTCATTGTTCAGTGATGGTGAAACTTCACATCCATAACTCGTCCCTTTTTTATAGTGGTACTTCATGAACAATAGATGGTGGTACTTCACAACCATGATCCATCCCATCCAAATCTTTTTTAACCATCTGTGCAAGAAATCATTCCAATCACAATGGCCAAATAAAATCAATAAATATATTTCCATAAACATACCACAAAACAATTACCAACATCATATAAATCAATAATGTGCCAAAACCAATTCAATAAAATCACCATTTATGAAAAATTCCCATTTTTTCAACATCCAAGCCAAAACATTATTTCAATAAAAGAACACTTTAATTGAAAAACATTTTGAAAACCAATTTCACTAAACTAACCAAGCCAACATTTTTAAAATAACCATTTGAAAATCTATAAACAACACATATGTAAAACAATATAAAATTTTCCCCAAATTCAATGATTTATCACAAAAAGGGTTCTAATCAAGCTTCTTATACCACATTAATAATAAAATCCAATGGAAATCCATTAATTTAAAATTAAATCACTCATGTACTATCAAAATGGATTCAGTATAGAAGTCACCTACCATAATGTTCTAGAGAAATCAACCAATGGACTACTGCACAACAAATTCGGGTGAAATCTCTAGAAAACCGCCATAGATATCTTTTCCTGACATAAACAAGACCAACTATCATCATTTTATGAAACCAAAACCCTATATCTACATGTAATGAAAGTATATCTAGGTAACTTAGAGAGAGAGTTAAAACTATATCTTGACAAATAAATGCAAAAAACAAGGAGAAATACATACCAAGGAAGAACCACCTTAAAACTACCAAGAAAACCCTTCCATTTTCTTCCAAAATGGGTGTGAGAGCCCCTGAAACCCTAGAGATGAGTAAATCCCAAGTTGGGTTTGTTTTGGGGGATAGATGAGTGTTTTATGGAAAATCTTGAGTGGCCCCATTTTTGAAATGTCCACTTTTTAAAAAGTGTATGGTTAGTAACACAGTTAGGGAAAACTGTGTGCTAATTGAGTGTCTCCTACTGCCTCACAGGGTTCCTCGTATGGTGGGCCCACATAGTTAGACAAACTATTTTTCAACCACATAAAACTCTATTGTATCATGTAGTATGGTTTACCTAGTATGGTCACATGGTTTGGAAATTGTGCGCCTTAACTGTGCGCCCATCCCTTTGCCTCTGTCTCACTATTCACGGCTACCTGGTTTTGTTGCACGATTTCTACTAACCATGCTAAAACCATACACCCTTCCAAAAGCTCTGAAACCCCCCCAAATCAGTCCAAAAAATTACCCACCCGCATTGTGTACATAAAAAAGGAATAAAAAATGGTTACATAAATAAAACTAGATGTACAAAATTATCCCCACCATTAGCCAATCCATCCTTAGAAAGTAGCAAACCATCGCTTTATCGTATGATCTGAGGCCATTTCTCAAACATCTATTTCTCTTACTCCCTTTTCTCCCCAAGAATTTTTCCATGATTCTACACAACTATAACTAAAAAAATCATTTCCCCTACAAGACTTTCTATTTCTTATCCATAATCCATATTGGAATGTGCACCAACAAAGCATCTGGATCCTTCTCAACATGAATCCAATGAATCACATGGTCATGATCAGTATGATACTTTTTCAAATATGACATATGAAACACATTTTTCACCACACTAAACCATGGTGGAGGGGAAAACATATATGCTAACTATCCAAAACACATAAGTATCTAAAAAGGCAAAATATACTTTCTAGATAATATACACCACTTTCTAAACTGATGATATCCTAACCTCAGAGAGCTTCTCAAGAATACATGATCACCCAATCTGAATGAAAACGACCATCGGTGATGGTTTGAATGCAATTTCTGACGACTTTGAGATATCTCTATTATTTTCATGATCAACTTGATCTTATCTATTGTATCTTGGACAAAACTCATCCCAAAAAATGATGTTTTTCCAATTTCCACCCAAAAAAATGAAGAATGACATTGATTCCCATACTATGCTTCAAACAAACCCATATATGTGGTCTATTGATAACTTTTATTGTATGATAACTCTACTGAAAATAAGTGGTCCTTCTAAGAGACACAAAAATCCATCACACAAGCCTGGAACATATCTTCAAATAATTATATCATCCTCTCATATTTCCCATCAATCTATAGATGATATTTCATGCTCATTTTCAAATGAATCCTAAGGGATTGTAGTAAAGATTTGAGAAACGAAGATGTGAACCTTGGATCTCTATCTCATACAATATAAACTGGTACACCATGCCTCTTTACCACCTCACTAATATAGATTTTGGATTGATCATCCACTATATGGGATTCACAAATAGGGATAAAATGGGATAACTTAGTTAGTCGGTGGATAATCAGCCATACAACATCGTGTTTCCTGACCATTCATGGGATACTTGTAAAACAATCCATCATTATTTACTCACATTTTAACACCGGTATAGGTAAATACTACAACATACCTTCTAGTCACTGATGTTATGCCTTAACTTACTGAAAATTCAGATATCCTAAAACAAATTCAGCCAACTTCCTTTTATTACCATCCCACCAAAACCATGCTTTCAACGCCTTATACATCTTTTGAATTCCAGGATGAACATCCCATATAGAACGATGATAAGAAACAATCCACTGATACAACTATATGATTCTGAAAAGAAAAACACTAAATTTTAATCAAGTTTTCATACCTCAATGGTCTCCCCGCCATTCATTTTCAAACTCATTGCCACACAATTTGAATCGTACCGTTGAGCCTCTATAACCAAACCAAACTAGTTAGGAACCAACAAAAATAGAAAGAAAACATCTATACCACCCCATTCTTCACATTCCAACTTCATGTTAGGTATTAATTACATCAACTACCACTGATCTATTTTTTTTTCACATGAGCATATGACATAATATTTCATGCATCCTCTACAAGATTTCCATTACCAGATGTGTACATCAAGTCAAATTCAAGCATCTGGAGATAATCCATCCATTTAATTTTCCTTAAATTCAATTCTCCCTATGAGAAAATATTCTTCAATCTCTTATGGCTAGTATATATAGTGAATTTGATAGTAAAGATATAGTGATGCTAATTTTTTAAATAATAAACCACTACTACTAACTCCAAATCAGGTTTTTGTGTAGTTATTCTCTTGTAACATCAACTATCGTGTTCTATAAATGACCACATGATCTTTTTCCATGAGAACACTACCCAAAACGAATTATAATGCATCAAAATACACTATATACCCTTTCTTGGGTTCTATAAAAAATATTGGTGTTGATGAAATACTGTAACAGCCCAAGATTTTATAAAAAAATATTCTTTTTAATTTTATTAAAGTCTTGTGTTGTACGCTACACCAAAAGGAGCTTGCACAACACGCATCCTTGACTTGCCTTGCATTACACGCAATCACGACCTTCCTCGATAGCGTGTGTAATACGCAATACCGAGTTTCACTAAACAACGATATGCTATTAAAATATTATTAAAACTAGCCGTTATGAATAGTAATAACCACTTTTTAAAACTCTATAAATCTTATTTTTCAAAATGAACTTCATTTTTGGATTCGGAGTATCGAATTTAGCCTAAGGTGAAATTTTGGTACTTTTCGGATAACTTTCATATTCTGATGAATAGTGAAAATTACTAAATTATAATTAAAAACAACTTTTTTAATCGAAATAATTAATAGTGATAAATTATTAATTTGAGTGGTTTTAAAGTATATTTAGAATATATTTTTACAATTTAATACAATGTTGGTCATTGGATGTAATTTCACATTTAAACCAGACATAATCAAGTGTCAATCTTTTGATAGATATTGTTTCTTAAAAACACGCTATTTGTTTTAACAGCGGGATTTAATTATAAAATTAATTAATGCAAATTCTATGATATGAATTTGGTAAAATAGACTTCATTTTTAAATTCGGAATATGAAATATAGCTTAGGATGAAATTTTGGCATTGTTCTGAAAAACATCAATTTTTGATGAATAGTGAAATTACTAAGTGGTAGTTAAAAAAATTAATTTCTTCATAAATCTTAATTTTACCGCTTCTGTGAATGGAATTTCAAAAATCCGAGAGACATGGTTGATGTCAGTAAGTAAAATTTGGTTCAATGAGATGAAAATAATTTTTGGTGAATAGTAACTTTTTACTTTTTTTTACCACGGTTAATAGTAAATAGGGTAACTAAGGGTAAATATGATATTACTATTACCCTAACACATGTCCTAATTCTATTGGATAAGTGTAATTAGACCAAAAACAACCTTATAAATATAATATGACCATTTAGGTCCACTTGGATTAGATTATGACATTTAATATTATATAATTTAATGAATAGTTAAAATAGTTAAAATCAAAGTTTAATAACTAAAACATTTTTAATATGGGGTTATACATAAGATAAATTCGACTATAAATATTCATTAGAAATCTAAAAAGATTTCCTACATAATGATATTTTATTTATAATTTTTAGACTTTAAATAAATTAATTTATTTATGACACAACGATGATGCAGTAATTACCCTTTTAAGGAAATATTAACATAATTGATGTTATAAATGCTCAAATGAATGTAATTTGAGACTTTTTATGAATTACACTAATTTTCTAGGTTACTATGATATCTTAATGTTGATTTAATCAACTTGGTTCGAACATATAATTCTGTTATGACTTTCACAAAAATCATATATCAAATAGTGTCAAAATTGACACAAAATAGTTTTTAAATCAAATATTATATTATTAATTGTTATTGTATTCCTAAAAATCTAAGTTTCGGCAAAATGACTTAGATAAGGATATATATATTAATAATAAACAATTTGGGGTTCGTTTGGCATGTTATAGTAAGTGTATTAACCATATAGTGAAAGAAAACAAAAAGACACGGTAAAAGTTAAATTAATTAACTTAGAGTTAAATCTAATTGATAAGGTTAAAATAATACCCTAAACTTGTATAAATACTATTGGTTGATAGTATTTCGACCCATCCCCACTTTATCTTAGAAATAAGACCCTTTGGAACCATTATAAACCGATTTTGACTTTAATATAAAATAATATTTTGAGATATTCCTAAGGTGCCCCTCTCCTCCCTTATAAAAGGACACCTCCTCCCCCTCCTCCTCACACCAATTTGAGCACTCAAGGTCGGCCAACCCCTGCCATTTTCTCCTCTCCACTTCCCTAGAATAATACTAGAGGTCCTGGTCTTCTCCAAAGACCAATCTTAGTTCCTTAAGTGGAGGATTCAAAGAGGCGTTCCAAAGAAGAGGTAATATCCATTACCGATCTTTTCAATTTCTTTCTTCTTCAACTTCTTCTTCTTTAGTTTTTTCATGATAAAGTAATAACATCAGTATTACTTACATACTGATATGTTATTATAAATATGAAACAACCCTCATTCACCTTCTATCCATCCTACGGAAAAATGAAATCACCGCGCGTGCGTACGTACCGAATACCGTCTCCACGCCATGGTGTAATCTATTTTTCCACCATCACCTTACAAGGATGGGTATAATGGTGTAATGAGTAACTATATATGATTATTATGAAGTAATATTGATACTGAAATAATATATATATATACTCCAATACAATTCCACGATCATAGGAACGATATCATCACTCGTGCGTACGTACGGAATACCGTCTCCACGATGTGATGCGACTCGTTCTACATGATCTTCATTTCATAATGATTATATAAATGAATTGAATGAATTAATATGGTATATACTACACTAATACCATTATGTAAATGAATTATCTATAACCTAAAGATAAGAATAAGAATTTATTCGACAAAACACGCATAAGAACAAAAAGTTATAAAGACCCGAGTAACAAGTAACAATGAAATATTACTAACAAGAAGCTAATAATATGACCATATATGATATCATATCAATATATATGATTCTGGAATAAGTCAATAACATTATTTAAACCATTATACAGGAGCTTCGGACACGAACAAAGCAAATCGGACCTAAGGTATGGGAAAATATCACAATCTCACTTTTATCCGAGATTGTTTTTACTTTGGTAATTACTGGGGTGTATTTTATCATCCACATCCATGTTCCCTCAATATGTAATATTATTTCCATCCTTCTACAAT
The DNA here is from genome assembly GCA_963277665.1 of Viscum album. Classification (NCBI taxonomy): domain Eukaryota; kingdom Viridiplantae; phylum Streptophyta; class Magnoliopsida; order Santalales; family Viscaceae; genus Viscum; species Viscum album. The sequence goes on along the minus strand of CAUJRU010000032.1, from coordinate 399,404 downwards.
AGTTTATATCCAATTTTACCCTTCATTGAGTTTTTAGTAAAATATATGAAAGGAATCTTTTGTCGTTTTTTTCGTACGAGGTACTTTTTGACTTTTCCGACAAAAGTACGAAGAATGTTTTTTTTAACGTATACGGCATGAATGGATTTTTAAAACATTATTTCCAAGAATATTACTTTACAAGTTTTCAAGTTTATTTTTAATCAACTTCTTTTAATTTAAAGTTTTATGACATGTTAAGAAAGGAAAAATGTTTTTAAAGAAGAAAGGATATTTTCCTCAAAAATTCATTTCAAGTGTTTTTTTTAAACTATTTTTCCATCTAAGATGACGTTATTTGATATGTATGTTTCAAGTAAAATTTCTCTATGATTTAAATGGTTTCAGTTTTCTTATGATGAAATGATATCAATTGTTTATGGATTATGATGGCATGATGTTTAAGAATCCCATTTTATTACATGGGTTATGAAATGATGTATGATTTATGATTTTGTGGCACACATAAGAATGGTATCATTATGAGATGGGTGGGACCTATATATCCCTCCAATGCATTGGGTAATGATTTTATATCTCATGAGATAGACATGGCTGGAACGGAATGTTATTTCGGTTCAGTGATACAGGACTGAAACGAGGAGTGAAGTCGGTTCAGAAAGGGACTTTGTCCACTAAGATAGTCTTGGAAATGAGTCATGACTAACAAGAAATGATTTTCCATGATTATGTGTGCATGCCACAAAGTTTCAAGTTTTATGTTATGATTATGGGGATCTCATTTTCACTTCTATGATTTATCCCATGTTATGAAATTATGATCTCTTTTGCAGGTTAAGATTTCCAAAAGTTATGTGCTTATGTATATGATGTGATTGATATTTCTTTTGTTTACCCTTACTGAGCATTTGAGCTCACCCTTTTATGTTTTCTTTTCCCCAGGATATAAAGAAAGGTTTTAGGTATAAAAAAAAAGAAGATCTTTATGGGAGATGTTGAAGATCTTTCACCATGATTAGAAGATTATATTCCGAGTTTCCAAAGACACTAAACTATTACGGTCCTTGTGTGTGTGTTTTTGTTATGTACTAAGTATTCCGCAAATGTAATGTAATGTCCATGTATGTCAAGATACGGGTCTCTACAGTTGGTATCAGAGGAAAGGTTTAGTCAACCTTTGGAAACTAGGATGCGAAAACGTTAGTGAGATCCCTAGAGATATTTCTAAGGTATGTCTAGGGATGTCTCTAAGGTTAAGTATACGTATAGGTTATAGTCCTAGAATTGTGCTAACGATCTTCGAATTTAACCTAAGATGTTAGATATTGAGGGTACTACCCCTTTATTATGTTGTTTTCCCTAGCATGATTTTTGCCTCTCATACTATTCTTTTTGGGTTTTAGATGATGGCTGGAACCCGAAGGAACCGTGTTAATGCGGAATGTGATGGGCAATGCAATGATTGTCCCCCTGAGCAACCAAACGATATGGGAGCCGGAATGCAAAATCTTGTAGCCATGCTCACACAACTTTCTCAAGCTATGAATCATGAAGGACTTCCAAACGAGCAAAGGAAGGAGCAACATTCTGTTGAATCCTTCATGAGGCAGCGTCCACCTTCTTTCAGTGGGTCTACTGATCCATTAGTTACTGAACAATGGATTAGTACTACTGAAAAGATATTTTCAGTTCTTCAATGTTCTGAACATGATAAAGTCATCCTAGCAGTGTATCGTTTGGAAGGAGATGCTGATCAATGGTGGAATCTTATTAAGAATACGAGGCAAAGGGATGAAATTGAGTCTATGGAATGGGACGAGTTCAAGAACTTATTTTTCAATAAGTACTTCCCTCGTATTCTCCGAACAAAGATGGAGAAAGAGTTTCTTGAACTGAAGCAAAGGGATGATGAATCTGTTTGTACCTATGAAGCGAATTTTACAAGACTTGCAAGGTACGCTTCTGGTATTATCATCCAACCTGAAAGTAAAGTTGATCGATTTTTCAGTGCCTTAAAACCAAGTCTTCGAAGGGCATTAGCTATAAGAGACTTCAGTAGCTATGAAGAAATTGTGCGTTGTGCTATCAAGGTAGAAATGGAAGTTGGTGTTACATATCCATCTCATGGGTTTGACAAGAAACGAAAGATGGAGTTCAAGGAGAAAACTCAGAATAATGGTGAAAAGAAGATGAATGTTTCCTTAGGCACAAAGTGTGGAAAGAAGCATGGTGGAGATTGTCTTAAAGGGACTAGAAAATGTTTTAAGTGTGGAAAAGAAGGTCATCGAGCAGCTGAGTGTCGAAGTAATGGAAAATGGGATTCTAATGAAGTGAATAAAGCAAACACTGCAGAGAACGTACAACCAACACTTCAATGCTTCAAGTGCAAGGAAATGGGGCATTATGCTAATAAATGCCCTAATCCAAGGGTTAGTGATGATCGACATGAGAAACCGCTTAAGGCAAAGGACAAAGGGAAGTCACATGCGATCACTATTGGCAATGTTGAATATGACAACGATGTGGTGGAATGATTAAGTGTTTATGTAATGGGATTCCAAAATAATGTTGTATCTTGGAATATTGGAATATTTATGTATTGGTATAATGTGGTATTCAAAGTGATTGAGATATTATGCGCATAATGAAGGGAAAACGAGAAAATGAAATGTTTAACAGTATTCATGAGCTCATGATTGATATAAGGACTAAGTGATATCATGGTTTGAGTATATAGAATTTTGAGGATTTTAGTATGTGGAAGGTGTTAAATTTTAACTGCAATCATGTTTTCACTAAGGTATTCAAGAGAATACACGATTAAGGACTTTGAATGTTTGGAATGTGAACAACAAAACATATATTATGATATATGGGGATCGATGATGGTGTTAAATCTCTGGTAATCATTTTCACTATATTATGAGAGTCGACTGCAGTATTATGGATAAGCCTAAAAGATTGGAATGGATTATGTTGGACATAAGTTAGTATTGTTTGTTTTTTCGATATTATTGATGGGATGTTATATAGTTTTGGAAAAAGGACAACCTGCAGGACGGGCGACAGCCCATCGCTTCGGACAAGGCTGTGGGAATCGAACCCACAACCGAAGTGCGACTGGCCTTTATCGCCTACCACTGGCCTACAGGAAGTCCCTATTTAGTAGAAACTAGTTTTATTATATTAAGAAGTATGATATATGAAGTATAAGTCCATTTTAGGAACCATATATGATTAATCTCACTATAGATTGACTTATGCATATAATTGTTGCTAACCTTTTGTTTGAGACAGATGGAATGACCCGTCATTCTATCACATGATCTGCTAACACTTCATGAATAACAAATTCAACTTCATTTATTTAAGAGATGAAGTGGAAATTGTTCAAGTCACGAACAACAGTGAGATTGTACCAAAATAAAGTAAGTATTTATTCTAATTCAAATTTTCAACTTTAGGGAAATGATCTTGAAAACCAAAAATGTTGTCCTAGTGATCTTATACCTGATGAATCAGATGGTACCTTATATCATCACAAATCTATGGATTTGTGATTACTGGCTTTTCCATAGCCATGTTCTCTACCACTCTCCGTCAGAACATGATGGTTAGATTTCTCTTCCATATCCATATTTTCACCTATGTGGAAACCCAATGATTAGTTTATTTGGGTAACTGTTACGTTTCATACTTTTATTTTTAAAGATTGGTTTTGATATTCCTTTTTACGATGTGGGTTTCTATTAAAGAAACTTTTCGAATAGTAAACCATTTATAACTCCGACGAATTTCGAGGGCGAAATTCATTTTAAGGGCGGTAGAATGTAACAGCCCAAGATTTTATAAAAAAATATTCTTTTTAATTTTATTAAAGTCTTGTGTTGTACGCTACACCAAAAGGATCTTGCACAACACGCATCCTTGACTTGCCTTTCATTACACGCAATCACGACCTTCCTCGATAGCGTGTGTAATACGCAATACCGAGTTTCACTAAACAACGATATGCTATTAAAATATTATTAAAACTAGCCGTTATGAATAGTAATAACCACTTTTTAAAACTCTGTAAGTCTTATTTTTCAAAATGAACTTCATTTTTGGATTCGGAGTATCGAATTTAGCCTAAGGTGAAATTTTGGTACTTTTCGGATAACTTTCATATTCTGATGAATAGTGAAAATTACTAAATTATAATTAAAAACAACTTTTTTAATCGAAATAATTAATAGTGATAAATTATTAATTTGAGTGGTTTTAAAGTATATTTAGAATATATTTTTACAATTTAATACAATGTTGGTCATTGGATGTAATTTCACATTTAAACCAGATATAATCAAGTGTCAATCTTTTGATAGATATTGTTTCTTAAAAACACGCTATTTGTTTTAATAGCGGGACTTAATTATAAAATTAATTAATGAAAATTCTATGATATGAATTTGGTAAAATAGACTTAATTTTTAAATTCGGAATATGAAATATAGCTTAGGATGAAATTTTGGCATTGTTCTGAAAAACATCAATTTTTGATGAATAGTGAAACTACTAAGTGGTAGTTAAAAAAATTAATTTCTTCATAAATCTTAATTTTACCGCTTCTGTGAATGGAATTTAAAAAATCCGAGAGACACGGTTGATGTCAGTAAGTAAAATGTGGTTCAATGAGATGAAAATAATTTTTGATGAATAGTAAGTTTTTACTTTTTTTTACCACGGTTAATAGTAAATAGGGTAACTAAGGGTAAATATGATATTACTATTACCCTAACACATGTACTAATTCTATTGGATAAGTGTAATTCGACCAAAAACAACCTTATGAATATAATATGACCATTTTGGTCCACTTGGATTAGATTATGACATTTAATATTATATTATTTAATGAATAGTTAAAATAGTTAAAATCAAAGTTTAATAACTAATACATTTTTAATATGGGGTTATACATAAGATAAATTAGACTATAAATATTCATTAGAAAGCTAAAAGGATTTCCTACATAATGATATTTTATTTATAATTTTTAGACTTTAAATAAATTAATTTATTTATAACACAACGATGATGCAGTAATTACCCTTTTAAGGAAATATTAACATAATTGATGTTATAAATGCTCAAATGAATGTAATTTGAGACTTTTTATGAATTCCACTAATTTTATAGGTTACTATGATATATTAATGTTGATTTAATCAACTTGTTTCGAACATATATTTCTGTTATGACTTTCACAAAAATCATATATCAAATAGTGTCAAAATTGACACAAAATAGTTTTTAAATCAAATATTATATTATTAATTGTTATTGTATTCCTAAAAATCTAAGTTTCGGCCAAATGACTTATATAAGGATATATATATTAATAATAAACAATTTGGGGTTCTTGTGGCATGTTATAGTAAGTGTATTAACCATATAGTGAAAGAAAACAAAAAGACACGGTAAAAGTTAAATTAATTAACTTAGAGTTAAATCTAATTGATAAGGTTAAAATAATACCCTAAACTTGTCTAAATCCTATTGGTTGATAGTATTTCGACCCATCCCCACTTTAGCTTCGAAATAAGACCCTTTGGAACCATTATAAACTGATTTTGACTTTAATATAAAATAATATTTTGAGATATTCCTAAGGTGCCCCTCTCCTCCCTTATAAAAGGACACCTCCTCCCCCTCCTCCTCACACCAATTTGAGCACTCAAGCTCGGCCAACCCCTGCCATTTTCTCCTCTCCACTTCCCTAGAATAATCCTAGAGGTCCTGGTCTTCTCCAAAGACCAATCTTAGTTCCTTAAGTGGAGGATTCAAAGAGGCGTTCCAAAGAAGAGGTAATATCCATTACCGATCTTTTCAATTTCTTTCTTCTTCAACTTCTTCTTCTTTAGTTGTTTCATGATAAAGTAATAACATAAGTATTAATTACATACTGATATGTTATTATAAATATGAAACAACCCTAATTCACCTTCTATCCATCCTACGGAAAAATGAAATCACCGCGCGTGCGTACGTACGGAATACCGTCTCCACGCCGTGGTGTAATCTATTTTTCCACCATCACCTTACAAGGATGGGTATAATGGTGTAATGAGTAACTATATATGATTATTATGAAGTAATATTGATACTGAAATAATATATATATATACTCCAATACAATTCCACGATCATAGGAACGATATCATCACTCGTGCGTACGTACGGAATACCGTCTCCACGATGTGATGCGACTCGTTCTACGTGATCTTCATTTCATAATGATTATATAAATGAATTGAATGAATTAATATGGTATATAATACACTAATACCATTCTGTAAATGAATTATCTATAACCTAAAGATAAGAATAAGAATTTATTCGACAAAACACGCATAAGAACAAAAAGTTATAAAGACCCGAATAACAAGTAACAATGAAATATTACTAACAAGAAGCTAATAATATGACCATATATGATATCATATCAATATGTATGATTCTGGAATAAGTCAATAACATTATTTAAACCATTATAGAGGAGCTTCGGACACGAACAAAGCAAATCGGACCTAAGGTAAGGGAAAATATCACAATCTCACTTTTATCCGAGATTGTTTTTACTTTGGTAATTACTGGGGTGTATTTTATCATCCACATCCATGTTCCCTCAATATGTAATATTATTTCCATCCGTCTACAATAGTTTATATCCAATTTTACCCTTCATTGAGTTTTTAGTAAAAGATATGAAAGGAATCTTTTGTCGTTTTTTTCGTACGAGGTACTTTTTGACTTTTCCGACAAAAGTACGAAGAATGTTTTTTTTAACGTATACGGCATGAATGGATTTTTAAAACATTATTTCCAAGAATCTTACTTTACAAGTTTTCAAGTTTATTTTTAATCAACTTATTTTAATTTAAAGTTTTATGACATGTTAATAGAGGAAAAATGTTTTTAAAGAAGAAAGGATATTTTCCTCAAGAATTCATTTCAAGTGTTATTTTTAAAACTATTTTTCCATCTAAGATGACGTTATTTGATATGTATGTTTCAAGTAAAATGTCTCTATGATTTAAATGGTTTCAGTTTTCTTATGATGAAATGATATCAATTGTTTATGGATTATGATGCCATGATGTTTAAGAATCCCATTTTATTACATGGGTTATGAAATGATGTATGATTTATGATTTTGTGGCACACATAAGAATGGTATCATTATGAGATGGTTGGGACCTATATATCCCTCCAATGCATTGGGTAATGATTTTATATCTCATGAGATAGACATGGCTGGAACGGAAGGTTATTTCGGTTCAGTGATACAGGACTGAAACGAGGAGTGAACTCGGTTCAGAAAGGGACTTTGTCCACTAAGATAGTCTTGGCAATGAGTCATGACTAACAGGAAATGATTTTCCATGATTATGTGTGCATGCCACAAAGTTTCAAGTTTTATGTTATGATTATGGGGATCTCATTTTCACTTCTATGATTTATCCCATGTTATGAAATTATGATCTCTTTTGCAGGTTAAGATTTCCAAAAGTTATGTGCTTATGTATATGATGTGATTGATATTTCTTTTGTTTACCCTTACTGAGCATTTGAGCTCACCCTTTTATGTTTTCTTTTCCCCAGGATATAAAGAAAGGTTTTAGGTATAAAAAAAAAGAAGATCTTTATGGGAGATGTTGAAGATCTTTCACCACGATTAGAAGATTATATTCCGAGTTTCCAAAGACACTAAACTATTACGGTCCTTGTGTGTGTGTTTTTGTTATGTACTAAGTATTCCGCAAATGTAATGTAATGTCCATGTACGTAAAGATACGGGTCTCTACAAATACAATCCTTAAGCTCTTCAAAAGATTACAGGCACTACTCATTCCGTTGAATCAGAATATTCATTCTTTTCAAAGTTGTCCTCAGTGTCTCTAATCAAGATAATTCATGAAAAATAATCGATAATAACCAGCTAGATGAAGAAAGATCTATATCTAAAAATTATTATTTGTAATTTTCGAAGATATAATGTCCTCTAACTTCTCTAGATCCAATGCAACACCCTTTTCAGAAATAACATGGCCCTGAAAACATACCACTTGTATCCAAAAGTCACACATTGAAAATTTCGAATAAAAATGATGGTATATCCTGATTCCCAACACTAATTCCAAGTGTTGCTCATGCTCCAAGCTTGTCCTCGAATACACCAGTATATCATCCACGAAGACCATAAAGAAAGAATCTTAATATATCTAAAATATATTATTTTTCAATTCCATGAGGACCATTGGTGAATTATTAAGACCAATGGAAATGGTCACATATTCATAATGGCCATATACACTCCTGGAAGCTATTTTCAGAATATCCTCCTTCTACACTCACAACTGATGATATCATGATCACAGATCAATCATAGAGAATAATTGATCTCCCATAAACTGATCTAACATGTCATCAATTATTGGTAGTAGATATCATTTATTTATTGTATCTTTGTTAAGATTATGATAGTCAACACACAACCAAAGAGTTCCATAAACCATTTTTAAAAACAAAATCTGTGTTTCCTACATGGGTGTGCTAGGCTGGATGTATCCTTTGTTTTCTGACTCCTCCAACTGCACTTTCAATTACCTTAATTCTATGAGTTTCATTTGGTAAGATGTAAGTGAGGTAACACTACTCCCCATAAGAAGATAAATCATAAACTCCACTTCTCTTGTAGGTGGAAACACTGATAATTCATCATAAAAGACATCTAGAAACTGATCAACCGTGGCCGGACAAATTCTTTCTTCAACCTATTCAATCAGTTCCAAATAAAAATCCTCAAACTGATATGTGATAATCCCAACTGCTAATTCCAACAAGCCATTTGCATACACCCTTTCACTCTTTCCACCACTAAAGAGATCCCCAATGCCATCCTCCATCGTGAAACTCACCAATCATGCATGATATTAAATGTGTGATTTAAACATCATCAACCAATTAATACCTATGATTAAAACATAAACATCCATATCAATAACATAAAATTACAACCTTAACTCATCCCCATATACAAGTATGCTTTATGATCTAGACAGGAAGTCTTGAAACTCATTTCCTCCCATAGGTGTTTGAATTTTTGGAATAGACAGAATAATTTCCACACTTAAACCCAAAAATTCAACTGAATGAGAAGCAACAAAAGAATGGGATGCACCCCTATAAAACAACACTTTCATAATGGTAGACTTTAAAATAATCATGCCTCTAACTGTTTATGGTCCTGAATGATCATCCACCATAACCTCTTTAGCTCCAAACACCTTCTTACCAGCCAGGCTCTACTCTTTGTTCCGCTATTGGGGAGTCTTGGTGTTCCTATAATCATCATTTCTATCTATGATCTAGTAACAAGAGGTATGTTGCTACCCCATCCCGTTTTATAATATGAAGGATACAACCCCTGAGGAGTGTCATGAACACCCATCCTCATAGCACTATATAAATGGTTCTAGAGACTCCCCATCTCCTTACAGTTATGACATGCATGAGGTTGTGGCATGAAATCCTACTTCATGTGGGTCGGAGAGGCACATTGGAATCATCTTAGCTTTCTCTAAGGAATTGAAGGATGATTCACTAATCCTGATAATGGATTCTGATCCAACAATCTCCCCCCTCCTGTATCCCCAAATATGTCTCATTCTACCCCAGATTCTCTATTCACAATCTCCATATAATCACATATATTGATGACTACAATTTTGGTATTAATTTATTACCTCAAGCCTGATTCAATGATTTGTGACTTCAAGGATTCACTAGTCATGACCTTGGGTGAAACACAGACTAAGTTCATGAAAATACCCAGACATTACATTACTAATAAGCTCTCTTTATTCAAACTGAATAAATATATTTTTGTTGAATCTATAATGTGTGAGGGTATAATTTTTTGTTAAAAAATTCCTCCAAACCTTTCCATGTCATACCCTAGTTCATTCAAGCTTGAACCACTATCTCCCACCACTGACGTGCAATATATTCCAACAAGTACATTTCCAACATCAATTTTAACTCCAATGGAATTTCTAGGAAATCAAATATTTGATTCATCTTGTTTAGCGACACATCCACCATTTCTAGTTCTTAATCCCCCAAAAATTGGGTGGATTATGCTTATGAAATTATACATAGTAATCCACTTTATTCATATCATCTGTTCTATTCTCACATTCCACATCTTAGAATTCTTGCACTATGCTCGGAGGTAGATCATGATTCACTTCAGGACAAGGTGCAACAACATTTTCCACAACATCATCTAGTTGGTCTCTACAACTTCTACCTAGTTCTATTTCTATCAACAAAACTACCATAACGTTCACACTCTAACAACTGATGTCTTATAATTTCAAATTCAATCACATTACACTATCAAAACCAAGCTTTAAAAAATTCCACATTTTCCATGTTCAACCAGTTTTTGAAAAATCCTTTATTATTTTAAGATCAGTACATTTTCAAAATACCACAACCATTCAATTTTCAAAACCATACATTTGAAAATAATTTCCTAACTTTTCAAAAATTAATCTATTCATATCACAATATAAATCATTATGAAAAACATAATATTCAATCCTGGTGGGAAGTCTTTTAACAATTCATGAAATGCTCATCTCATTGGCTACACCCATGAAAATTAGTTCACAGTCCTATAAATTTCTTCAAAACACTTATGTATCCAACTCCCTGGTAACTTGAAGTTAAAAATAAAAGCATCTGATACATCTATTTATGCTATACATTTCATGTTCTCATGATCCTACAAGTTACTATCATACCAACTTGAGGAATAATCCAAGAATGAATTCCAACACTAAGACCAGTAATCAATGCTAAAGAACCAAAATTTTCCAATTTCACTTGTAAACCAAGGACGTAAAAACTAATACCACTTTTAACATCCTACCCCATGTCACTGTCTATAGTTGAGGCATAGATGATACTTGGTCTTAAGCAACATTCCCAAGATTCCAAAGGCTGAAAATAAATGCCAAGGTCTTCTAGAATAGTTGGGGAACAATTTTCCCTTAGAAAAAAATAACTAACAAAACATGAACATAACAAAACAAAAATACTAACTACATGATGCATGTCTATAAAATGTACCACAATACAACAATACCATAATACCAACATAAACAAACAAAAATAATATATAATTAGAGTACCATGTAGAAGACTAAATAAAAAATCCCAACTATACTACAACATAACTCTAAAGCTCCACAATAATCTCTAAGCACCAAAAGACCACGTAAGAATTAAGATCCACCACTCAATGAGTGATATTACTAGAATTTTTCTGTGTCTCGATATACCACATCTACAAAAGCACCAAAGTTCCAACACAAGTTGTGATAAAAATACTCTATAGGCTATCCCTAAATGACTTCCCAACACACACCACTAGGAAAAACCGGTATAAAAAATTTATATAAATAAATTTATATATATCAATTTAAACAACATCATAATTTTTAGCAAGCCAAACACATCATTACTATAACCATTTCAGCCAAAACGACACATTTTCTTGAGAAGAAGACAAATAATCCATACCAATTTTACAAACATATATTATAAATATTAGTCCTTATTCTTTAAATAACATAGAATATTATATTTATAGTTAACTTCCTTAAAGTACAAAAAAATCACTTTATATTTTTATACAATTAGACCATAATTATTTAATAACAAATTAAATATTACAATGTATACACTTCAACATGTTTTCTGAGAGAGAAATATTTTTTTTAAATATGGTTTATTTCCATGTTTAGTCATAATATCTTTTCATTAATCTCGTCCTGGACTCTGTTCTCCCTTAAATCCTATGAATAATATTTCAAAACATGTAATGGTCATAAAATATCAATAAGGGATACACAAATAATGAAATCTATTAGTCATAAGGAATCATGAAAACCCATGGTTACATTGTCCTAAAGTAATACTTTCCACCCTTAGGAATTAGTAAATAATTTCCTCTCAATATAATATCATTTAATACATTTATTTTAATAAAAATATTACCATATAACCCATTTAATGTATATATAACATATATAGGTAACATGATACATAATCATACTTAAATTAAATAACCACGTGATCGACTTCCATATATGTCACTCTTACAAATGCAATATCTATATGTTCAACTTCCATACCCAATGAATTAGAGGTTATAAATTAACCACTTATCCTTGTTTTATGACATAACCAACTGTATTTGGTTCATCTCATAAACACCCATCAAATTTCCAAGTAATGTTGTATAATCATAAAACATAATGATTTTAATTTCCATCATTTCACTCATAAAATTTCCTCTGCAATCATATGGAATCATTTCAGGATATTGAAATAATTAATCCATTTTAAAAACCATTTTCAATACCAAAATACCCAAAAATGTAATAAGGTATTTCTTTTCCTTTTAAAAACAATAAGAATTATAGAGGAATCCAAATATCAAATAATCTTCACAGCGGAACAAAATTCATTGTCTCCATATATGTTATAAAAGAACATTCCTTTTGTCATTTTTAAAAGTAAAATGATTCATGTAAAAAGATTCATTTTTAAACCCTCATAATTAAATTTAAATGGGGATATATTATACACATTATAAAAGAAAGCGGTGTATAACATCAAAATAGGCCTCAATGAACAAACATTGAGACAAATTCCCTTACCTCTAGTCTGATTCGTCACGTATGTTCTTTAATTTAAAAAATAATAAACTAAAGTTTATTTTTTTACATTCATGAGAAACATTTTTTTGTTTATTTTTCATTTTTTATTAATTTTCATCATATTATAACAATTACATAATTATTTTTGTTTATATAGGATGTTTTCATGATATTCCTTACATTAATCGAAAATGAACATGATATGTTGTCAACGGTTCATGTTGTCATAAGTCCATCATCTCCAGTGTAATATTCATTACTTTATTATAGTTTTAATATATAAATTATACTTTCAAATCAAACCATTATGTATGGTTATGAAAAATTAAGAGTGTTACAATCATGGAGATTGTAGGCCTTATGTACGCATGAGCAACATTTTCTATTTTGTATTGACCATTATGGAAAGATTGTTAGCATTATTTTATCTTTTTAGAATGATCATAAAATTATTAATATAATATTAATTATTTAAATATATTCCTATATAATATAATAGTTATTTGGTGAATAAAAATGAATCAGATTGCTTCATGGTGGTGATAGTTTAAACGTACACAAGAATGATTAATTTCATTCCCATTTGATGGGAGTGGAGATGGATTTAGGTTATGATATTGACATATTAGCCTATAATTATATTTATGATAATGTATTTATTATTTTGTTATATATGTTCAAGATTTTAAGGAAGTGGATGATGAAACAAAATATAAATACTTTATTAAAAATGATACCTTTCCTTTGGATGTTCACACATGATTTACGCCTTAACACCTCTATGGAATTTTTTTTGTCTAAAATAAGGCCTCAATAATATGGGTAAGGATTATATTAATTTGTTTTATCAGATCATGGATGAATTAAAATGGTTTTTAAGTGTGGTGAAATGATAGGAAATAGTTCCTTTTATAAGAGAGTGGTGCGGCACTTCTAGAATTACTCAAAATAGTAAATTGCTATAAATTAATTTTCTATTAAAAATGGGTCAAAATTGATTTATTTAGAGGATACGATGAGTATGGGTGGAAATGCAATCATCCAATGAAAATTATTCATGTTTCAGTATTTTTTTGTCCTTATCCTTTTGTTTTAACCATTTTAACTCTTATCATTTTATTAAGTTATTTACATTTTAAGGGTAAATATAATTACCATAACATGCCAAACGACTAAAATTGAGTCATTAACGACATATTATGACTTATCTCAATAATTTTGAAGATTATAGGATATTTATAAATTTTATAACATTTAAGAATATATTTTATATTTTAGAATACCATTAGTTTCAATTTTGATACTATTCATTTCTTGACTTTTTTTAAAAAACATAACTTCTTGATATAGTCAAACCAATTATTATAACACATCAGTAACATTTGAAATTCATCCATAAAATTCTTTTATGGCATCAGTTATGTAAAATTATATTTATTTTAATATTTATAATATCATTTATTGGATTCATTCAATAATTAAAAAATTACTCCATCATCATTGTGTCACCATTTAATTTAAGTATTTATTTCATAAAAATTATAAATAAATTATAATGATGTAGTAATATTTATATATTTCTAAATAATATTTATATTCAATGATATTCTCTGTAAAAAATCATATTAAAAATATGTTACTTGTTAAAAACATGAGTGTAACAAAAATTACTTTTCATTGAATATATTATTATAAATACATTAAAGTATTCCAGGTGATTCCAAGTGGCCCTAAAATATAACCAAGGATTTTATATGTTTTATTAAACTCATTAAATGAAATTAGGACAAGTGTTAGGGTATTTTTACATTTTTATAATATAATTTTTTCATTTAGTTAACTTTTTTACCCCTTACTATGGTAATATAAATTATTACTAAAGATACTATTAATAATGTTCAAAAATAAAAGGGAGATATTTAAATAATTTAGACCTTACGATTCAAAATATGGAATCCATTTTTACAAAATCAAAACATAAAATTGGAAAATTTTAATTAAAAATTAATCTCATCGAGAGAATAAGTAAATGGGGTTTTAAAGTGATACAGTCAAAAATTCACATAATTTTTATATGCAATTTCAATGTGAAATTGATTCAAATGATCCACATTGGATTAAATAATAAAAACCTTATATTATTATACTTTAAAACCAATTAAAATAATAATCTAAAAATATAAAAAATTAGATTAAAACATATTTTTGATTTAATATCCTGTATTTTTCAGTATTCATTTGAATATGAAATTTAACATAAGAATAAGAAAAATCAAACAAGGTAAATTTTGAAGTCCATATTAAAATAAGAAGTTTTATTATCATGTAAAACTGATAAAAGTCTCAAAAAATATTTTATAAATGGTTTTTCCATCAAAAGGTATAAAACTATTTTTTTAGAAGAAAAAAAATTTAACCATAAAACTAGTTTTATCGTTTACATTGTTGAACCTAGTGTTAATTTTAATTATTATTTAATTAATAAATTAAAAGATTTTTTTATCATTACCTAGGTTTTTACATTCTTCCCCCAATTTTTTGAAAAATTTTCCCTATAATTTTATTCACTTATCAAACAATTGGGGGTATTTTTCCCTTGTAGAATTTTTAGATTCCCATATTTCCCCTTTAACCATATTGTTTTTCCACTAAACCATAACCTGATGAATCACTTTATTCTGAAACAATTTCTCTCTATGATCAATAACATGAGCATTTTGTTCCTCATATAAATATTCTCTTCCAACTGAACTACTTTTATACTCAAATACATGATATGGATCTGGTGTAGACTTTATTAACATTGAAACATGAAAATCATCATGTACCTGAGATAAACTCAATGGTAAACCCACTCGATAATAAAATGTTACTACTTTCTCAAGAATTTAATAGGTTGTAATAAACCATGGAATTATCATCCCCTTCTTACCAAAATGCATCACACGTTTCCATAGAGAATATTTTATAAAGAAATGACAACCTACCTCGATAGAAATATCCATCCTTTGGTTATCTGCAAAACATTTCTTCCTGTTCTGAGATGTCCTCATTTATCACTGAATCAACTAGACTTTCTCTACCATTTTCTCTATTAATTCTAGTTCCATCAATTTCCATTCACCTACTTCATCCCAAAAAGTTGTAGTTCAACACCTCTTTTTTTAAAATTCCCCAAATGGTGCCATATGTATACTGGATTAAAAACTGCTATTATAAGAAAATTCAACCAAAGAAATATGTTGATCCCAAAATCCTTGGAAATCCATTGAATACGCACGTAGCATATCCTTAAATGTCTGTATTATTTCCCCTAACTACACATCTTATTGAGGATGAAAAGCTATACTAAAATTTAATTTAGTACCGAATTACCTCTAATGTCGTTTCCAAAAGATAGAAGTAAATATAGGATCACGATTAGATATAATGGAGATAGGAACTCCTTGTAACCTAGCTATATCTTTAAGATACAACCAAGAAAGTTAATCTAGAGACAGAGTATCTTGAAAAGGAATAAAATGAGTATATTTATTAAATCAATCAATAATAACCTATATTTTATTTCTACCATGAAAATACTTTGGTAGTCCAACTATGAGGACCATAGATATATTTTTCCCAATTTCACTTCAGCATTGGAAAAAGATAAAGCATCCATTTTGATTACTACTGTTCATCTTTAACCGGCTATAAGTTAAAAATATCAGCATAAAGTTAGATTTATCCCTTTTCATTTTATCCCATGAGTAATAATTCCAAAGGACATTATACATATTATTGTTTCCATGATGAATTGAAAATAGAGAAATTAGATCTTTATATGAATACTCTTTCTTCAACTACGAATCACAAGGCACACATAATCTCTTCTGAAATCTCAAAATTCAATCATCAGCAATGTTAAATTCAAGTCAATTACCCTACTAAACCAATTCTACATTTTTTTACAATTCACTATCTTCTTTTTATATTTTCTTAATTATGTCTAATAGAGATGATTATACTGAATCCTAACAAAAAATAGTGTAATTTACTACACCAACAACTTCCAATCCAATATTCATCAAATCATTAACCAAAGGATGACGTTTAAAATGTTTCATGGTTAATGTAGTTTTACATTTTTGACATAAATCATCGGCCACTATATTTGATTTTCCTGGATGGTAATGAATAGTGCAGTCACGATACTTGATTAGTTCTAGCCATCTCCTCTATCTCATATTAAATTCATTATAATTTAAAATATACTTCAAACTTTTTTGATCAGTATATATTTTATACTTTATTCCATAAAAATGTTGCCTCCAAATTTTTAATTCAAAAACAATATCATCTAATTCCAAATCATCTGTATTGTAATTTAACTCATGAGGTTTCATATTATTCGAAGCATATGAAATTATATAATCATTATTCATTAGGACAAAACCATTTCCATTCAATGAAGCATCAGTGTAGATAAAAACTACACCATTTCTGGAAGGTAGTTTCAAAATAGATCATTTACCAATCTTCTTTTTAGTTATTAAAAATAGTAATCACGTTCTTCTGTCCAGATGAACATAACTCCCTTACATGTTAACATACTTAGTGGGATAGATAAATAATAAATGTTTTCAAAAAATAATCAAGAATAATCCCCTGATCCAATAAAACTATAAATCTATATGAGATTGGTAGGGCCTAAACAATCTTCAACAACTCTTTTTAGAAGGGTCAATAGTAATTCCATCTTTAGAAACAATATGACCAAAGAATGAAATTTTTTGTAACCAAAATTAACTCTTATGAAATTTCCATATAGTTTTATTTATTTTAATTTTTATAAAGAATTACTTATATTCCTTTCTTTTTCTTATTGGATTTTAGAATATACCAAAATATTATCTATAAACACCACCACAAACTGATTGAAAACTATTAAAATAATCCATTCCTAAGATTCATAAGTATAGAAGGTTCATTAGGTAACATAAAGGGTATAACAACAAACTCATAACTCCTATATATCATATGGAATTCTATCTTTGGAATTTCATCCTCTTTTACCTTCAATTGATGGTACCCTGACTTCAAATAAATCATGGAAAAATAATGATCTCCTAGGAGATGATCAAACAAATCATCGATATGAGAATAATTATATTTTTTTCTTAACAGTTATGTTATTAATGGTTATATAATCAACAAAATGTCTCATGTAACCATCCTTATTTTTCATAAATAATATAGGATCACCCTATGGTGATGTGCTTGGTCGAATTAATACATTATCAAGTAATTATAGAGACTTTTTTTCAATTCCACCATTTCTACATGTGTAATTCAATAAGAGGGTTTAGAAATAAAATTAGCATAACAAACTAAATCAATATTAAATTAAACCTCCTGATAAAGAACAACACCATGCAATTCATTTGGAAAAACATTGGTAAATTCTTTCACAGCTTGAATGTCACTAATCAAAACTATTCTAATCTTTTCAAAAATATGAGCCAGATATCATTAATTTCCATCACTAATCAATATCTAATCTTATTGGTATGTAATCTAAGGCATAAAAGCATTGAATAAAATATTCATGGGTTTGAAATCTATTTTATCATTATAAACTAAAAGCCATTCCATACCCAAAATGATATAAAACTTCACTATGAGATGTTTAACAAGATTTTTAGAAAGTACCATCCCACCAATGATAATATGAATATTTATTTCAATCACGTTTTCATGAATATTTTCATCCCATAGTTTTTAACAAAATTTCTATATCACATTTATGAGGTGATATTACCAAATTAATTGAAAATCTCTTAGAATTGAATGAATGTGAAGATCCATAGTCAAACATAGTATTGGAATATTTCATAAAAACTCGTAAAATACTTCTCATCACTTTATTTAATTGTCCCACATCAATATTATTAGAATAAAATGAGTTTTTCATGCCCTTATCCTTCCGATATTATTAGTTTTCACCTTAGGTAATCAAATTTGGACACATGTTTTCATAATAAACTAACTTATTACTACTAAAACATCCTATTTCTGGAATTTCATTACATTCATGATCATATACCTTGCTGTCATGAGCAATATGACTAGTCTCACAACATCAGAAGCACATCCCAATCATTGAAAGACATTCTCTAGGATTCGTTTTACCACACTTCTCATAAGATGTAAATATATTTTTCTTACCTCCAAACTTCTTTGATGAATGTTTTCCCATTAACATCCAACTATAAATATTATTTTTCTTGATCTCGTGGAACACATGATAATCAGAAAAATCCATTTCTATCTTCTCAGTATATTGAACAAGTTTCTGATAGATTTTGAATTTACAAGAAGTTAATTCCCTTCGATACTCACCTTCAATCCTAATTAAAACTGATTTATCCTACTATCAATATACTAGATAAAATTTGGAACATACCTAGCTAAGTGAGTGAAATATTCTTCATATGAATCAATCAGATCTTCCTCCTTTTGTCTCAATTCCAAGAATTTATTCTTCATCCTATGTTGAATAGGCTTGGGAAAATAATTATCAATAAATATTGTCTTAAATTCATCTCATTCCATGGAATAAATATCTTCACTTTCACTGATAATTTTATGCATTTTCAACAACATATCGGTTTCACCTTCAAAATGATAAATTATTGGAGTTACCTTTTGGTTCTCTAAACAACCCATAATGTCTAACATCTTTTCTATGGATTTAATACATCACCCAGTTAGCATAGGGTTAGATGATCCTCTGAATTATGGGGTAATTTGTTTCATAAAAGGCTCCACTATCATCATTTTCATCTGTGGTATATCAGGTTTCTCTCTTACATGAACATCCCCACCATTTATCTCCTAAGTCAATTGAGACATCACTACAAAAAACTACTATGTTTTGATTCTGACCATCTCAAGATTTTTACTTAGAAGGTTGTTTTCCTATTGATTTCTTCCCTACACAGATTCCGTGATTCCACTGTGAAAAACGATTCTGAATAGACATATATTATATGAAGAAACATGGAAATATTAAAATTTTATAACATTTCAACTTGACAATGAGGTAAATGTTTTCAAAGGAAAGTTATTAATATTACCTTAACCACTAATAGTTTCTAAACTATTCTCTAATACCAACTATAAACACTCGGCCTTATTCTTTATATAACATAGTAAATTCAATTTAGAATTCACTTCCTTACATTCCTTAAATATATTCAGTTTATATTTTAAGATAATTATACTATAATTTTTTCATAAAAACTCAAATATTACAATTTAGAATCTTCAACATATTTTCTCGTAAAGAAAAAAAATTTAAAAAGAAACATGGTGTCTTTCCATGTTTAGCCATCATACCTTTCCCTTGAGCCCATCATTGACTCTATTCTCCCTTAAATCTGATGAAAATAATTTCAAAAAATGGGATGATAATAAAATCTCTGAAATATATACGCAAAGAAAAAAATTGTTAGTCTTATGAATACATGAATACCCATCGATACATTATAATACATTAATAATTTTTAGCCATAAGAATAAGTAAAAACTTTCATATGAACATAACCTCATTTATTACATTTCTTATATTCATGATATTTCCATAGAACCTATATAAAGTACATATAATATATAAAGGTAACTTGGGACATATTAATATTTAAATTTAATTACCATGAGATCTACGTCCATACATGTCACTCTTATAAATGGAATAGTCGTATGGAAAACTTCCATACCAAATTCATTGGATTTTATAATGTAAACACCAATAATTGTCTTATCACTTAATCGCTCATCTTTTCTTTTTCACATAACCACCTATAAAATTTCCATGTACCATTATATAATCATAACACAAAAAGATTTCAATTTCTAGCATTTCACTCATAAAATTTCATTTGCAATCATAAAGAATCATTTAAAAATATTGAAATAATAAATACATTTTAAAAACCATTTTCAATGCCGAAATACTCAATAAAAAAGTGAATATGTTTTTTATTTTCCTTTTTAAAACAATAAGTATTATAGATGAAGTCAAATGTTAAATAAATTTTGTGGTGGCTGTAAAGTCATTATCATTGTATACGTTAAAAATTAACATTGCTTTTTTCATTTATAAAGAATGTAAAATGATTCATATAAAAATATTCCATTTGAAACCCTTTGAATGAAAAGTAAATGGGGTTTATTATAATACTTATAATGGATGGTGGTGTATAACATCAAAATAAGCCTCAAAGAAAGGATATTGAGATGAATTCCCTTACCTCGAGTCTGGTTCATCATTTATGTTATTTATTTTTCTGAAAAATAAACCGAAGTTAATTATTTACTTCATTGAGATCCTATTTCATGTTTATTTTTCCTTTTTATCATGTATCCTTATATTATAACAACTACTTAATTTTTTAAATTAATGTAGGATGTATTGATTATATTCGGTACTTGAGTTGAAAATGAACTTGATATGATGTCAATACTACCTGTGGTCAAAATTCCATAATTTATAGAATATTATTAATGAAATTAGTATCATTTGTATGCATAAAGTATACTTTTAAATAATACCATTTGATATTCTTATGAAAAATGAACAACATTAAATCCAGAGATGGTAGGTCGTACGTACGCATGAGTGACGTTTTCCATTTTTCATAGATCATTATGGAAAGATGAAAAGTATTAATTTATCTTTATTGAATGACAATAAAATCATTAATATCATATTAATAATTTAAATACACTCATATATTATATACAAGTTTGTTAGTTAATACAAATGAATCACATTGCTTCATGGAGGAGATAGTTCACATGTATGCACGAATGATTAATTAATTTCCCATTTGATATAAGTGGATATTGATTTAAATGATTATATTAACATAATAACCTCTTAGTATATTGATTAAAAATAAATTATTATTTCATGATGGATTTATATTATTTTAAGGAAGGGTAAAAGGTAATAAAATATAGATACTTGATAAAAAATTATACCTTTCCTTTGGACATTCACCCTAGATTTACACCTTAACACCACTAAGGAAGGTGTTTTACCTAAACTAAGGCCTCAATAATGTGGGGAGGGGTTATATAAAGGTATTTTAATAGATATTTTCTGAAAAACAAAATGGTTTTTAAGTATTAATAAATTATAGGAAGTAATGGCCTTTTTAAAAAGTGTGGAGGGGCACTTTTGGAATTCATCAAAATATTAAATTAATATAAATTAATTTTATCCTAAAAATATGACCAAATTGATTTATTTATAATATATAATGCATATGTGTTGAAATAAAATCATCAAATGAAAATTTGAAATGTTTCACTATTTTCTTAATCCTTATCTTTCTGTTTTAACCCTTTTAATTCTTATCATTTATTAAGTAATTAACAATTCGAGGGTAAATTTAATTAACATAACACATGACATGACTAAAAATGATTCATTAATGAAATATTAGGAAATAACCCAACCATTTTTCCAAATAGTGTATTTTTATAAATTTTATAACATTTAATAAATATTTTATAATTTAAAACACAATTAGTGTTTATTTTGACAATATTCATTACTTGAATTGTTTTAACAAAATCATAAAATCATGGTATAGTAGATAAATTTATTATTACACATCATGAAAATGTAAAATTCATCCATAAAATTCTTTTATTGTATCAATTATGTAAAATTAGATTTATTTTAATATTTATAATATCATTAATTTGAATCTTTCATTAATTAAGAAATTACTACAACATCATTGTGTCATTATTTAATTTAATTATTTATTCACTAAAAATTACAAATAAATTATCATGATTTAGGAATAAATATTATCATTATAATTACTATTTATAGATTAAGATATCCTGTATATAACCCCATATCAAAAATACCTTACTTGTTAAAAACAATAGTGTAATAAAAATGACTTTTTGTTGAATATATTATTATAAATACATTAAAGTCATCCAAGTTGATCCAAGTGGTCCAAAAAAGACCCAACGATTCTCTTATTTGGAATAAAATCGTGAAATTTAATTATTGAAAGTGTTGGATTAATGTAATATTTTTATAACATGATTTTGATATCTAATTACATGATTTACCTTTAAGTGTGGTAATAAAAAATATTACAAAAGTAACTATTCAAAATGTCCAAAAATAAAAGGAACTGATTTAAATAATTTTTGAATTCTAATTACAAATATAAAATCCATTTTTGAAAATTAAAAACATATAATTGAGTGGAATTAATTAAAAAATAATCATGTTGATGGAATAAGAAAGTGGGTTTTTAAAGTAAAACATTCAAAAGTTCAAATATTTTTTATATCTAATTTCAATGCGAAATTGATTCAAATAAAATACATTGGATTAAATGATAAAAAAATAATCTTATTACAATTTTAAAATAATTAAAATAATAATCTAAAAATATAAATAAATTAGACGAAAAAGAAGTTTTGAATTAAAATGGTGTATTTTCACTATTGATTAAAATATGATATTTATTAGAAAAAATTTCAAAAATTCAACCAAAGTAAATTTTTTATGACCCTATTACAAATTATAAGTTTATTTTATAAAATAAAACATATAATAATTTCAAAAACTAGATTTAATATTTTTTTCCATCAAAAGGCGGTAGAACTGTTTCTTAGAAAAACAATCTTTTTAACCATAAAACTAGTTCTATCATATAAACTTTTGAACATAGTGTTAATTTTAATTATTATATAATTAATTAAAGAAAAAACCTTTTTATAATTACCTGGGTTCTTACACATATTGGAATAGCCCAATTCATCTTGTGTGGATGCATGCATAACACAACCATGTCCACATACTAAACACAAGATATTGGTGTTCATTGATGGTGGAACATCATGTCCATAACTCATCCCCTTTTCAAGTGTTACTTCACGGACACTACATGGTGGTACATCAAGACCATGATCCATCCCATCAAACTATTTCACGACCACTTAAGAAACAATACATTCCCATCACACTTTCCAAATAAGATCAATAAATATATTCCCATATCCATGCCACACAATAATTTCCAACATTATATAAATCCACAGTGTTTTAAAACCATTTCAATAAAATCACCATTTATTGAAAAGGCTGATTTATCCAAAATCCAAGTGAAAACCATATTTCAAAATGAAAAATTTTCATTGAAAATATTATTGCAAACCAATTTCCCTAAACCTACCAAGACACTAATTATAAAATCAATATTTTAATTTCCAACTAAAACACACATGTTAAATAATATTAGATATTCCCAAAATTTCACAATTTATCACTAAATGGGTTCTAATCAAGATTCACACACCACATTAAAAATCAATACCAAGGAAACCCCAATAATTTTAAATTAACACCATCATGTTTTATAGAAATATAGTCATGAGATAAGCCACCAGCTTTAGGCCTTCTTCGAAATTGACCCACACACATCTCCACCACAAATCCGAGTGAAATATCCAAAAAAAACCACCTTAGATCTCATTTATTAACTTCAAAAAGCACAAATTTTACATTTTTAATCAAAAAAACATTATATAAACATTATAATAATGTATATATTGGAAATTGAGAGTGAGGGAGAACCATATCTAAAGAAACACACAAAATAACTAAGAAGAGTGACTTACCAAGGAAGAATGACCATAAAATCACCATGAAAACTTTTTGATTTGATTACAAATGGGTGGGAGAGTCCCTATATCCCCTGAGAATTTTGAATCCAGAGTTTGGTTCTTTTGGGGGTTGAAATAAGTTTTTTAGGGTAAATCCTGAGGGTCTCTTTTTTTTAAATGGTCCACTGTTTAAACCATGTACAGTTAATTGCATTGTTCGTGAAAATCGTGTACTAACAATGCACCTGTTACTACCTCATAGGTTGCCTCGAATAATTTTCCTACATGGTTATACAAACCATGTTCCAACTATGAAAAACATTATTATCTCATGTAGCAAAGGTTTCTTGGTTTCTTGCACGGTTTGGAAACCATGCGCCTTAACCGTGCGCATGTCCCTTTTGCTCTGCCTAACAGTGTACGGTACCCTAGGTTTGTTACACAGTTTCTACAAAACATTATCAAACCATGAACCCTTCCAAAAGCTCCAAAACATTCCCGAAACTATCCCATTCCACTCCAAATATTACACAACTACTTTTCATACAAAGAATGGTATAAACAAGGGTTACATACCTCAAACCAAGGGTACTAGAATACCCATACATTCCTATATAAAACCACAAAATCTATCATTTCCCTTCTCTAAAACTACTTTTAGAACATCCACACTCTACCATCCACTCTGTATAGTCCTCATAAGGAACTCCCAAGCTCTAAATATATCCTTCCCAAACCTTTGTAGTCACACATTCAAGTAAGAGAACCTCATCTTGCACTGTCCTCTTTTATCAAGCACTCCTTTTATGTTATGTCATTTACTTTTCATTTTCTTATGATTGGATATGATATTCCATATTACCATTACATTCCGTTTTATATATAAATGGTTATATCTTACTTTAACTCTCATTAATCCTCTCATGATCAGTTATTCAAACCTGTTACCATTCCAAACTTTTGTAAGAATTCTTTTCTGTATTCATGTATCTTCATTACCTTTTTCCTTATATTTCCAAATTTATAATATTTTTAAATTATTTTCCATTTACATAATGATTCCCATTTGACATACAAATAATGATATTAACCTTTCTCTCTAAAAAATATTTTTTTATGAATTTTTATGTAACACCTTTATGCTGTCAAAATTTTACCGTGATTTTCGATGAAAAAAATTTGTAGTAAATACAATACTGCTTTTTTATCAAGGGTATTCACCCTTATGAGCATATAATTATTGATTTGGGACATAAATTTATGTATTCCAAATTAATTTATCATGTAATAATTTATGATGTTAATGAATCTATGTTTAATGATCTATGTGGCACACTTAATAAAGGGGATGAAATGATTACGATGGGTTTGCCTAGATAGTGCTCTAATGCACGGGGTAATGGTTAGTATCACGGTATGTCATGTTCATATAGGGTTGTACTAGATTAAATTATTGTAATTTATATTCCATAATGTATTGTAATTTTATCCTTGACTTATGTTTATGATTCAGTGTTTTATGTTGTTTCCACATTTCCCATGTAATGAATATCATGTTATGTCATGACTTATTATTCATGTTCCTTTATTACACATTGATCTGCCTTTTGTATAACTAGTATCACTAATGAAATTTTAATTCCATTACAAGTATTTATATCTCACCCCATTCTTATGTATTTCCCCAAGTTATCTTTTACAGTTTTATGTTCAAAGGAGTATTTTGAGCATGTTAATGATGTTTTCAATAAAGCATGTTAAGAATGTTTTAAATAATGTTTTTGTATCCCATGATCATGATGTTATGTTTTTTACCTAATTTTCAAATACACTAGACTTATTGAACATTTGGGTTATATTAATTTTATTATTATGAAATAATTCAAGTATTGATGTGTAATAAAGAGAAGGATTGTTATAGTTGGTATCACAGAAAGAGTATAGTTATATTTGGGATTAAGATTAGAAACCTCTAAGAAATAATTAGGGATAATACTAAGTATAAGAAAACATCACTAAATCTTTATTAGTATATAATAAGTGGTTTATAAAGAAAATACATCCATGTATAGATACTACAAGAAGATGTTGTTCGAGCATAGATGTACCTAGTATTAAAAACTCCGACATGATGTTCCTAGCCTAACTCGGGTTAATCTGGTACATGAAAACATGAATTATGGTGAAATTGGTTGAAAACACCATGGTGACATGCTTTTTAAAATTCATTAGCTCTATAATACCAATAATTAAGAGAATAAAAAATTCCCATAATAATATTTTTCAGGAAATAGATAATGGATAACATATATTGAAGACTATAAATTCATATGTTTATGAAATAAGTGTAATTGATAAGTTATCCTCCTATTTTATTTTAATTCCATTTTATGTGTTAATGGTTTTATATACTCATTCCTAATTTTACTTTTATTCTATTCAATGATTTCAAATAGAAGGAATTAGTTTAACAACCACTATGAAGGGCAATGTGATGAAGGCCCCAACGAGATGCCAAATCCGATGTGAGGACGAATTGAAAACCTTTTTCACATAACTCTCTAATGAAACACATGTTAAAAATCAAATCTTGGGTCAAATGGGTTTCCCAAACCACCTTAAGAGTAAAAAAACCTAAATTTAGAGCTTAATGCGTCAAATTCCACCTACTTTTAATGGATCGTCGAATCCCTTAATCACAGAAAATAGATATACTTCATTGAGAATCTCTTCTCCATCCAACAATGTTACAAACTAGAGATGTTTCTAAATTATTTTTATCATATCATGGTAGAATCTGATCAGTGGTAGACATTAACAAAAAATATGAATCATGGGGAAGATATGGAAGTGATAGAGTGGAAGGAACTCCAGAAAATGTTTTTTGATAAATATTTACCTCGAACCTGCCATCTTAAAATGGAAATGTATTTCCTTGTGCTCAAGAAAAAAATTAGACAAATCTATTAGAGAGTACGAGGAAAACTCCACAGGACTTACAAGATGCACCTATGGTTTTTTCATTACCCCCAAATGAATGGTTGAACGATTATTTGGTGGGCTACAACCTAGCCTAAGAAAATCCTTGGTGATCCGTGACATTGATGGCTATGAGGAAATTATTTTATGTTCCCTAAATTTTGAAATAGATATTAGAGAATCTCAATGGTGTCATGGGGTAAAAAGTATAAAGTGGAGTTTAATTTTAGTGGTCTAATAAATAGATCTAACGGTGCCAATAAATTTCAACATCCCACTTATCAAAGTTGTGTGATGAAGCACCCCGAAAATTACCTAAAGGAAACTAATAAATCCTTTAGGTGTGGGAAGGAAGGAAACCTAGCTAATAATTTCCATTTGGAGAAACCCACTGGTGTGACTGATGAAAGGAATGATCAAATAAACCCTCAGTCTAGTGTTCCCATCTATAACTACAAGGAACATGGGCACTTTCAAAACTAATTCCCTAATATAAGGGTTTCAGAAGGAAACCAACAACCACCAAAAAAGCAAGGGTGAGATTTTCCATCACTACTTCTGAAGTGAATCCCAAAAACAGAGTGGTGATAGGTAAAATAGTTATTAATTTATGAATAATGAACATACTTTTTATTCTAGTTCTATGAATTCCTTTATATCATTATTATTTAGAATTATTATTCAAACACCACCACAAATCATGGTAGTAGATCTATCTTTGAAAATGGAAAATGTTTTAAATATTTCATCCCATGTATATAACTCATCCCCTGTCAATTTTTAAGGGATGAAATTCCTGGATAACATTTTCATATTTCCTTTTGTGGAATTTTATGTAATTATTGGCATGGATTGACTTTCCCTATATAGATCCATGATAAATTTCTATGAGAAGGAAATCACTCTACGTATTGTGAATCGACCCCAAATTTTGTACCAGTAGAAGGATGATGATGAATCTTATTTAACATCATCCTATCAAGCAAGGATATTATTTCCCTATAAGAATGTGTGTCTAGATCAAATTATTGATTTTAAGTAAGGGATCATCCTAGAAGACATTCCTATTGTGAGGTAATGTGTTAATGTTTTTTTAAGGAATTTCTTGGTCTTCCTCCTATCCAATAAGATGACTTTTCAATCCAGTTTATACCTGGGAAATTGAAAATATCCGTGACTCTGTATAGATTGGTTGTTGTAGAACATAAGGATCTGGAAAAACAATTATCAGAGAATCTAGATAAAGGGTATATATGCCCAAGTGATTCACCATTGGGTGACCCCGTCCTCTTCATCAAGAAGAAGCATGTTTCAATGCACCTTTTCCATGATTATCATGAGCTCAAAAAGATCATGATAAAGAACAAGAATCGTTTTCCACAGATTGATGACTTGTTCGATCATCTACATGGGGAATAATACTTTTTTAGGTGGATATATAGTCGTTATAATACTATTTAATGGTGAATAAGTAGGATAACCTCAATACTATTTTTCGTACAATGTATTGTCACTACGAGTTCATGGTAATGATGTTAGGACTCACTAATGCTCTAACAATATTCATTGACATGATTAATAGAGTCTTTATAGATTACATACATAAATGTTTTGAAGTATTTATAGATTATATTCTAATATAAACTAAGGAGGATCATGAGGAGAAACTGAGCACTATACTAAAGACCTTGAAAACGGAAGATCTTTATGTAAAGTATAGCATGTGTTAGTTATTTTTGAAGGAAGTTTCATTATTGGGTAATATCATCAAAATTAATAGGATATATGTTTATCCTTCAATGAAAAATCAAATTAAGGATGGCCTAGTCCAATATTTGTGATAAATATCCTTAGTTTCTTTAGATTATCTAGATATTATCACTCATTTGTGAGAAATTTTTCACGATTATCGAACTCTATTACCAATACTACTCAGACGGTAGTTAACCTTTATTATAATGATGATTGTGAAGAAAGATTCGTAGATTTGAAAAGGAGCCCTATCACTACCCATGTGCTCACACTACCCACAATTGGATAACTTTTTATAATATTCATCGATGAATCAATGAATGAATTTGGTTATGTGTTAATACAGAATGAATTTTAATATCCTATGCTTGAAGGAAGTTGAAAATTCATGAGCCAAACTATCCCATGCATTATTTGGAGTTAGATATTATGATATTTACATTGAAAATATGGAACCATTATCTCTTTGTGGATAATTTTGAGATATATATTGATAAAAAGAGCCTCAAATGTATATCCTCAGAGAAATAGCTTAATATAAGCTAGTGAATATGGTTAGAGATCATCGAGGATTACAACTAATCAATCAACTACCGTCCTACTAAAGAAAATAAGGTAGATTAAGCTCTAAGTAGAGAGAACTGATAAAGTTTTTCATTGATGATAACTGAGAAGGATCATATCTCTTTAGGTTTCAAAAATTTGTAAATGGGAATAATAAAGTAAGTAACATCATCAATCCTTTCACAAATGATTTCTAAATAAAATTCTTTTGTAAGGGTTAAAAGATTCTCCAAAAAATGATGAGGGAATTTGGAAGAAAGTGGATACTATAATAAAGGGGAAATCTTTGGAATTCAGTGTTAATGAAGATGGAATTTTGATATTTAGTTCAAGAATATGTGTTTTATAAAATACTGAGATAAAGAGGTAATTAATGGATGATGTCGATAGTTATACTTTCTCTATTCACCCAGGAAACAAAAAGATGTTTAAAGATATACAAGAGCTATATTGGTGGGGAAACATGAATAAGGATATTGATGAATATACAATAAACTGTCTGGTATGTATACAAGTGAAGGATGAATGGAAAAAGTCTAAGGGTCTGATGCAACCATTACTCATACCAACATAAAAATGGGAAAAACATCACCATGGACATTATCACCTGACTTCTGAAGACATCGAAAGGAAACAATGCTATATGGTTTGTTTTTGATCATATTAAAAGGACTACAAACTTTATTGTGATTCTAGAGGATATCTCAATGGATCAACTTGCATGGATATACATCAAAGAAGTGGTAAGGCTGCATGGAGTACCACTATATATTTGTATTCGATTGAGATCCAAGATTTACCTTTATGTTCTAGAAAATTATCCAGTATGCTCTAAACACTCAACTGAATGTTAGTACACCCTGTTATCCTCAAACTAATAGCCAATATGATTAGACTATTCAAACATAGGAAGACATGTTGCGAGAATGTTTTAGGGACTTCAAAGGTAGATGGTACGAATATCTTTCTTTGTTAGAGTTCTCTTACAAAAATAGGTTTCACTCAAGCATCCAAATGTCTCCCTATTAAGACATTTATTGGAATAGGTGAGAAACACATGCATGTTGGGATGAAGTTGGAAAATGAAAACTTGTAGGTCATAAAATGGATGAATAAATTATGCATAAGGTTAATACCATTTAGTAGCACATCAAGGCTGTTCTGAGTCAACAAAAGAGCCATGATGATAATCATTAACAAGACCTAGATTTTGATGTCATAGATATGGTATTCCTCCATGTACCTCTATGGATGATAGTGTTGAGATTTCGGAAAAAGGGAAATCATACTCCGAGGTACAACAGCCCTTTAGAGATCTTTGATCTCATCACAATGTTATCCTATTGACTAACACTCCCAAAAAACCTATCTCAAGAACATGATGTATTCCATGTATCCCTCTTGAGAAAGTAAATACCAGTCCCTTCTCAGGTACTCAATCCATATTTGGTACCATTTTATAATGAACTTTACTATGAGGATCATCTAGAGAAGACATTAGATTATAGAGAAAAAGTTCTATTAAATAAGACAATTCCCCTCATCAATGTGTTGTGGAGAAACCAAATGTTTAAAGAAGAAACATGGGAAATAGAGGAAGTTATGAAGAATGCATACCCTCATCTATTTTAGTGTTTGAAAACAAAATTTAATAGTTAGATTTCTAAAGAGGGAATATTGTAATGACCCGAACTGTTATAAATAAAATTCCATTTTTGATTAAGTTAAATGCCTTATTATATAATATAGTTATATAAAACACTTGAAATTATTTTGGTTTATTATATCCAATTTGATTTTAATGAATGTTAAGTATCTTTAACATTGATAATATAGATGTTGAATAGTGATCACATGATTAGTATAAATATTGAGTTCTAACCAATCTAATTGACAGAGAAAAATAAAGAAATGGCCTCAACCAGTAGGATCGTAATCTATGAAGCCCATTTATTGGATCTTCTGATGGAGATGTCATTTTTGTAATTTTCCCTGGAAAATCCTAGGATGAGATCCAAAAAAATAATCATGAGCAAAATCGTTTATGGGAGAAGTTCAATCCCATCGAGATCATGGACAAAATCATGTTTGTAAAACTACCCCATGAAAGTACCCCCATCGTTCACCTTACCATTATGAATTTTTTTGTAACAAATTTATATATAACAATTCATTAGAAATATTATTATGTATATCATTTTTTATAGAATAATGAATATATTTTCATCCTATTATTTTTACATTATAAAAGATATTTTTGACTCATTAAAACAAATAGTACTTTTGGTTAAAATGAAAATTCAAATAAGGAATAAATTTTGATGAATTAATGGATTTATTAAATTAATTATATTTTATTATAATATAATTATTAAATAGGCGTTTTCAAAAATAAATGATTATATAAATATATGAAGTCAATTGTAATTTTTACAAGGGTTCAAAAAATGTTATTGTTAAAAATGCCTATCATTTTCAATAAATATTAGTTTTTATTTTAAAATTAAAATATAAAATTTTAGAATATTATTTATAAAAAATTATTATTATTTTTATAATAATGATTTAGAAATTATCCAATGGTTAATTTTTCATAATTTTTTGAGACAATCAAATTTTAAAGTAAAAATTAAATAGCAAATAAATATACTTTTTGTTTTATGATATCACGATGATCCAAAAGTGATGTAATAAGTCATATAAATGGGATACATGAAGAAATATGTGTTTTAAAATTAAAATAATGTTATTTTAAATTTATTTTATTTATTTTTAAATTTCATTATGAATCATCATAACATTATTTTATATTTGTAGATTTTAAACTCATTTCTTTAAGAGTGTGACTCATCTCCAAATAACTAATGGTAATATATTTATAAAACTATCCCTTTTATATATAAAATAATTTAAACTAATCCATTTTTGTAGAAACAATGGGAAGAACTCTTGGGATGGTTTGTGGTTTTGGATATTTTATTTTGTAGATTCCAAAACATAAATAATAAAGAAATCTCCATCCTTTCTTACATAAACCCACCCAAGTCCCCATTTATATTAACTAAATCTCCTTTAATAACATCCAAAATCTTCCCTCCACTACCTAGATTCCTTACATGGTTCCACAATCTCTTAATAAGTCCTTCCCAATCCTTTTGAGTCCCACGCTCATGTAAGGGAACCTCATATTCCACTCTCCACTATTATAAAGCACACCTTTTATGTTAAATCTTTTACCTTTCATTTTGTTATAATGGGATATGATATTCCATTTTCCACATAATATAAATTTGATTTTTAAATTTTTATATCAACCATTCACTCTCATTAAGCCTCCCATGATTTTTTATGTACACCTATTACCATTGCGAGATTTTGTAATAATTCTTTTCTCTATTCATGTTTCTTCATTAGCTTATGCCTTCTATTTCAAAATTTATAATGTAGGGATATGATATTCCATGTACCAATTACTTTATATTTTATGTAAAATAATTTGGAACCCATTTCTCTCTCAATAATATTTTTTTTTGAATTTTTTTGTAATGTTTTTATGCTGTTTAAATTCCAACGCAATTTTACATGCCAAAATAATTGTGTAGTGAATATCATACCCATTTTTCTATCAAGGGTATTCACCTATATTCTCATATAAAAATTTATTGTGGAATTATATTTATTTATTCCACATTCCTTAATCATGTAATAAATTATGATATTGAATGAATCCATGTTGTATGATCTATGTGGCACACTTAAGTATGAGAATGAAATGATTATGATGGGTGTGCACAGATAGAACTCTAATGTATTGGGTAATTTTTAGTATCATGATACGTCATGTTGGGATAGGGGTGTACCTGATTAATTTATGGGAATTTCTCCATCATTAATTCTTGGTAGTTTAGAGTTGAATAAGTTTTATGATTATGTGTTTTAAGTTGTTGCCACATTTCCCATGTTATGATTATCATGTTATATCATGTTGTATTATTCATGTTCCTTTTGTTCCACATTAATATTCTGATTTTTTGACTTTTATTTCATATTCTATTTTTATTCCTTTACTATGATTTAAATATCACCCTTTTACTATATATGTCACAAGTTTATCCCATAAAATTTAATGTTCGAAGGAGTATTTTTTTCATGAAAAAGAAGTTTTCAATAATTAATGTTAAGGATGTTTTTAGTAATGTTGTTGTAACCAATGATCAAGTTGTTATGTTTTATACCTAATTCCCAATGAAACTGGACTTGTAGATCTTTTGGGTTGTATTAAGTGTAGTATTATGTAATAATTCAAGTCATAGTGTGCAATAAAGACTAGGTTTGATATATTTTTTGTACAGAGTTTTACGCTAAACAGTGTATGCTACATGGAATTTTTTCCAACTACATGCCATGTAATCCGAAATTTTGTAATCTAGGTTGGCTCGGTCAAACCGCATTGTGAAAGAAATACACCATGTTTAATTTATCACATGGCGTGTCATGTATCCCATGACACAGCCCTGTGAAATGAACTTGGGTATACTGTGTATACTACGAATACACAACATGTATTCCTAAGCTATCCGGCTAAAATACTTATCACTTCCCAATGGAATCTATAATCATTCATCTTATTTTCTTAGTCCTTCATGAAAATAAAACACTGAATTGTGATGATTAATATATTGAAAACATGTTAATTAAAACCTCATTAAATAATTAATACTCTTGAAATAAAATATCTAACCACTATTGTGCATATATATCCAAAATAAATTAAATAATTATAAATTGGAAACGTTGCATCTCTATAACACAACATGTATGTTTCAGGAATAATAGAAGCATCAATTTTTAGAAGTATATAATAAAAAATATTAACTATAAAATGATCGAAAACTCTCAGCGGGGTCATTCATGTTAAATTTATAATTAATTTATTTATATTGGAAAATAATATTAACTCGTTAAGGAAATTTTGTTGATGATAATTTTTATCGTATGTAAACCCCTGTAAAATAACCATCATTGTTTTAATAGGATCCATGTGTATAATCCCTCTAGATTTTATCCACACATGATTATTTGATGTCCAAGCTACACCAATTTATTTTCTGGTTTTATGATAATGAATTAATTACCTTTCATTTTCTGTGATGATCACTTGAAGTTCTTTTTAGATTAATGGAATATCTCCAGCAATTCTCATTCTTAAGGGAAAGTGAGGGTGAGTAATTGAGAGATAATTATGTTATGTGAAATAAATTTCAAATGTAAATTCACATTACACAATATACATGACCATCTACTTATAGAATTATGGTTTGGGTTATGTTATTCTTTAATTTCATAATGTCCCTTAAATAATATAATAATTCTTATTAAACCCCAAGACATATAATAATAAAATAATATTATTATTGTATGTTGTGTTGTAACTCACATAATTATAGATATTATTTAACACCCTACAAGTAAATAGTTATCATTAGACAGAATATTTTTCCACTCCAATTCGTCAACATTTATTGAATACTCGAATAAATATTTAATTAAATACTTTCTTCCTCAATAAATAAAATAAATATTATATTCACAATATATGGAATAAATATTTATTAAATATTTATGTAATAAAATAAATTATTTATTACCTTGAAAGTATTAGTGATCAACTAAACATGAATAAATTTATTCCTCGGTATTGAGAATAATATTTACTCGATTACTTAAATTCAAGTAGAATTTAATCAATAAAAAAAACATAGTATGTCAACCTCTAAGATACTTTCTCATTATAATTACGGAGGTATGCATAATATCTAATATTAATATCTAGTAATGAGTCAAGTTACCCATGATAAAGATATTAACATCGCATCGATGATGACCATATATGAATGGTCACTGTGTAAAATAATACCTTTGTCTAAATATCTCACCATGAAGGTTACTCGACATACCCTATTTTCCACAAACATATATTAGGATATATTTTATCAATAAATATATTTTTTTGAGTCATGAAATTATTAATGATAATATTAATGTTTATGGACCATTACACATGATAAAAGTTATGAATACTTGATGACACCAAATCATAATGAATTCTTAATAGAGGGTATGTTCTCATAACCTCCCATATTAGAGATTACCACGTGCGAACTTCATTAGAATAAGCCTCACCCACTTTCAAATACTAACACCAGATAGTCTACATACAATTTTCCCCATAATAGTATGTTATCCAACCATATTATTATATTTATGAACATATTCATATAAATTCAAGGTTCTCATTATTATAGAGAACTATTATGACCATATTAATATGACTGAAACCCAATGAAATTATCACACTAATGTTATGCAGAAGAACTGTTAGTATTTCATAAGATATTTACAATCAAATTAACTTATTTAAATATGTAAATATATATATATAAGTATTCTAAAGTACATATTAGTTGGTTATAGGTAACCAACTCCAAAAATTATCATTATAAAATATTTTTATTGAAAACCTAGTTGAATAAATGTTCATTGAAGGATTAGATACTACTTTTCTTGGTAAAATGATAATAATTTTCTCTAATAAAATATCCTTGATCAACAGATATGTGGCTTATTCAATTATGTATTGGAATTCGAATTATATTTTTTCTTATAGTTATTTCAATTAAAAAAGTGGGAAATGGTGATGAAAGATGAGATTGGAAGGAATGGTTATAACATATAAGAAAATTGAATCAAGAAAATGTTTCCAAAGAAAAAATTAAACACAATTAATCTTTGTTACCACATTATTGGGGGAAGGTGCGGTACTAGAGACTGCCAACACTCAGTCGAGAGGATCGATTTGGGTATATTCATTAATAATATTTGAATTCAATAGAAACATAATGTTCGAAATAATGAAATTAAGAAATGAGTAATGAATAAAAATTGGATTTAATTTGATTCACTCCCTTTGAATCCTATATCAAAGATAAGAACACCACCCACCCACATGGTTATTTTATTCAGATTGAAGGATTAAATGCGTACAAGATAAAAAATATCATAAAATATGAATAAAATATAGTATAATAACTTCAATAACCCTCTTTAGAGGAAAAACTAATATAGAGGAAGATTATACAAACCTTAACTGATTCAATTATCTCTCAGTGTCCGGATCTCTTCTTGGTCATTGAATCAACATTTTAGGGATCTAAGGGATACACAGGGTCATGTTAATCTTTTTATTGAAGATGGTCCTCATTTATTCATCTATGTTCACTAAAAAATGTCACACATATTCATGGGGACGGGTCATCATCACAAAATCCACCATGAATGGTGTACCAAAACACCAAAAAGAATATGACATGCTTAGAAAAAATGATTCATATTAGTATAAAATCACTCAATGATTATGGATTCACTTGTGTAGAAACATAATCACGACTAATAAAGGATACCCAAAGTTATTTCATATATTAATGAGGGGGTTCATATTCAGAGATGGTCAATTCCCCTAACACAATGACATTCCTCAAAACGTCCTAACCAACAAGTTGATACCATATATCCATGAAGAAAATTTAAAAATAGTCACACTCATGTGAAGTTTAATAGGTTGATGGAATATATAAAATGGGTAACAATAATTATCATTGACTAATAATTCACCTTTGATAGGTCATTGATGTGTCAGGTGTGGGAGGAAGGAACCAACAGTCCCACCAATTACAGTAACCCAATGTCACATGATCATAAGGAAAAAAATTCCAGTCTATTATATTAATAATTTTGAGCTAGAAAATTAAATCCGACATATTTTTCATCAATGTGTTAAAAAATTTATAAATGAATGAACATAAACATGGAATATTCAATTATGAAAACATAAAAATCAAATGTATGTTAGATTTTTTTTCAAAATGGACGGTTATTGATTACTAATACATGTTTATTATGTATTTTTTATTCACTATTTTTCATATGTTAAATACATTAGACATATTAATTGATAGTTATATCCAAAAATAGTCCCTTGATGAATCGATAGGCCTTATGAGACAAACTAGAATGGGTATTTTGTGTATGTCTATCAAATTATTTAAGATTTCTTGGCATAATACATTGATGTTAAGATTAAAATGTCTGAAATTATGAATTTTTTTATCAATAAATCAACCTTTTGGGTCAATTTATATTGTTACATTACCCATGCACATATTTCAAGATCATGTAATTAGTTATATGAAATTATTTGATTATCATTTAATCCTTCTATATTATTAATGTTTTTTATATTATATAAAAAGTTATAATTTATACAACCCTTTACTAAATTTCTGACCTCATACTTTTTATGTATCCATTTCCCCATATTATAAAGAAAATATATACAATTAAAAAAATCAATAAATAGAATTTATAATAGTAAAAAATAAATAATCAACAATCCAGAATGAATTTAATAAAGAATTTAAATATAGTACATTAATATAAACAAGTAAATGTTAACATTTCATATAAACATGGCCTCTTTCCATTATTTTATTATGGATACAACTTGTAAGAAAAATGATATGGAAACCCTAATCCAGAAACATAAACTTATTGATCGTGAAAGAGCTACAGTGAAATGACTTCATGAAGGAGATAAAACATAGCCTATTTCCATGCTTGTATTAAAGAATGTATAATATTTGTTAAACTGAATATCCTTCTTGAAGATGGATCTTTAATGGATGATAGAAATGTGGTTGGAATAATTCCCTTATCATTATTCAAAAATTTACTTGTTGATCCTAATCCAAAAATAGTGAATAGAGATCTTAGTGGGAACACATATCTATTCAAGGAAATACCCAATATGATGTCTGTTCAAGACAACAACCTGTTATAAGCTATCCTAGAAGATAAATAAATCTATAATGATATGATTAATCTTAACACAGAGAGTGCCCTGGGTCTGGATAGTTTTCCAAGATCATTCTATAGAGACTCTTGGGATGTCGTTAAGGCTGATCTCATTTTGGGCATCTAGGATTTATTTTGTGGTGGTTTGATCCCAAGGGTGGTAGGTGATAATA
Organism: Viscum album; assembly: GCA_963277665.1. Classification (NCBI taxonomy): domain Eukaryota; kingdom Viridiplantae; phylum Streptophyta; class Magnoliopsida; order Santalales; family Viscaceae; genus Viscum; species Viscum album. The sequence continues at coordinate 360,559 of CAUJRU010000032.1, read as the reverse complement.
CTTTGGTAATGTTTGCTATGTCAAAAAATACATCTTCTATTTCAGATTATAGACCATGATCATGTGAAATTTATCATACACAATTCTTTCAATAATTATCAACTCGCAGCGATCTATGCATGTTCCATGGTGGGTTTCCTTAGAACTTCGTTGTTTTGTTCTAGGTTAATCTATTCTGGGAGCGGTTTCCTGGGATCATGAAATGATCCATGATATCATCTTTAAATTTCCTGGCTCAAACATGGATTTAATACTTGATATGAATAAATCATATGACATAATATAATGGGGGTTTATAATCAGTGTGCTTATGTTTATGGGATTCTCATCATGGGCCATAGATATTCTGTTTCATTGCTTTACCTCTTCCGGGATAGCGGTTTCATTCATGGGAAAAACTCATAGTTTTACCATGGATACTTGTGGGATCAGACAAGGAGATCCCATTACCCCAACTCTTTTTATTCTCATGCAATATAATCTTAATTTCCTTATTAATAAGAAAATTCTTATAGGTACTCTTCTTCTATACTGAAGAAAAATTAATCCACTGAAAATATCTCACTTTATGTTTGTGGATGATACCCTGATCTTTATCAATGCTAGTGCTAGATCAGTTAGGCGACTTATAAAAATCATATATTATTATAGTTACTAGAGTGGGAAAAATATCAACAGAGAAAAAAAGTAATCTGTATAAATTTAAAAAATATGGTGATAGGAAAGTTTCCTCCTTATCCATAATGTTGAATATACATAGAGGTTATTTTACCTTGAATTATATTGGGTATCCCATGTCCTCTTTATGTACTATAATTATATATTTTTATGGAATTGTGAAAAAAATTATGAGATATGTGCTTAACAGAAAAAACTGTTATCTATCCATTGGTAGGGGGATTGCTTTAATCAATATTGTTTTACTAGATATTCCAATATATGTTCTTCTGGCTAACAATTCACCTAAGGGGTTTTAAATAATATTGACATAATCTTGGATTATTTCATATGGGATTCACTTTTTGATGGGAAATTCCATTGGAATTCATGGGGTAGATTGGAAAGACCCATTCATGAGGATGGCATTAAAATCATAAATATAGCAGATATTGTGCACTACATGCATTCAAAACATGCATGGGAGGTATTGGAGGAGCGTATCCTCTAGGGTAAAATTATGTCATTTCAAGGAAGGTGTTATTTGAAATATATAAGTTCTTATTATCCATTTTTTTATTTGATCCATAATATTATTCACACCATTTAGAAACACTCATGTTGAATTATTGGGAAAGGGGATATTTCTTTTTGGCATCATAATTGGGTAGGATCAAGTATTGGTTTTCCAAATTTTTTCGGACCATTAATCTCTTTTAGAGAGGAAACTATGAATCCTAAATTCACTAATGTTGGTTTAAACAAAGATAAAAAGGAGGTGTTTGATAGTATTGTCTTAAATTTGGATTCAGACAGATGTGTTTTTACTACTTCTAATTCGGGTTTGTTTTATACAAAGGACTTTTGTCGTATCATCCAATAACAGGAGCAACAAGTCACATGGAATAATGTGTTATCGTGTAAAAAAATTCCTTCTAAATTAGGATTCCTAATATGGAGGATTAGAAACCAGGCTATACATACATGTGATAATGTGATAAGGATGGGTATTAATCTTGTATCTAAATTTCATTGTTCCACATTTCACTAGGAGGAGGATTCTAATCATATCTTTTTTGAAGGAGAATGGTCTATGAATGTATGGGAGTGTCTACGAGAGTTTACTATGATTTTTTCTGTAGACCTCCTGGTTGAATCATTCTTAGAATGATGGTTCTCTGGGAAGAACGGTGAAATCCCGAAAAAATGCCTATGGTGCTAATTCTTAATGCGGGTTGATGGTGTATCTGGGACGATAGAAATATGGACTAATTTTAAGGCCTTGTTTCTACAGGAAGATATGTTGTCACAAGACCCAAGTCCCTGTTGATTTATTTGGTTAGTGGTTTCAATGACTGGCTTCATTCCCCCACTTTGAGAATCATACAAGTGAATGTGCCTTAAATCCATTATCTTAGTTCTTCTTTAAGATGAAACTGGGTTTTTTGTTCTCCTCCAACTGTGGGTTACAAATTAAATTTTTTTGGTTCTTGTATCTTGGGATTATACATGGATGAGGGGTCATCTAGGATTTTAAAGAGAGAGTTATTCTTGATTTCACTGCCTATTATGAAAAGGGGAACTCCATCTAGGTAGTGGCAAAAGCAATGTTCACGTGTCTTAAATTTTTTTCCTAGAAACGTTTTGATATTGAGAAAGTTGAAACTAATTCCATGATTATTCAAGAATCGATGCATGGAAAAATATCCTCTCTTTGGTCGATTTCATATATAATAAGAAAATTTAAGGCCAGTATCAACAACAACATTCAGTTTGTTCATAAATGGCGTTAGGTAAATAATGTGGAAGATAATCTTGTTTTCATGGAGTTTGCAGACCATGGGAGTAACGTTACATTTGTTCAGCATTATTCAACTGAAACTAGAGGGGATAAGAGTGATTATAGTAATCATCTTGGTCTTCATTATTTTTGGCCTCCATAGTCTTGTACTCTTTGGCCTTTCACATGGCCCTATTTTGTTATGGGGTTTTTTCAGTTAATAATAAAAGAATGAAACTTTGAATATAAACATGCATGACTGTAATAATATAAAGATAGATATAATGTATAAATTTATATTTTTCCAATTAATATAAGATAAAATCATATTGCATTCATTTTCAATAAAATAAAATCATAGAAACTAGTATAAAAAGGATGAAAAAATAAATAAAAATGATATCGCATATTATCAATATTCCTAAAAATAATCTATATTCTTCAAATACAGATAGGTATCCATTGAAATATGGCATGTCTCCTAATCATATAGGTATTAAATTCAATAATTTTTTCTCTTAATCAGAAATAAACTCTTCATTTTTATGGTATATGACCCAATTCATTGAGGTATCTATAGGATCATGTAACTGGTTAATACATCATTTATACACCATTGTGAATATGTTTCCATGCAATGCTCTGGGAATTTCATGTGAGCTGCATGATGTGATGTTTACTACAAGTTTATGTATTTTATTCCATACACCTCACCCATCATGGTCACAATAATTTTCAAATACACATTATTATATCAAGAATTTGGGTTTTCCCTACATTTCATTTCCTTATTCCCCACCTATTGGTTTCATCATCTATATGTGAAAATATCATAACATCCCTTTATATTCCATATTATACCTATGAATCACTAAATGTTGTCCTAGAAACATGGAAAACCACAATGTCCTCATTTGAAAGATCTCATTTTACCCATCAATGGTCAGGATGTGGAACCCATATTTTATCCTTTGAATGATCCCTCTAATCAAGACCCCTAGTATTGATGCGTTCAATTGGATGTTCATATGTAATATTTCCCCTGTATATTCTCACTACCATTTATTGGAATCGAAAACATGGAATTAAATGATTTCTAATTAGATGGAATGACATGTATGATTTTATACTACAATGGACTTGTGTTATTAATCATCATGGTAGAAAAATCAACATACTTAAATATTTTAAATATAGGAAAGTAGATGGAATGCCATTTTGTGTGGCGGTTTTTAAGATCCTAAAGTCATGCCCAGAATTTGGAATGTTTTCAAGAGAATAGTAGAGGTAGTATAGCATCCCCAGATCTGATGATTCAATACATGGATATCACATAAATCAAGCAAAATGATCAATGACAACACCTAATTGTTAGAAGAGGTTGTGGGACATATGAAGTGTAAACCAATTCCCAAATCATCGTACAAAAAGAAACTCGATAAGGTTCGACTTCAGAGTTATTAGATATTGACAAAGGAAAGATCATAGATAATGATAATCCACTCTCTAAAAACAAGAAAAAATTGGTGTAGTACTTGTAATGAAAAAGGAAACATGATTTTTTCAATAATTTCCCATGTAATCTCTCACTTGGGCTTCAACTTCTCAGCTACACTGATCCCCATGATCACGGGTGGTGCATGTGAATATAAAGGGAATATTTGATAACTTATTATGTTTCCAAAATAGGTGAAATTTATATTATGGTTTAGATTAAATGATACTCCTTTTTTAAATTGGAACTCAATTATCCTAAATTTAAAAATGTATCTCAAGAAGACTTGAATTTTCTAGAGATAATTTGGTTCAATTTTAAAAAAATATATTCAATCATCCTGAGTAGACCACATTTCCGATTGATCTTCGCTATTCTTATGGATTTAAATAATAATAATAAAATTGTTTTCATATGATTTCATTTCATTCATAGATTGTTTTTTAATGATCTGACCATTAAACAAAGGTCTTGTAATTTTAAAAAACAAATGTGTGTTTCCAATCAGTTTGATCAAACACCACCTCAATTTGGAATTCCATATGCAAACCATTTTATAATTAACCATACTGTAATTTTTATCTGATTAAAAATCATTCAGAGGTTTTTTAGTTCTTTTTGACCCCCTGAAAAAAAAATTAATGGGTTTCAGTGTCAAAATTGATTCCCCCATCACTTGGTGATCTAGTAACAGCGCATAAGACCTTTTAGTTTCCATACTAAAACCGATTTTGTGATAGAAGTAATTTTCCATCATAGATTATATGTTAGCCTCCATTCTTGAAAAAATCAGGTGTGGGAATTTGGTTTTCAACAAAAAAAAATCCTCTAATCAAACCAAGAACCACATAATTGAGTCACTCCTTTAATCATAATCCACGATATCCAACCTTCTTTCACCATCATATTCTCACCACCAAGAATTTCCACATGCCCAATCTTATCAAGAACACATTTGAAAAAGGATACATGGATCCATATAATTCAAATAATCCACCATTATCATTTTCAAACTGGTTTGGGGAATACTCCACCCTATATCACAATTGGGGTACGCCATGGAACTAATACAACTTGTTTGGATTGTTTTTCTCCAACCCTAGGCCTTCTAGGCCCAACACATAATCCCTTATAGAGTTCAATAGAAAATCTCATTTGGTGATAGGTTTAACATCACATCCATTATAATATGTCATATACCATTCTATTTGGAATCTAATGTGGGACATCAGCTTTCACCCAATAGTCAAAAATTGAAAATAGTAAATTTTGTTGTTTTAGGAAGACCACATGTCCAACCAACGTTTTATCTACTATTAAACATCAAAAAATAATAATAACAATATTTTTCTATGATTTCAAATACTTATAAGGACTTTACTCATGGATCTGGATAGTAAAGGGATGATTTAGTGTTTTAAAACATCAAAAGTGTTCACTAGGAAAATAGAAACATATATTTGGATTTCTTCTACTTGACCATTTAAAAATTCACTATATGATTTCTTTTCATCCAGTTCTATGGGATTTGGAAGTTATTTAGTTCATTTCGACCCCATGAAACATATTTTTAGATGTCATCAATCCTTTAAAATTTTCATATTTGGTTTTCCTGGTCATATTGCACATCTAATTGATATGATTTCGTCTCATAAACACCACAAATAATAATAACATGATTCTCATATTATTTCACATCATTCTAAAGATGTTTGATATGGATATGACTGTTAAATGCTCATTTTATAATTTAATAACAACGAAAGGGTGTTTCATGTCATCTCACAAAAAAGTAACCTTGGATTGAATTTTTTTTATTAACTACAACACAATTAATTATATGGTTCTTCTCAATTTATTTTATGGAATTATAAGGCTATTTGGTTGGTTTTGACCCCATGAATAACATTTTTAAAGTGAGGTGAACCTTTAAAAACTACATGTTCAATCATTTTAGGCATACTACAGGATCGATTAACATGTCATCTACCTGTATACATCACAAATAAAAATATCATGTTTTTCTTATTATTTCACCTCATTCTTAGGGAATTTGATATGGTTATAAATATTAAATGTAGGTTCTGACATTTTTAAACAATAAAAGTGTGTTCCATGACATTCTTGGAAAAAAACAGCTTATATAGACATTCCATCTACATGGCTGTTTGAAAATTCACTATAAATATTTTTTTTCTTATGATTTCATGGAATTTAAAGGCTGTTCAATTGGATTTGACACCCTAACACATATTTTTAAAGTTCATAAAACCTGTAAACACCTCATATGAATTTATTTCGAGAAGAACGCACATATTATTGACATGTAATATCCACATACACATCAAGTATAATCATAATTTGGTATTCCTATGATTTAAACTCATTATGAGGTCATTCGATATGGATCTGACCACTAAATGCATGTTTTGGCATTTTAGAACACCAAAATTGTGTTTTCGGTCATTCTATTAAAACAACACCTCATATTGAAGTTCCTTCTACATTACAAATTTCATAATTCATTGTAAAAAAATTTCTTTATATTTTATATAATTTTAAGGTCGTTCAGTTGGTTTTGACCACATGATGCATGTTTTTAAAGGGTGTCAATTCTTTTACAACTGCATATTTGGTCATTCTGGGAAGACCGTAGGTTTTACTGATGTGTCATTGTAACATCCTTCCCTACATATTGGATTGAGAAGATGTGGAGGTATTTTCTTCCTTAGTTAACATCCCCAATATCCCAAATTTAGGAAATAAATTCCAAGAGCTTTAAGTGACATTCAAGGATGATATTATCTTTAAAGATACAACATCCAAACAACCATCATCCAATAAACATATAGTTCTATATTTGATGCATGAGTAAAAAAACCATAAAAATGTTGCATCCAAAAGAAAAATATTCAAATTATAGTGATAGTGAATATAAAATACTTAATCAGATAACCAAATGATTATAAACATAAGGAAACTAAGACATATAAACACTGACAACACCCAACCTGCTCCAACCTCCAACTCCACATGTTCCATCCATGGTATCAATAAAAATCACTAAATAATTAAGATACATTTCATTTACTTGTGTCTTGATGGATGAAAACTATAAAGGAAAAATAGTAACCCAGTAGGGGGTAAATCTAAATTCAGTACTATTATCACAAAGACTTTCTAACTCACACTACTAGGATAAGAATCAATTATCACAATTTATATCAAATAGTTTTCAAAGTTGATAAAAATGTTTATAACAAAGCAGTAAAAATTTCAAATAAAAATTTTAAAAACCCATTTAACCAATTTTCATACTCAATCTTGTCTCCACACACACAATCATATGCGAATTTAATATAGTTTTATACTCATGAGCAGTCTTAAACAAATATGAAAGTCTTTACAAGGTGACCAATAAGCATGTGCCCCAATGAAACACACCACTTATCCAGGTTCACATAAAAACCTTTAACTCATGTCAACCATATATTAAAAATAGTATGAAAAATAAATCCACATAAAAAATTTATTTCTTTAAATAATTTTCTAAAACATTTCACAGGCATAAAAACAAAACAATAATTTTAACATCATCGTTTTGAAATTATAAAAAAATAGGGTTTTCCAAATCCATTCAATTTAAACAATTACTATAGCCATAAAAAAATGGATTCCCTCAAGAATCATACAAGTATTTCACAATAATTTCAAGCCAATCATTTCATCAAAAAATTCCTCCATGTTTTATAAGAAGTGGAGATGATATTGAATCCACCTACCTCTCAATGGTTAGAGAAAACAAAGAATGACGCTAAAAATATTTTGATCCAATAATAATGAAACTTCCCTTAAATATATTCAAGAATGAATCATCAATATTCCTATAAAAACATACATCTATTCTCAATATATTACATATATGGTTCAACGAGATAGTAGAGGAAGATATTTAAGAAAAATGGTGAAGAACACCGACTTACTGACGAATCTGTATCTCTAATGAACTTTCATTAACCTAAGAATCAATTTTTAATCTAAGGGGATAATATATCAAGCCTTGGGAGAACAATTAATTTGCAAAATTTGAAAATTAGGCAACTAATGAGGCATAAGGGTCATAATTCTAATTATATTAATAATTATCATGTTGCCAACTGTATTTATTGTGGTTTTTAAAATCATGTATCAACCATGCATGTGCTACTAGAAAAGAAAAAGTACACACATGGTTTTGTAAACCAAAAAATAAAACATAATGTGATACTATATAATTACACACTCCCACATAATTGGCTCACATGGTTATACAAATTGTGCACAAATTTGTTTGTTTACACTTTTTAAGAAGCACGGTTTCTCCTGATCCCTCGCATGGCTTCTCTAAATTGTGCACCAACCAAGTAACTATCTAATGACTCCAAAAACATGTATAATGGTTTACCAGATGTGGTTCATGGTTTCTACTAAACATTCATAACCTATTCACCTCTATAAGAACCACCAAAGCAATCTAAACCCCTCCTAAACCACCCAAACCACAACCCATACATTTTGTAACTTAATATTAATAAATAAAGGGTCTTGTACATGAAATTGGGATGCTAAATTGTCCACATCATTGGTCTTTCTATACCTTGAATGTATATACCCATTATTTTACTATAGGATTTTATGCCATTTCTCTAACATTTCTTTATCATGCTTCAACGTGTCTTCCTAAATCTAACCATACTACCATAATACCCATAATAGAATAATGATTTTCCCATAAAATATATTCTATTTCCTATATATAACTTATATAATCACATGATTACATATAAAATATAGCTCTATGTCAACATGATCTCATTGAAACACATGGTATAGATCTATTTTGTACTTCTTAATCATAGATACATGAAACACATTGTGAGATAAAATGAACATTGGAAGTAAGGCCAACCGATATTCTGCATCACCAAATTTTTCATGTATTTAAAATGGGCCAATTTATCATCATGATAGATTTAACTACTTACCTATATGAATATTACCAATCCTTAGATATATCTTTAAGAAAACATGATTACCCACCTCAAATGAAAATGTTCATAAATGATGATCCACTTATGATTTATGAAAAACTGAGTTATATTTGTCCTATTTATGGTCAACTATATCAACATTATTGTCACTTTCAAAAGGTCATTTTTAATATGTAAATTCTCACATATTTACACCCAAAAGAGTATAAAATGATAAGTAAGGAAATAAAATGCATCAAAAGGAGCCATATATACTGATGCCTGGTCACTTTTGTTGTACTTGATCTCTACTAGTGATATGTAGTCCCCCCATGAGCCACCAAAATCTTTTACAGAGTCCCTAAACATTTCCTCCAATTCTTGGTTTATCCTTTCATATTATCCATCCATTTGAGGATGATAATCTATACTCACAGAAAACTATATTCTTAGGGAATTTATTATATAATTCCAAAAATGACATGTAAAACCTAGGGTATCTATGAGATACAATTGATATTGGAACATAATTAATCATTAAAACTTCTTGAATATATATTTTCGAAAAATATTCCACCATATTGGTTTCATAAATAGGGAAAGAGTGTGCCTACTTCTTGATTCGATAAAAAATTACACATATGAAAATATATTTATGAACCCTTCTTGGAGTCCAATCACAAAATCCATGGATATGTGATTCCATTTATCCATGGGAAACAATGAATAATGAAACTTACAATTCATTTGTTGGTTCTCTAACTAGACCTAATAATAGGTTAGGAATCTCGATAAAAACTCTAAACATATTATTTTCCTATTAACCCACCAAAACTTTTCTTCCGTAACTTTATACTTATTTTTATTTAAGAATTAAAATAAAATAATTAATATTTATTGGAATTAAGAATTTGTTCCCAATCTGTCAAAGGTACCCCAATATGATCCTTAAAAAACAACACAAATATCTCTTAATTAGTTCATCCCTCAATGGTATCCCCATAATTAAGTTCTGAGCTCATCAATAAAAAAATATAATATGATATATTAGCATATCTAACCATCTACACCACATTATGAATAATAGAAACTAGAATGAAAACCAAAAAATTACCATGCTTCACACAATCAAGATTCATATCAGCTATAACTGACATGAGATTCCATTGATATGAATCTTGTTTATCCAACTAATTATATGAATTAAAACTCATGTAATCATAAATATAATTTTCTTTCCTAAGGGTATACATAAAATCAAATTCAAAAATTTTCAGATTTTTCATCCATCTATGTTGTATGAGATTAAAATTTCTTTGAGAGAAAATGTTCTTCAAGATTTTATAATATGTATACACAATAATTTTCTCAACAAAAATAAAATGAAACCAAGGCATTAAGGAATTAAATATAGTATCCAACTCCAAATCATGTTTTGGGTAGCCCTTCTCATGCACCCATAACATCTATAAGTTAGGGCGTGATATCCCCATATAAGAACAGATCACAACTTCGATCTCGAAGCACTGAAATACATGACATGGTCCTATCTAGACTCTGGTAACATGAGGATAGGTAAACATTCTAGATAACCCTAGTGTTCAAGGACTTATTTTGGGAACTCATCATCCCATTGGAAAGGATTTTTTTTCTTCGTAAAAGTTATCAATGGTGATTCTAGGTGAGAAAAATCAGGAACAAAGCATCCTATTATCCTACTAATCCAAGGAAACTACATTTCTCAATGGAATTCATTGGTTATTTCTAATAGATAATATCTACTATATTTTTATTATAAAAAATCATTTTTTCGTTAATTACATGGCCAAGAAAACCTAACTATTTTTTTAATGTCACAAATTGATAACTTCTCATAAAGGTGATTCTCCCACAAGATTCCCAACACTATAGAAAATTGGTGAGCATGATTTTATTTATTTTTTCATTATAAACTAGAATATTATTAATTAAAACCACCACAATGTAATCTAGATACCTCTAAAATATTTGATTCCTCAATTCCATAAAAACCACAAGTGCATCCATAAGATCAATAGACATAACTGCATATTTATAATGGAAATATCTTCTTCTAAATGATGTCTTTATAATATCCTCCTTCCAAAATCATAGTCGGTGATATCCTGATCATATTTAAATTTTAGAGAACCATTGGGATCCCCTTAATTAATAAAATATATCATCAATTCATGGATGATAAAACCAATTATTTATCATAACTTGGTAAAGCTTATGTGAGTTCACAAAAATCCTAAGATTTCCAATATCCTTTTCCACAAAAATCACTCATGATTCTCAAGAAGATTTGACGGGTAGAATGAACCCTTTTCTTTCCATCTCTTCAAGATGGGTTTTTAATTCATTTATCTCCATTATTTCCATCCTATAAGATAATAGTGAGATAGGATTGGTCCATGATATGAGATCAATCATAAATTTCACTTATCTTTTAGGATGAAAACCTAAGAAGTTATAGTGACCTAGGATTAACATACATATATATTAAATTATTTTAGATGAATATTCATCACATTACAAAGGTACATGCCTTGAGACCATAATATTTTAGTACCTTTGGAATCATGGAACATTCTCTTCTAATTAAATGAAATTTCTTCAACATATCCCATAATGAACATCCCCTTTAGTACTCTTACTTAAAAAAACCTTTATTCATAACTTGGGTAAAGGAAACATAAGAAAGGGGTGAGCTTAGATGATCAGTAAGGGAAAAATTATATATAATAATAACATGATCATAAGGGTATGAGAACATGATATATACATTTAAAGACCATACCCTACATATAAAAGATCATATTCATGAGTCATGGCCTAAATATTTGCAGATCATAAGTCATGAATCATCAGGAAATCGGGAGAATAATACAAAAAATCATAACATAGGAATAAGATATGGAATTGTGGAAGGCACATGAGCATATAAAATAATTTATAAAATATTATAGGAATCAAGGCCAAGGGAATCTCAGTAGTATGGTTTCACTCCCCCCCCCTACCATATTGGTTTTCATGGTTCACTCCAATGACCATCATAGTATTCAAGGTTCACTCACTAGACTATCTTAGCAGACAAAGTCCTTTAATGAAACGAGTTCACTCCCCGTTCCACCCATTTATATCTCATGGGATATATATATTTACACATTGTATTGGATGGATATATAGGTCTCACCCATATCATAATGAAATCATATATACATGTTCCACAAGATCATAAACAATCATATCATAACCCCTGAAATGAAAAAGGTGTCATGAACATGTACTCATACCATAACATATAAAAAAGAGATAAGTTCCATAATCATTTCATAAAAGAATAACCAATGATAATAAGTGTGTTTGATAATAATATAACCCCTAAAAGTGAACTAGGTTTTATAAATATATAACTTGTGAAAGATAAAGGTGTTTTATAAACATATACCTTGTAAAAGAGAAATAGGTTTCATAAACATCATTTCATAAAACCATATGCCATTCAGAGAAATAATTTGAATGGAACCATTGGATAATGTCACTAAAAATTCATGACTAACACCAATGGATGTAATATTATATGGAAAATAATGTTTTGAAAACATTTCAGGAGTAAGATATCATTTCTAATTTGAAAAAAAAATACTTTTTTAAAACATAATCTCTATTGAAAACCATTCTCATTGAAAATAAAATTTAACACTAATAAATTAAACTAAATATATATTTTCATATAAAAAATATAAAATAATCTTCAAATGTTTTTGAAAACATTATTCTTTTTAAACACTCTAAGAACCTATAATGAAATATTGAAAATTTTTTGAAAACTCTTCCTTCGACAACTCATTGAAAATTTATAATAAAAGAACGAATTTTTTTAAAAACCATTCCTTTTAAAACACATTAAAAAATTATAAATAAATCTAAAAAAGGTATTTAAAACCATTTCAACGAAAAAAATTGAAAGCATATAAATAAATCTTGATAACATTTTGTAAAACGTTTTCCTTCAGAACCTTTTTCCTTGAAAATATATAAAAGAAGCTTGAAAACATTTTGAAAACCATTTTCCATGAAAATTTATAAAATAATCAAGAATTTTTTTGAAAATCATAATCTATGAAAACATGTAAAAGAATATTGAAAACATTTAAATAATTTTCTTTTAAAACAACCTTTTAAAAGAATATATGAAAAACATTGAAAATCATTTAAAACAATTTATTAAAAATAACAAATTTTCATTGAAAACAATTTCTTTTAAATACCATTAAAAATGAATTTCTAGAATATTAGGACAAAAAAATTTATTAAAAATTATTCATTTAAACATGAAATGAAATATTCAAATAAAGTACATTCATGATGGAGGATAAATCCATACATGTCGAACATTCCTTTTACGCTGTAAAAATATAAAATAGTGGCTTGATCAGAAAATGAAAAGAAGATTAAGTTTAAAAAACACCCTGTATTTTAAATGTAAAAACATGTGTAAATTTTTTTTAAATTTCATATAATAATTGTAAAGTATTTTTATAAAACATTTTATAAATTATGGTTTTTAAAGAAAACATATTTTTGACTGAAAAGGGAGATAAAGCAGGATTTTCTTATAAAACACATTTTTAATTATCATAGGTAATAAATAGTCGTAAAATATCCCTAATTATTTAATCTATCATGTAAAACTAGAGGATAATAAAATACTGGAGTGTTTTCGAAATATATATCATAATACCTCATCTAGGAAATCATAATCACAAACAATCATAATAAGCGATGAGGTTGTTGTAATAAAATCTTACCACTTGATAACTTTGAATCATATTCCCTATATAAGAGAATGAAATAAGATGAAACATAAAATTTCATTAAATTAATCATATTCATGATATAACATGTCAAATAGTATTATATACACCTCATAAAAAGTATAGCTGTATAACATGGCATTTGTCTCAAATAAGGAAAATTGAGACAACATTACTCTACTGATTTGGTATATTTTGAAACAAAAACCCCATGAAAGATAGATCATAAATGGATATGTAAATACCCATACTTTTAGGGATTATATTAATATAATATATTCATGTTTATTATATACACCACACATAATAAATGAGTAGTCAATAAGGCATAAATCTCACAGAAATAAGAGTTAGACAAGAAAACCCCTACTGCTTGAGTAACATTAGAATATTAAGATACAAGAATGATTAACAAAAATTAAATATTTTAATGTGATTAAATAAATTAGATTAATTATATAACATGTGATAGGTATATATAAACACCACACAAAATAAATGAGTGGTGAATATGGGATGTATCTCACAAAAATAAAAAGTGAGATAAATTTCCCTTACCTTAAGTCTTGACTTTCTTCGTACACATTCAAACCTCCTTCAAAATAAATAAAATTTTATTATAAATATACCAAATAAATTTATTACTACATATAATAAGATATATTATTTTGTTATGACTTTATATTATCCATTTATTAATAACTCCATGATAATGTTACATTTTTCGTAATATCCTATTTGTTTTCCGTATATTTTTTCATGTTATTCTTAATCCTCTTACATAGATAATGATATAAATATATAAATAATGTAAAAAATGATAAAATTATCAGAAATATTTAGTATATATGTATTCATATTAATCTATAAAATTTATAAATATGAAATGGAATACACCGTTCAGGGAGACGGTAGGTCGTACGAAGGCATGAAAGTTTTTTTCATTTTATTGTCATATTGAAATAAAATTAGTAAATAAAATATATTTATATATATAAATATAATATATTTAAATTATAATTAAAATGTCACATAATCCATATCATTTCACTACAACCATTCGTAATACATTCCATGTAATGTGTGAAGGAATCACATCGCTTTGAGTTGGTGCTAGTCCACACATCCACAAAAAAAGTTATCATGTTTTCCAAAAATTAAAAACATGAAGTTATGTGTTATATAATAATTAAATAATAATAAATATATCATAAATATTATAAATATAATATAAAATTAGAGTTTCTATCCTAATTCCCATCCATGATAGGTGGTAAATAAAAAATGAACAGTATCGTTTCGTGAGGTGGTAGTTTGTCTTACATAGGAATGGTAAGTCCGTTACCCATGACATGGAAGTATGTGTAAGTGTACATCAAACCCATATATTAACAATATATCATTATATTTAGAACTCTTATATTCTAATGTAATCATTGAATAATAATATTTTATGGAGTAGAGAATGAAAATAACACAAAAGATCTTGAGTGTAACACCCCTAGAATTTATGAGATAGATTATTTTTAATTTCATTGATGTCTTGTGTTGTATACTACAGTTATATTATCTTGAATTATACATAACATTGTATTAGCTTGCAGTAAATGCAACACTATTCTTGGCTTTTTTTACACACAATTTCAAGTTCTTTTGATAGAATTCATTTCACAGAATAGTAAGTATAGATTTTGTTAAACGTATAAAAGAATTATGTTTGGATTATGTTATAAGAAACACAAAATTTAAGCTTTCACTAAATCTAACACTTACTTGTATTGCATTACACGCAAGAGATACCTTCCTTGATAGCTGGCATACGCAATACCGAGTTTCACTAAACAATGATATATTATTAAAATATTATATAAACTAGCTGTTATGAATAGTATTTACCACATTTTTAATTTTATATAACATTAAAATTCATATTATGTATTTTATAAAACATGATATAAGAATAAATTTAATTTTTCAGATAAAAGAAGTATTTTTCAAAAAATGCATTTTTGTCGCCTTTTGATGGTGCACCAATTTCAAATATAATTTTTAACACTTTAATATATTCTATTTTAAAAAATAAGCTTCTTATTTAGAATAGAGACATGAAAATTTAACTTGGTAGAAATTTTGGTATTTTATAATGAAATTCATATTTTGATGAATCGTGAAAAATACTGTATTTTAATTCAAAACTGCCTTTTCATCTATATTATTTATATAGGTAGATTATCTTTTTAGTTGGTTTTAAAGTTTAATTAGATAATGTTTTTATAATTTAATCAAATATTGGTAATTTTATGTAATTTAACATATAAATTTTACATAAACACATGATAGTCTTTGGATAAGTTTTTACTTCTTAAAAACATGCTTCTTCGTTTTGACAACGAGAATTAATTTTAAATTAATTTCTTCAAATTTTGTGTTTTGAATTATGAAACAGCGGTTCCCTATTTGGAATCAATAGTTCCTAATTATGTTAATATGTTACTTTTATTTTTTTTTATATTATGAATAGTAACTACGGTAATTTTTATTTAACACAGTTTAAGATAAATCAGGTAAATTAGGGTAACTAACAATATGATAAAGATAATAAAATTACCCAAAAACCTGACAAAATCCTATTTTATGAATTGAAGTCGACCAATATCACCTAGGAGTCATAATTTATTCATTTAATAGACTTTTTCCCATGATTGTGAAGTAATTAGATGTAAAACAAAAGAAGGTGACAACATGTCACTTTCATATATCTTATAAGTATAATAATTTTAATATAGAGACACACATGATAAAACTTCAAAAATAAATAGCCTTAAAAAATATAAAGAAATTATATACATCATGTGAATTTATTTAAAATTTTTAAATATTAAATAATTTCCATTAAGGATGACACAATAGTGATGTAGAAATTAGTTTATTGAGAGAAATATCAAATAAATAGTTTTAAAAATATAAAAATAATTATCATATGAACTAATTACTATTATCAATAAATTGTATAGGTGAATATGACACATTAGTAGTTTATTAAATATTTTTATTCAAAATTATCTTCTATTTGGATTTTATTTAAAGTCAAATAAATGAATAGTGTCAAAATTAAAAATATTGATAATTTATAAAAAACATATTATTAAATTATATAAAAATCGCCAAAATATTTAAAAAAAATACAAAGTTAAAAATATATGGTCTAAAATGTCAAAATATATCTAATTTTGGAAAATTTAAAACACATAATTAAGTATTTATAACCATTTAATATTTATAATATTATTATTAAAAATAAAATTAAATAAATTAAATAAGGATAAATCAAAAATAAAATGTTTAAAATAAAATCAAAACATGTATAAAATTTATTAGTTGAAAGTATATTGATCCATAATTTTCTTATATTCTAACTAAATGCAATTGGGGGAATTATAAACCGAAAATTAATTTATAATAAATTAATATTTTAGGACATTCCAAAGGTAACCCTCCCCTCTCTTATAAAATGAACATCTCCTTCTCTTTTAATAACACCTCAAAATCCCTTTTTCTCGGCCAAAACCTACCCAAATCACCTCCCAACATCCCTGAAATCATCCTTGAGTCTACACTTTGGGAATAAATCCATCTTAAGGAGTCCTTTGTTTTTGTACGAAAATCAGATACCCGAAAAAAAAGGTAATTATTTTATCACATCTTTCCAAATTATTTTCTTCTTTTACATCCCCTTATTATGTTTTTCTCATAATAAAGTAATAAATATAGTATATTCCACATTATTATATGTTATTATTATTATGGTACAAACTTATACCTCTTTTTATCAATCCTACGAATAACAATATCACAATGCATGTGTATGTGCAGCATACCACCTCTGCATCAGGGAATAATTTTTTATTCAACAACACATAATTTGGATGGGTATATTGATGAGTATAACAGATTTTAATAATGAATATAACATAATAATTATTTTTTACGATTCCTATACCATCCAATTCTATACTATTTAACCATCAAGGGAATGATATCGTCGCTCGTGTAAATGTACGACTTACTGTCTCCACGACACGATAAGATTAATTATCCACATTAACCATTCAAGAATTATTATAAAGTAGATATAATAAATAATCATGAAATATATTATCTAAAAATTATACTAAATTTATTTATATATTTATATTTGTGTCTGTGTTTGTGTGTGTCAATTACTTGCTTCCAATCAATTCAATAATGAAACGGAAACAGCATTCAGGCATACGTATAGCTTATCATCTCCATGAATGGTGTATTACATGTCATTTATCTATATATTTTATATATTTCAATACTGAATATATATGATATAAAAATCATGTTTTACATTATGTAAGCAATTAAATCATGATCTAATTAATAAGATCAAGAATAAAAAGTCAAAACATGTACGATAAATGAAAGGATTATTACCCAAATCATTGCTCTAAAATAGAATTGAAAAATGAATGGGTAATATAATGTCATAAGTGAATCATATATGATATCATAAATATTATTATTGTTCTGTTACAAGTAAATAATATGTTTAAGCCCACTATATTGGAGTCTCACACACAAACAGAAGAAATCATACCTAAGGTAAGGGATAATTTTGCAATCTAATTATTACCTGAGATTGTTTTTTATAAGTATTTATTGGGGTATATTATAATTCAATTCCAAGTTTCAGAAATATATAATATTATTTCTATACTTGTTTTATTTTTTATTTTGACCATTAGTGAATTTTTATTAAATTGTATGGAAGGAATCCTTCTTTCATTTTCCATATGAGGTACTTTTTGAATTTTCTCACAAAAGTATGAGGAGAATGTTTTTTCAACTTATACAACATGAATGGATTTCTATAGTTCGTTGAAACCTCATTTCCATAAATATTACTCTAAAATATTTCAATTTTATTTTCAACTAAATTCTTTTCTTTTGAAATTGTGCGGTATTTTGATAAAATAATTTTTTTAGGAAGAAAGGATATTTTTCTTGGGAATTAAGTTCATGTGTTTTATCAACATTATTCTCTATCTAAGATTATGCTCTTAAATAATATTATGTTTATATACATATTATTACTATTATTTGATTGTGTTAATGATGGAATGATCTTTTATATGAATTATGTTCTGATGTAATGATGTTTATGAAACCCATTTAATCTCTTAGGTTATGCTATGATGAATTATTTATGTTTTTATGGAACATGTAAGAATGATTTCATTATGAGATGGGTGGGACATATATCTCCCTACAATGTATTGGGTGATGATTTATATGTAATTATATAGACAATATTGTAATATAAATTAAATTTGGTTCAGTAATACGGTGCTGGAACAGAATGTAAATCTTGTTCAGAAATACATGGCTGGAACGGTGAGTAAACTCGGTCTAGTAATGGACTATGTACACTATGATAGTCCTGGAAGAAATTACTTGGCTACTATGGAAATCATATTAGGTTCTTATTTGTTTTCCATAATTCCATTTTTTATTCAAATGTTATTTTATCATGGTTAATGTTTCTTTATTATCTGTGTCTTGCGTACTGCCATGATTTATTTCTTGACTCATGATTTTGATATTTACATTTTATGTTCATGTCTTTAAATTATTATTTTTATGGTTTGTTTTATGTTCTAAATGTTTACATTTATTGAGAATTTGATCTCACCCTTTTTAGTTTTTCTATTCCATATGATATAAGGAATGGTTTTATGTAGGAAAACAAAAGGGGAAGGTCTTTATGGGATATGTTAGAGATTTTTCAACAAGATAGAAGATTATGTTCCAAGTTTCCAAACACACTAATGTAATATGGTATTTGGGAATATTTTTTTATTCCAAGGAATCAATTTAATATCCATGTATGTTATGCTTGGGTTTCTAGAGTTAGTATCAGAGTGAAGGTTTAGTTAACCTTTGGAAACTAAGATGCGAAAACATTAGTGAGATCCCTAGAGATATTTCTAAGTTATGTCTAGGGATTTCCCTGAGGGTAAGTATAGCTATAGGTTACCTTCCTAGAGTTATAGTAATGATCATGAATAACCTAATATTAGATCTAATATGATAGATATTGAATGTACTCCCCCATGATTATGTTGTTTCCTATTATGATTTTCCCTCTCACGCTACTCTTTTTGGGTTTTAGATAACGGTTGGAACCTGAAGGAATCGGGTTAATGATTACTGCATTGGGAAATGAAATTATTCTCTTATTGAACAATAAAGTGTTATGGGAGATGGAATGAAAAATCTTATTTCTATTCTTATAAAAGTTATGAATCATTCTGGACTTCTGTATTAGTAGAGAAGGGAACAATATTTTGTTGAGTCCTTCATGAGGAAACATCTACATTATTTTAGTGGGTCTTCTGATCCACTTATTTCTGAAATATAATTCAGTAACAATGAAAAGATATTTCCCATACTTTGTTTTTTAGAACATGAAAAATTCATTTTGTCTGTTTATCCTTTAGAAGGCGATGCAGACCAGTGGTGGACTCTAATCAATAATACAAGGCAGCAAGATGAAATTGATTCCATGGAATGGGATGAGTTAAAGAACTTATTTTTCAATAAGTAATTCCCTAATATTCTTCAAAAAAATATGTAAAATTATCTCCTTTATATTAATCAAAAGTATTATGAATCTGTTGGTACATACAAGGCAAATTTTAAGACATTCAAGGTATACTTTAGGTTTTATAATCCAACTTGAAAGTAAAATTGATGGATTCTTCAGTGGATTAAAACCAAATCATCAAAGGGAATTATCTATAAGAGACTTTAGTATCTATGAAGAGATGGTTCATTGTGATATGAAGGTAGAAATATAAGTTGTTATTACATATCAATCTCATGGTTTTGACAAAAAACGAAAGATGAAGTTCAAGGGAAATTGTCAAAGCAGTGGTGAAAAGAAGATAAATGTTTCCTTATGATCAAAGTGTGGAAAGAATCATGGTAGGGATTTTCTTAAAGGGACTCTTAAATAGTTAATGTCTATAAAATAAGGTCATTGAGCAGTTGATTACTGAATTAAGGGAAAAAAGTTTCTAATGATGTGAATAGAGAAAATTCTACAGGGAAGACACCACTAACACTTCAATGCTACAAGTCAAAGGAATTGGGGAATTATTCTAACAAATTCCCTAATCCAATGGTTAATGATGATCGATGTTAACAAACTATTAAATAAAAAAGACAAAGGAACATCACATGTGATCACTATTGGTGATTTTTTAGTATGACAACGAAGTGGTGGATTGATTATGTGTTTATGTAATGGGATTCCAAAATTGTGTTGTTGAATCTCTTTTATAGTATTATGGAATATTTGAATATCTATGTAGTGCTCCATTATGGTTTTCCATATGTATATCATATTGGTTACCATGAAAAGTGATTGAAATATTTTTGGAAAGCACATTATATGTGAATAAATAAGCGATAAGGAGATAACAATATTTTTGATAGTATTAATGACCTCATGACTGATATAAGGAAGAAGTAATATCATGGTTTGAGTATATATAATTTTTGGTATTTTTCGTGTGTGGAAAGAGTTAATTTTGACAGAATTCATGTTTTCACTAAGTTTATATGGTAATTTATGTTATTATCATGTTTCAAGAGAATACATGATTAAGGTATTCCCATGTTTGGAATTTGATAACCAAGAACTACCTTATGATTTATGGGAGATAATGGTTAAGTTGATTTGGTTCACCTCTTTCTAAAGTTTTATATTTTTAGTTTTTGGAAGGACTGTAATGTTATCCATTTATGGGTAGTATAAGTTATATTCTATTTTAATTTTGATAGATTAAAATATTATCTCACTATAGGTGGACTTATTCATATTTTATTACCTCTTCTAACCTTTTTGTTGAGACATATGGAATGACCTATCACTCTATCGTATGATCTGCTAACACTTCAAGAATGATAAATTCGACTTCATTTCATTAAATAATAGATAAAGGGGAAATTGTTCAAGGCACGAACAACGGTGAGATTGTACTAAAATCATGTATGTATTTATTCTCATGAAATATTATTGAACATTAGGGAAAGGATCTTGACAACCAAAATTCTTATCTTAGTACCTTCTTATCCAATGAATAAAATGTTCCATTAAATCATCCTAGATTCATGGATTTATAGTTCTTAACTTTCTACAAACATTATTCTCTATCACTATCTATCTGAACATGAAGGTTAGATTTATCTTCTCTATCCATGTTTTCACTTCCAAACTATATTCTCTGATTTGGAAAACTAGTGATGAGTTAAATTGGGTAACCATTATGATTATAACTTTCCTTTTAAAAATAAATTTTTAGTATTCCTTTTTACGATGAGTATTTCTATGAAAGAAACTTTCAAGTTGTAAAACCTTTATAACCCTCATGAATTTAAAGGTTGAAATTCATTTTAAGGGGATATAATGTAACACCCCAAGATTTTATGAGATATATTATTTTTAATTTATTTGATTTCTTGTGTTTTATGCTACACTAATATTATATTTCATTATACACAACACTGTATTAGCTTGCAATATATGCAACTCTATTCTTGGCTTGTGTTACACACAATTTCAATTTCTTCTAATAGAATTATTTTCAACCAAAAAATGAGTATAGAATTTATTTAATGTATAACATAACTATATTTGGATTATGTTATATGCAACACAAAATTAATATTTCACTAAATTCAACACTGACATGGATTTCATTACACGCAAGAGCGAACTTCATCAATATCTTGGATTGTACGCAATACCGAGTTTCACTAAACAATGGTATATTATTAAAATATTATACAAACTAGCCTTAATGAATATTATAAACATAATTTCTAATTTTATATAAAATTAAAATTTATATTATTTATTTTCCAGAACATGGTATAAGAATAAATTCAATTTTCGAATAAACGAAGTATTTTTCAAAAAAAACATTTTTGCCGCCTTTTGATAGTGAAATAATTTTAAATATAGTTTTTAACACTTTTATATATTATATTTGACAAAATAAACATCTTATTTGGAATTATTACATAAAAAATAACTTGGTTTAAATTTTGGTATTTTTCTGATGAAATTCATATTTTGATGAATAGTGAAAAATAGTGTATTTTAATTCAAAACTACCTTTTTATCTTATTTATTTATATAGTTAGATTGTATTTTTAATTGGTTTTAAAGTCTAATTAGATTATTATTTTTCATTTAATGCAATTTTCATAATTTTACGTAATGTCACATTTAAATTGGACATAAGCACATTATAATATTTTGATAAGTTTTTACTTCTTAAAAACACAATTTGTTTTTACAATGGGAATTAATTTTAAATTAATTTCTTGCAATTTTGTTTTTTTAATTATGAAAAATGGGTTCCATATTTTGAATCAGTGGGTACAAATTTTGTTAATATTTTACTTTTATTTTTTGGATATTATGAATAGTAACTACGGTAATTTTTATTTACCACATTAAAGGTAAATCATGTAAATTAGGGTAAACAGTAATATGATAAAGATAAAAAATTACCCTTACACCTTCCAAAATCCTATTGGATGAATTAAAGTCAACCAATATCACATAGGGGTCATAATTGATTAATTTAATGAACTTTTTTCCATGAAAGTGATGTAATTCTAATTAAAACAAAAGAAGGTAACAACATATCACTCTCATATATCTTGTATGTATAATAATTTTAATATAGTGATAAAAATAAAACCAATTTGAACATAAATACTATATTTAAATGTATTGACATTATCTGCATCATGTAAATTTATGTAGTGTTTTTATATATTAAATAATTACCATTAATGATGAGACAATAGGGATGTAGAAATTAGTTTATTAACAGAAATATCAAATAAATGGTTTTAAAAATATTAAAATAAATATCATATGAACAAATTAATGTGATCCAATAATTTTATAGGTGAAATATTCATTTTAAGAGTGTATTAAATATTTTTTTTCAAATTTATCTTCCGTTTGGATTTTATTTAAAGTTAAATAAATAAAGAGTGTCAAAATTTCCACATATGATATTTTATAAAATTAACATATTATTAAATTATATAAAAATAAAAAAAATATTTAAAATTTTAAAATTTAAAAATATATTGTTGAAAATTTCATAAATTATCAAATTATAGGAAATTGAAAATATTTATGTTAATATTTATAACCATTTAATATTTAGAATATTATTACCATAAATAAAATTAAATAGATTAAATAAGGATAAATCAAAATGATAAGGATTAAAATAAAATCAAAACATGTCTAAATTTTATTGGTTGAGAGTATTTGGACCAATAATATTATTATATTCGAAATAAATGAGTTTTGGAGCATTATAAACCAAAAATAAAATTTATAATAAATAATATTTTAAGACTTTGAAAAGGTGTCCATCCCCGCTCTTATTAACGGGAACCTATCCTTATCTTTTAATCACACCTCTGAATACCTTTTTATCAGCCAAACCTTGCCCAAATATCCTCCAAAATTCCCTAAATTCATCCTAGAGGCCACCTTTAGGAAAAAATCCATCATAATGAGTCCTTTTATGCATTCTAGAAACACATACCCGAAAAACTGGTAATTATTTTATCACCACATTCAAAGTTCTTTTATTCTTCTATTTCCTATTATTATATTTTTTATGATAATAAAGTAATAAATCCATTATATTCTGCATTATGATATTTTATTATAATTATGGTACAACCTTATACCTCTTTTTATCCATCCTATGAATAACAATATCACAATGTGTGCGTACATACAGGTTATCGTCTCCACGTCATGGTGTAATTTTTTATTCAAAAATACATAATTTAAATGGGTATACTGTTGATTATAATGGATTTAAATAATAATTATAACATAATAATTATTCTATAGAATTCATATATAATCCAATTCCATACTATTTAACCATCAAGGGAATTATATCATCACTTGTGAATGTGTACGGATTACCGTCACCATGACGCAATAAGATTAATTATCCACATTAACCATTAAATACTGGTTGAAAGGTATATATAATAAATAATAATTAAATATATGACCAAATAATTCTACTTGATTTATTTATATATATGTCATCCACTTGATTCCATTTAATTCAATAAATAAATAGAAACAACATTCATGTGTACGTATGGCATATCGTCTCTATGAACAATATATGCCATTTCATTTATCAATATATTATATATATTAATGTACTGAATATATATGATATATAAATCCTATTTTATATATTTTATGTAATTAAATAATGATCTAGGTAATAAGATCAAGAATAACAAGTCAAAACATGTTTGATAAATAAAACGATTATTATCCAAAACATTGCTTTAACATGAAATTGAAAACTAAACAGGTAATATAAAGTCATAATTGATTCATATATGATATAATAAGTATTATTATGGTTCTTTTACAATTTAATAATATTTTTAAACACCCTATATAGGATTTTCAGACACAAATGGAAAAAATTGGACCTACGGTACGAAATAATTTTGTAATCTCATTTTTATCCGAGATTGTTTATTTATAAATATTTATTGGGGTATATGTATCATTCATGTACAAGTTTCCTAAATATATACTATTATTTATATTCTTATACTATATTTTATTTTACCCATTAGTGAATTTTTATTAAACAGTATAAAAGGAATCTTTCTTTCATTTTCCATATCAACTACTTTTTGACTAATCCGGGAAAATTATGAGGAAAATGTTTTTTAACTTATATAGAATGAATAGATATTTATGGTTTCATGATTCCATATTTCCATAAATCTTCTTTTACACTATTTAAATTTTATTTTCAGGTAAATTTTTTTCTTTTGAGATCTCATGGCAATTTCAGAAAAGAAAATGTTTTTGAAGAAGAAATGATATTTTCCTTAGGAATTAAGTTCATGTGTTTTATCAAAATTATTTTCCATCTAAGATAACTCTCTTAAATAGGGCTATGTTTATAACCCTATTATTACTATGATTTTATTTTTTTTATTTATGGATTAATCTTTTATATGTATTATGTTATGAATGAATGATGTTTAAGAAACCCATTTTATTCCGTGGGTTATGCTATGATGAATGATTTATGTTTTTGTGGCACATGTAAGAATTATTTCTTTATGAGATTTCTGGGATATATATCTCCTTACAATTCATTGGGTAAATATTTATATCTCATGAGATATAAATGACTGGAATGGAATGTAAATCTAGTTCAGTAATACAGGGATGGATCAGCAAGAAATTCTGGTTCAGTAATATATGGTTGGAACATCATGTAAACCCAGTTCGATAACGCACGTTGTACACTATAATGTTCATAGATGAAATACATTGGATACTATAGAAATCATATTCTGTTCTCAATTTTTTCCATAATTCCTTGTTTTATGTTGATGCTATTTTATCATGTTAATATTCCTTTTATGATCTATGCCTTACGTACTGCCATGATTTATTTCATAACTCTTGATTTTGATATCTAAACATTATGTTCAATTTTTTATATTATTATGTTTATGGTTTGTTTTATTTTCTAGATTTTTACCCTTATAGAGCATTTTATCTCACCCTTTTTATGTTTTCTTTTCTCTAAGATATAAAACAATGTTTTAGGTAGGAAAAAAAGTGGAAGATCTTTATGTAAGATATTTAAGATACTTCAACAAGATAGAATATTATGTTCTATGTTTCTATAGAAACTAAACTAATAATTTATTTTGGGGTATATTTGTATTCCTCAAAAGAAATTTAATGTCTATGTATTTCAAGCTTGGGTCGCTTGATTGAGGAAGGATGTTACCTCTTATTTGGGTAACTTCTTTTTTTTGTACGAAAGCGATTCCTTGGATGGATTTCTTCCAAAAGGGTTGATTCTATAATTATGGTAGGGATGTATCAGTCTTATGGGGTATATTTTAGAAAATAAAAAAGGACATAATATTTGTTAATAAGTGGGAGGGATGAGTTTTGTTTTTATAGTGGAGGAGGAGTGGAATTCTTGTAAATTTTTGGATAAGAAATTCCACCCTTGTTTTTCCCATGTGGTGTGGATCTGATAATTGCACTAATTCTATAAAATGGATTATAGGGTCTAAATATAAACATAAATGGAATTTGGAAAAGTTTCTAGGATATTTATGGATTTATGTTAATGGTTTAGTCATTGTGAAGCTAATTTTTCTCTTAATTACTGTAATTATTTTTAATCACTTTCACTAATAATTTTTGTAAAAAAATAATTTGACCATATTATACATTATAAACTATTCTGATTAAAAATATGGAATCCATTTTTTCATACTCTGATTATATAATTGGAATAAATTAATTTAAAATTAATCTCGTAGACGTGTCATGACAGTAGGTTTTTAGGAAAAATGTTTAAAAGCTTGGGATTTTTACATGACATTTCAATGTGAAATTTGTTCTAATAACCTAAATTTGATTAAGTGGTGTATAATTGATCTAACTATACTTTAAAACAAAATCAAAACATATTTTAACTATCTAAATATATTAGATGAAAAAACTGTTATGAATTAAAATCAGTGTTTTTTTGTATTTCATCAATAAATGAAACTTCTCAAAAATATTCCAAAAAATTCACCTGAATTTAATTTTGATATTCCACCTAGAAATTCTTGGTTATTTTTTTCAAATAAAAATTATAAAATCATCAAAATTATAATTAAAAACATTTCACCATTAAAATGTGGTAAAAATTATATTTTAGAAAAACACATTTTTTATTCATAAAATTTCATTTATTCTTATATTATACCTATAATGTCAATTATATGAGTATTAGAAATATTTAATGAATGTATAATTTTTAATTTAAAAAAAACATTAATCAAGATTGGTTTTTTAATTTATTGAGATAAAATTGTGTTTTTACATAGAAAAATAGATTTCATAAAAAAGTAATTTATTTTTTTTCAAATAGTTATTGTTCACTTTATAACTCATTGTTAAACAAAGGAAACATTTTATATACATGTGTAAATACTATTTCACACATTTGTCAATAAAATTCCTCACTTCTATTCTAATGGTTGGGTGGTAACTATAATAGTGTTTTAATAATAACATTAATAGTATCTTGTAGTTCAGTAAAACTCATTCTTGCGTGTAATGAAAGCTATCAAAGGAACACCAAATTTTGTGTAATAAAATCCAAAAATTATTATACATGTATCACAAGGTAATCTAAGTGTTTACTGTAGTTTAATATTTACATGATTTTGGGTATAATTCAATCCAAAATTTTCCCTATGTATAACAAAAACTATATTCATTGTTATGTGAAATCAAAAAAATCAAAGTGACTAAACTAATTTGAAAACAAAATCACAATATCTTGGTTGTTACATTATAACCACCTTAAAATGAATTTCACCCACGAAATTAATTTTAATTATGAACATTTTAATACTTGAAAGTTTTATTCATAGAAACCCACATAGTAAAAATGAACACAAGATATTCCTTTACGAAAGGAAAGATGTAACCATAATGGTGACCGAAAGTAACACATTACTTGGATTCCACATAGGAGAACATATGTGGAAATATAATATTTTACCTTGAATAAATAATTATTAATATTGATAATTATCATTGAACACAAATATGTGAATGGTCAATGGAATGATAAGGGCCTCATAACCATAAATCTATGATGATTTATTAGATCATCGGTTCAATCGAAATGAATATATTATGATAAATATTTTTCAATATCCTTTTCAAATATTTGATTAATTGTTTTAACATTTTAGAACAAAATGAAATATACTAACTTGATTTTATTCATTTTCATATGCATAATCTCACGATTTGTTTGTCCCTTGCTCAATTTCTACTGCATCTCTTACTCTATGAAATGAAGGATAATTTTTCATTCTTGATGTACTAATAGATCATGAGTTATAATTATAAGTCATTACACCTATATTTACTTAGAATCAAAGGAAAATGGTTATCATAGGTTATTCAACATGTTTAAATCCTCATATGGTGGGATAATACTTTAATCGCGGAAACATAATCTGAATTTTAACTTAAACCATTCCATAAATTGTTATCCTTTTGAGGTTTCCCACTAGGATCAATGCACCACTGTGAGGGGGATGGGTTAACTAGTGGTATCTATTTATTTTATCTTTCTATTTTTGAAACAACCATTGTCCCCTATTAAGGAGTTGTCATCCTGTTCAAAATAACAACCACAAAACCATAGGAACAAAATAATTTACAAGGATCAATACTCAAAAAGAGTGTCTACATCCTTGGTATAGTTAGGAAGAAATATAATACCATAAAATCCAATAGAAAACAATACCTTTTGTGGAATACAAAGAGTATGAAATTCTATTACACTCATGTAGAACTATGTTCAATAAAACAGTGCATATTCTTCAAGTATCATGAGATGATGTAAAAAAATTTTGTAACAAACTTGTTATGGTAATACTTGACCAACTTTTCAAAAATATTTTCATCAAAAACAATTATTCACTATCTTACCAAGTAGTTTGTACGGAATCCCTCTAGAAGTCGTATTGACACTCAATCCATTTTCCCAGTCAAATTCCCCAGTTTGATTTCCCAATAAATATATATAACTCTAGTAGAATACCACTAAGAAAATTATGAACTGCTTCTTCTTGAGTCTGAAAAAGCCAGTTTGAGAACTCAGTCAAATCCAAAAACCCTTATTATGTTGTTCTCTATTATCCTTTATTATTTTTTCCAAAACACATCCTAAAGAAATCTCAATATATAAATATCTTCTCCCTTGAAATTTAGATATCCTCTCTCTTCATTCATGCATTGCACTTGTGTTATGAAATTAAAAAGTACTTTCTCTATTTATAGGTGATAAAAAAAAGTTTTGGTCAGGATTTTGAAAACAATTTCTATCTTAATAAAATTCCAAAAACATAAATTCCAATTCAATAACCCTCTATGTTGGGGATTTGTGATAGGATTAAAAAGGATTTTAGGGACCGAGACCTGGGTATTTCAGTGCAGACTATTGAATCCTCTTCACACGCATCCCAAAAAAAGGTAGAAGTTTAGCTGGGAAGGAATTTGAGGTGTGGTCAGAAGGGGTTAAAAATGAACCTCAAATCAAGAAGATTATTTAGGGGGTCAAAACGGTTCAAAATGTTTTTAAAACTCAAAACTACATTTAGCATTTAGAAACCAATGATCCTTCTTAGGATAAGACCTATGACCTGAATGGAGAAATTACATAAGGTGTGAAGTCTGAGGAGGATCCTAAGACTCTTGAGGAGGGTAAAACACCTAAGAAGAAGAAGAGGAAAGGATTCAAGGAGTACTCCAATTTACCAAATCCTAGGAAAACACAGTCACATAAAAAATATAAATCATATGAGATGGATACGTCTTTGGCCCTCATAGTTATTGTGTAGGAGAATCCTAAAGTTACAGTTTAGAAAAACTACAACAAGAAAAAAATCTACTGGAATGACAAATGACTCTAAAGAACCTATCCATCACTTTGAGGAGGAGATGGTGGAGGAACTTATTTATTTCAATATCCCACAGGAAGAGGAGGTGATGATGGGGAGACTTATTCAAGTGGCGTCCAAGAGCGAGCAGGAAAATTAGATCGAAAAACAAGATATGATCCTGATGAGAGGCTTCAATGATGGTAAAATCATCAAATAAGAGTATGTTCGATCGTGGGACAAAATGGAATGTTGTTTTGAATATTTTATTAGCAATGACCCGGCTACTACGGTATGGATTATGAACTGGAATATTTATAGAGAGGGAAGAACTAATAGGCTAAGGCTTTCCTTTGATGGCTTTGCTTCCTCCTATGAGGCTTCACCTCTGGATTAACTGGGACCGGTTTCTCTCTTTTCCAAAAAAGTGATTTTATAATAAAAAGTTAATTTTCAATCAGTCAGTATTTTTTTCTTTTCCTCATTTATTTTTTTCTTCTTTTATTTTTCTCTTCTTTTCTTCTTTTCTTATTTTATACTTTTATTCTTTTGTTCTTTTATTTGTTTCTTCTTTTCTTCTTTTCTTCTTTTCTTCTTTTCTTCTTTTCTTCTTTTCTTCTTTTCTTCTTTTCTTCTTTTATTATTTTCTTATTTTCTTCTTGTCTTATTTTCTTCTTTTATTATTTTCTTATTTTATTATTTTATTATTTTCTTCTCTTCTTCTTTTCTTCATTTCTTCTTTTCTTCTTTTCTTCTTTTATTCTTTTCTTCATTTTTTCATTTCTTCTTTTCTTCTTTTCTTCTTTTCTTCATTTCTTCTTCTCTTCTTTTCTTATTTTATTCTTTTCTTATTTTCTTCTTTTCTTCTGTTCTTCTGTTCTCTTCTTCTCTTATTTTATTCTTCTCTTCTTTTCTTCTTCTCTTATTTTCTTATTTTCTTATTTTCTTCTTTTCTTCTTTTCTTCTTTTCTTCTTTTCTTCTTTTCTTCTTTTCTTCGTTTCTTCTTTTTTTATTTTCTTCTTTTTTTATTTTCATCATTCTGATCATCTTGAGTCTGATAGAGTTATTAGCATCATTATGTGTCTATTATATTAGTCTATTATTAATTATAACAATTAGTGTTAAATACATTTTTATGGATTTTGAACCAATTATTAGTAAAATAAGGATTTGTTTTCATGAACCAATTGATACTAAAAAAACATCATAGTTCTTCTTTCGCATTTGACTTATTTTAAAAAAATTATCAATTCATTTTGATGAAAATAATTGAATATATTATTTATTGATCTCTAATTCTATTCTACATAGGTCTCAACCACTTCCCTTACTTTTCAATATAATTGGTCCTAAAAACTCCCCAGGATAAACAATATTCTTCAATAAACATTTCTACTTCCAAGGATCAGTGGCACACTGGATCTATTGAACCGGTTCCAGCAACTTAAACTTAAAAACGTCTTTTTATTCTAATTATGATACCAATGAACTTATTTTTTTAAAGATTTGTTTCTTGGGACTTAGTGGTCTGACTGAAAACCATCATCTTTATTTTCACCTATTTCGAACAACCTTCACATCCATCAAACAAATTAGCATCGGGTGATCTTATACTAGTGGAATTGAGACTAGAAAGCTTTATCATTTGAATCTTACATCTTCCACATTAAATTTTTATTTTATTAATACTTGTTTATAAATTTTAATATATTGAATATTTTCATAGAACCGATTGATATTCATTAAGATGTATTATAAAATCATGTTCTTCCAGATACATTATTCCATTTCAAACATCCTAAATACTATTGGTAGCCTCTCTTCTCCCCCCTTTTCTTTATCAATATTTCAACACATGTTTTACATATTAATTATGATTTTTCGAATTAAAAAACATCAAAGAATCGTCAGATTTTTATCAGATACAAGAAGACTCTGATGTAGCTTCTCAAAGTGATATTACTTTCATTTTGAACCTGAGGTGAGTTTGATGAACCTTTTCTTTCAGAAAACATCTTCTCAATCCAATAGACATTCATAAGTATTTTGAGTCTGATTTTTTAAATACAATTCTCATCCCGATTTTTAGATTTTTACAATGTGAATTGGTTTCTTTATTCCTTGAAAACCAAAGACAATATCTTTCTTCATAAACTTCTTTTAGCTTCAAAAACCTCCTCCACTAAACTTTCTCCCAACAGTATCCCCATTTGGATTTTTTTCAACCAATATCATAAATCACTAAACATTTTTACCTCATTATATGGATTATTTATCAACAATTCTAAGCCTACATGAGATAACATAGTATATGAAATAGTTATTATTGATATCAAAATCATGTTGTCCAAAAGTAGTGTCCAATGAATCATGAAACCTCTTATAATTATTTCCCACCTATATTCACTTCTTTAACCTTTTTTTCAACAAAAAGTTTCCTACAAACACTCCAAAAAATAGTTAGAACAGTTTACACACTTGCATTCTAAAATCACAGATTACCCATAACTTTCCCTATATTCATGCATCCATAAAAGGTTTACCAAATATTCAATGGATAGATTTATGAAATTATTATACCCCTGAAAAACTCTATCCAAAGACTATATGAGAGTAGTGATAAAAACACATACCTCAACCTTAATGAGACATAGGTTGGATGCTCATTTTCAATCTCAGTTTATAAAAATATTCCTTCATTAAAGGTTTTTTAAAAATGTCTGCAACTTATCTCATGATAGGAACATACCCCATATTCAATTAATTATTCTCCACATGTTATTTGATGAAGTGGTAATTGATGTAAATATGTTTTGAACAATAATTTCGTAACATTTTTCAGGTAAGGTTTATTTCATTTTTATTATCACAACCCAATAGTAAGGGTAACTTTACATCAATAAGTATGTATTCTAACTGAGCCTTCATCTAAATAAGTTGAGTAGTTACTTAAGTGGAAGCAACAAACTCAATTCCAGTCATCCTAAGAGTTACTGAATTTTTTTTCTCTATATATAAACAAACATAACTTTTTCCCATAAAGAAAACTCTAACATATGTGGATATTCTATCATCAACATTTCCTACCCAATTAGTATCTGAATACCCAATCAATTTAATACATTCAGAGCTATCATACCTGATTCCAAAAAAATAATGTATGCCTTTGATATATCTGAGAATTATTTTTCCACCCAATATATGTGAATATTATGGAACACTCTAAAATCTTTTTCATAAAGTAACATCATAGAAAATGTTTGTTAATGAGGCTATAAAATATAAAAAACTTCCATTCAACTTTTGAAACACATTAGGATCAACTTCCCTGCCTTCTCCATCTTTAGAAAACTTGGTTCCCATAAAACTAAGTGTGGAAACATTTTATGAATTTTTCATGGTAAAATTACTAACAAGTTATTTATTATGCTTTTAAAGATAATGAAAAATGTGTTTCTTATTTTTTCAAATTTGTATCCTAAGAAATTATTTCATTAAACCCATCAAGGACAACTCAAGAACTTTTTCATTTATTCATAAAAGTTTCAGAAAAATATTTCAGCATTCCTAGTAATAATAATGTCATCAACATAAACAATTAATATGACGGAATGATTCTGACTATTTTGATGTACATATTATTATACACTCTTCCATTCTCAAAACTCATCTTCTTCAAGAAAGTATACAATTTGGAATACTATTCCCTCAGATCTTGCATTAATACATACAAGGATTTCTTCAACTTTCATACATAACATTAATAATTCCCAACTAAAATGACAAAGTTTTTTTAATACATATATCATCATAAAGATCCCCATTTAGATATGCAGACTTTACATCCATCTGAAATATTTTGTAAATTCATTGTCCAATAATAGCAAGAAATATTCTGATCATTTCTGACCATTCCACTAGAGAAAAATCACATAAAACTCAATGCCTTAAATCTATAAGTAAAATTTTTATACTAATATTTCCTTTTTCCTTATCACATCACCATATTCATTTAGCTTGATCCATAAAACCATCTTGGTACCAATAACATTTTTTCTTTTGGTTTAGGTACAAGTTCCCATGTATCATTCATTTATATCTGATCTAGCTCTTCGTTTGTAGCCTAAATCTATACCAAATTCTCAAAAGCAACATTCACATATTTCATATCAACTTTTGAATACAACGAAGTATGTGTAATAGAATTTTATGTTCTTATTTTTTGATCCCTCTGATGTTGATCACCAATAATGTTTTGAGAATCCCCTTTCTTCTTTAGTCTAGGATGAATTTTTTTTATTCTTCCTCGTCAATTAAGATAGTTGAGTATAATTATTCTTCCTAAGTATGATTACCATTTTTAGTATCCTTATCAGAACTTCTTTCAACTTTCCAAACTTCTTTATTAGTATGAGTTTGTTTATCCTCCTCACCATTTTTAATACATTTCACATAAATATATTTAAGTTATATTTCCAACACTTTTTTTAAACATATATATCATCATTCTTCTAGATCATAGCCAAGAAAAATTATATCTTCACCTCTCTGCTCAAACATCCCCAGGAGTCCACCATTTTTATTTATGATACATGGACTCCATAAAACTATAAAGTGTTTCAAACATAGATTCCTCACATAAATAATTTCAGATGGATTCATATCTAAACATGGACTATAGAAACATTAGTTTTTAATGTACATATATATGCTCAAGTATTGTCTCCAAATATAATGGGTGACACCACACTCAAGTAACATTGTTTTCCCCATTTCAACCAAACTTCTATTTTTCCATTCAACAACACAATTTTCATAAGTAGTGTAGGGTGTACCGAACTCATTCCAAATTCCATGATTCAATAGATAAATTGAAAATTATTTATTTTTGTTTACACTACCATTGTTAGTTCACCACTTCTTTACTGAATATTGACATTCCTTCTCATATTTCCTCATAAAACATTTAAATGTATTCAAAGCGTCTAATTTCTATTTCATATGCATAACATATGTAACATGATTAAAATCATCAATGAATATATTGATTTAATTATACCCATGAGTTGAATGTTTACTCATTAGATCAAAAATACCAGAATGATTAAGTTCCAGGGGTTTCTTTGATGAAATTTCAAATTTCTTATGCACAAATTTTGTAATAATTCCTTTCCAAAATATAGTCAACGCCAATATTTTCTTATTTACATATCAAGAATGCTACAGACAATGTCTCACTTTGATAACAAGCTCACGTTTCTCAAACACATGTGTCCCGACCATTTATGTCACAACTGATTCCCTTCCACTATAACCAAGTAATACTAGTTATTTATTTCACCAACTTGGAACAAGTTTCCATTTCTACTTTGGCATCTCATAACTATCTTTCAATCTTCCTTACTTTTCACAAAAAAAATCCATCTTTTCTAAAAAATCATTTGTTTTCATCATCACTAAGTCATGAGGCACTTACAAAATTTTCTTTCATCACATCAATATAAAAATATTTCATAGACTTAAACGTTTAATTCCCAATGATGGATGACACATCACCTTTGATTTTTATAGATTAATCACTTCCAAATTTCATTGTTCCGTCTTTGAATAATTTAACATTATTCAAAAACATTAATTCTACATTTATATGAGAAAAACACCCATAATACAAAATCCATGGTCATTCTCCTTTTTTATCATTGAGGGTGGTTTCTATAACAAGATCTTATTCTTTACCATTAATATTCTTAACATCTAAATTTTGACTATTGTTAACAAACTTTTTCTATGTCGGAAAAAAACAAGGCATACTTTTGTGATATTTCCAGGTTTTCCACACCATTAAAAAATATTTTCTAGGACATGGAACCTATTTTTAAATTTTACACCATCCTTCTTATATTCATTCATAGTATCCTTTTGAGAAATATTTCTTTCAGAGGATTGACTCACCCTAAAAAGAACTTATGCAATAATTCAGGGAATAGTTATAATGTTTTTTATTAAACAAACACGTATTTTTAGAATTATTGAATCCTCAAAAATACTAGCAATACCAATAAAAAGAATATTTTCCTCTGACACTTCTATACATCCCAGTGTTGTGAGGATGATTCTTAGAATCCTTCTTAAATTTCTTATCAGAGCATTGTTGATCACCATCCTTTTTTTCTCAACTAGAACCTTCCTTTTCAACACTATTTTAATTTTAGACTTATCAAAATCATAAGTAAAGGAAAATTTTTTGGACTCATAATTTTGAAAAACTATTGACTTCTCGACTTTGTTGGTTTATAACACATATATAACATTCTCAACTTTCCTCCTCTTAGGAACAACTTATTCTTTAATCTAAAAAATTTAAGGAAACTTATGATCTCTTTCAAGTTTACTCTTTTTATAAATTTGAAAAACATCAGAAATAGAGTTATTGAAACATATAACTCTCTATTAATATCAAGAATGTTTTTATAGAAAAGTTTCAACTCTTCTTTTTTTTCCTTCAATATAACTTTGAGATTATAATAATGATTATTTTCCTTTTATAGAGATTTATTCAAAACATAAATCTCTTATAAGAACTTAACATACTCATCATAATCACAATATTGATTATTTATTAAATAAATTTCACTTTTCAACATACTTATTTCTTTTTCAAGCCTCCTAATGATCATTATACATTCTTACATATAATTATTTTTATGAAATTTTAATTGGGTTTCTTTTTCTTCTTCAAAACTACAGCTTCCAAACTCTTTATTATTCAGTATTAAAATAAAAGTATTTTCTCTTTCCTTCTCAAAGGAATTTTTATTCACCTTCACTATATTCTTCTTCGACATATTTATATAAGAAACTAATCCTTTTGAATTTATATTGTTTTCTATCTTTCCCATTAGAATAAGATTTATCCTTATCATCTTATTTCTTCCATAACCACATTTTCTATATTTATTAATTATCATTGCCTTCTAGTACATTTATTTGAGGATGATTAGCCAAAAATTTCCCAATTGATCCACATTCCAAACACTTCAAGGGAATATATACTTTGAATTTACACATTCCTCCTTCCATGCTTTTAGAAAAAAATGATATAATTTCTTCAAGAATTTTACATACATCATTTTTTGAGTCAGCATCGGCAAGATCATCTTCCACAAGAATCTTCTTCATATTTTAATTCTTGGAAGTCGTAAAACACATTTCTCGATGAATTTTTTTCCCATAATAGTTATTTACCTTATCATTACATAAGTATTGAGAGTAAGATGAAAATCATCCAAAGATATGGTTTTTGGATCTCTATCATCCAATGAAGAATCATTCATATCAAACTTGACACAAAGAATTCTCAAGATATTTTCAATAATAGTATAATATTATAACTTTTCACCAAGAAATATCATGGTTATGAAAATGTCATTAAACCTGGTAAATAATTAACCAAACGATTATTATTCACCCATCTTGATATCTTCATACTTCATCATCTAGATTTTTAAATTTTCCTTCTTTAATTTTGTATTTCCTTCATAAATGTTTTTCAGATATTCCCAAATACCTTTACTAGTGGAAACACCTTTCAATATTAAAAACTCACATTCAGAAAGTGATTATAGTAAATCATTCTTAGCACTTCAATAATTATCAATATTCTTCTTTTAGAATGATGTAATAGGAAATTTATCATTAATAAGAGGAAATACATTTATTTCTACTTCAAGAATATCATAACCAAGATACATAAGAAAAGGTAACATTAAATATTTCTAGATATGATAATTATAATTATATAACACCAAAATACCTTTATTATTCACATAATTTAGATTCTCTATTAACTTATCTTAAAAACATAACTAAAGAGTAAACAAAGGAAACCTTCAGCTCGGATACAAATTGTGATTTCCCACCAAGATCAATGTACCACATAGAGGTGGAGGGGGTGAATCAGTGGTGACTATTTATTTTAAATTTACCCTTTTGAAACATACTTGGTTAGCTATTAAATAGTTATTTCCATTAAAAGAAAAAAAACCTAGTATAAAAACACAATAACACAATAATTTACAAGGTTTACTACTCAATAATAGTAGTTATATCCTTGGTAAGGTTTGGAAATAATCCAACATAACAGAATCCACTAGAAAATAATAATTTTGTTTGGAATACAATGAGTATGATATGAACTTACACTTGTGTAGCACTATGTTAAATAAAATAGTGTATGTGTTTCAAGTAGTACTAAATTATGTAGTAAATGTTTTTAACAAAGATGTTACGGTGCATCTTGATTAAGTTTTAACGAATATATTCTTCAATATTATCTATAAATATGAAAGAACACCCTCTAGAATTTTTATTGACACTCAATATGATTTCCCAGTCTGTTTTCCCAGTCTGATTGCCAAAAAAAATAATTATTACTCTTCTGAAATACAACTAATATAATTTTGAACTACTTCTTCTTAAGTCCTGAAAACCCAATCTGAAAACTCAGTCTAATCTGGAAACCCAGATTACGATCTCCCCTCATATCCATTCAAATTCTACTTAAAAAACATCCTATGGAATGTTCAATCAAGAAAGTTATTCTCTAAATAACTTTGGATCTTCTCTCTCATCTATAGCACATAATACATGTGTGAAGAAATTACAAAGTACTTTATCTATTATAAGTGATCAAAATAAGGTTTGGGTGGGATTCCAAAAATGATTTTTTGTTCAACAAAATTCCTAAAACATAAATTACCTTAAATTTTAGATGAATCTATAACTTATTAAAAACTTCTTAACTCATATCAAATATTCTCAAATCTTATCATGTCTACACATTGCTCCTAAATTTAATAAAAAACATTATTCTGATTTTGATTTTTCATTCAAATTTTCCCAATATAATTTTCCCATTATAATGGAAGCATACATTCACCAGTATCATCTCTAATACATTTCCATGCACCAATTGAAAAACAATAAAACATTCGAAAACTAATATCATCTCATTATGATGATCAGAACCACCAAAATATGAAATTTCTATTTCAATGATCCATACTAATTGAAAAACAATTGAAGAGAATTACCGCTCAATATTATGACTACACTTTAAAAATATTAAACCTTATAATACATTGAGCTCTCTTTGAAATCACTTTGTTGATCACTTTAAATAACCATTCAGCATCCCTATTGACAATACTTGTGGATGTTTTTTTTAAATCTTATTTTATTCTATTCTTATTTTCTTTAGACAAATAATACTAAGTCATATGGAGTTATTGGTTTCACCCTTCATCTATTAGATAGGTTTTTTCTTCATTCTAACAATCAGTTTCAACTTGATTATTAGGGATCTTAACCTAATGCTTATGGAAATAAGGCCTCCTTTTTCATGACACAATTGATTCTAAAAAATACATCAGATTTTTTCTTTCATATTCAACCAAAATGAAAACAATCAGTAATTAATCTTGATGAAAATGGTTTAATTTAATGTTGATTATTCTCTAATTCTATTAAGAATCGGTCTCAACCGCTTCAATTTCATTTCAATTAATTTTTTTCCAATAACTCCTCAACAGACAATTTTCTTCAACAAACATTTATGCATCCAATTATTGGTGGCACACCAAGTTTGATGGACTCGTTTCAGTAGTATCGACTTTAACAACATATTTTTCTTCTGATTATGATATCAATGAACTTCATTCTTCAAAGATTTGTTTTTTCTGACATAATGGTATGACTACAAACCAAAATATTTGTTCTTTACTATTTTAAATAACCTTCCCATACTTCAAACAAATCTGTATCTTGTGGTCTCATAACGATGGACTTGAGACCATACTACATTGACTATATCAAATTTCTTCATCCCCGATATCTTTTTCTTATATCATGACTTTCTCATGTATTGAAACATGAAGAATATTGTAATATCATCATCTAACATTAATTATTGAGTATTGTAACTTCTTTTTATTCTAGATTTTTTATTTCTTTTCAAACATCCTCAATACGATTAGCATCCTCTTTTCTACCCCGTTCCATTTTCAATATTTCATCACAAGTTTTACATAATACTTATGATTTTGTAAATTACAAAATAGAAAAACCTCGTCATATTTATATCATATCCAGGAACTCATTGATGAAGCTTCTCAATAAGATCTTACATTCATTCCAAATCCAAGGGGAGTCCGATGAACCTTCTCTTTCAGAAAACATATTTTCAATCCAATGTACATTCTTAAGTATTTTGAGTATGATTTTCCAAATATGATGTCCAGTCTAATTTTCAGATTTTTACAATATGAATTTATTTCATTCCTCATTGACAAAAAAATCTAATACATTTTATCCCAAACTTCTTCCAACTTCAAAAAACATCAACATCAAACTTGGTCCCAACACTTGTAACCCTTCCAGAAGATGGAAATCCAAAATATTAGAAATAATGTCACTAAATTAGCTTGACATTGATGCCCTATATATCATAATATAGTTCTTGGTTGTCACATTACAAACATACCATCATTTTATATTCTCTTAAAACATG
The DNA here is from genome assembly GCA_963277665.1 of Viscum album. Classification (NCBI taxonomy): domain Eukaryota; kingdom Viridiplantae; phylum Streptophyta; class Magnoliopsida; order Santalales; family Viscaceae; genus Viscum; species Viscum album. The sequence continues at coordinate 319,595 of CAUJRU010000032.1, read as the reverse complement.
GTAATAAACTTAATTACCATAAAAAATTTAAAAAAAACATTCTTAGTTATAACAATGATTACTTGATATATTCCTTAAATCCAAGAAGTTTTAATCATCATCCATGATAACATATAAATTTTTTTCAACAAATACGTCATTAGTTACGGTGTCATAAATACTATCTAATTCACTTTATCCATATCATAACCTCTTTATCCATATAAAATATAATTTTCTCTTCTATAGGAACAAGTTAAGGGTTACATTCCCTTAATGTAACCTTTACATTAAATAAAAATTATTGAAGAAAAAATTATACAAACAATCCTTATAAACAACATGATTTATATAACATAATACATACACTTCAATTATCCAACTTTATTCTTAAACAATTACTCAATCCACATTAACTTATTCCATAATAAAACATTCATAGAATACGAAATATGAAGCATGCCAAAAGGTTCCTTAACCTAAATGTAATCATGATTCTTATGTTTAATGTAAACTATACTAGAAGAACACATCATAACTTTAACATATCATTTGATATCTCCTTATCTTTAGTAGTATATCCAATACTTATACCACCTTTCTGATTATATTCATGAGATTTTGACTTAGTACATCAATTTGTGTAATACTTATACTTTCCACATTTGAAGCATTTAATGTTACGTGATTTCCTTCTATTTCCTAATATTGACTATGATCAGAAATAATATAGCGAGAAACACTTATTATAGAATAAAACAATATAATCATGAAAAATTACTAATTGAATGTCTAAATAATGAAACCTATATCATTAATCTATGAAACATGAGGTTTATACTAGGTTATTCAAATACATAATATATTGAGAACATTAATAATGGTTTGAAAGGAGATTTTGAATTCCAAAATCATATCCCTAGGGACTATCAAACTAGGTGCATAGTAAGGATTGTTGTCATGTACCAGGTTACACTTAAATTAGTCCCCACACACCTTGGTAGAGTTTTTACTCCATGGTACATCGATGCTAGAACCACATCCACTTGTAGTATCTAAACAGCGTTGTATTTCTAAGAATCCACTCGCTCTATCCTTCTCCAAAATTTTAGAACATTTTTATAAGAATTAATTCATCCTTATACTTATCCATAGATACATCCCTAGAAATATACTTATAAATATACCTAGGGGTCTCACTAATGTTTTCTCATCTTAGTTTCTATAGGTTGACTATACATTTCATTTGATACCAACTATAGAGACTCAGGTTTAACATATATGGATATTACATTTTTTATGAATATTCATCATAATAAAATATATATGACCAAGGACCATAATAGTGTATTTTATTTGGAAACATGTTACACATTCATATAATTGGACGAAAGATCATAAACATATCATATAAATATCCTCCTCTATAGTAATCCTACTTAAAAATCCATTTGTCATGAGATAGGGAAAGTAAACATAATAAAGAGGTGATATCACATACTCTGTAAGGGTAGAAAAAGAGATATATTTGCATAACATGAGAATAAGTGTATGAGAACATGAGAAATACATTTATATACAATACCATGTATATCATTTATTGTATAAATGAGTCATGGAATAATTATTGTCAGTTCATAAGACCTGAATCATAAGGAAATCAAGACCACAATCCAAGAAATCATAATAATAGAATAAAACTTGGAATTTTGAAAGACACGTAATCATATAAATTTATTTCTCTAGTTTTAAAAATTCCATATTAGTATTATGGGTTCACTCCCCATACCATCAAGGTTGTCATGGTTCACTCCCATGACCATCTTAGTGGTTAAGGTTCACTCCCAGGACCATATTAGTGGACAAAGTCCTTTACTAAACCATGTTCACTCCCCATTCCAGCCACGATTATCTCATGAGATATAAATCATTAACCAGTTAATTGTATTTTGATATAAATTTCATCCATCTCCTAATTAATTAATACATACATGTTCCAAAAGATCATATATAATCATATCATAACCCATGAAATTAAATGGGTTTCATAAACATGTACTCATATCATAACCTATGAAAAAGAGATAGGTTCAATAATCATTTCATCAAAGCATAACCCATGAAATTAAGTGGGTTTAATAATAATATAAAAAATTAATGTTAAATGGGTTTCATCAAAATATAATCCCTGAAATTGAAATGGGTTTTATAAACATATAACCTGTGAAAGAGAAACGGGTTTCATAAACATCATTCTATCAAAACAAAAGTCATTCAAATAGATAATATGAATGAAACCTTTGGATCATTTCCCTATAATTTCATGACTAACACCAATGGATGTCATATATGATGGAAAATAGTCTTTCAAAATAAATTACAGGGAAAATATTCATTCTTTTTTGAAAAAAAATAATTTTTTTAAACCATTGAACCTTTTGAAATCCATTTTATTTTAAAATAAAATTTAAAACATATAATGGAATATATAAATCCATTTTAATTCACAACATAAAAAAATCAAAAAAAAATTAATACATTTTTCTTTAAAAACATTTTGAAAACTTATAATGAAAGATTGAAAACGTTTTGAAAACCAATCCTTTTAAATAACATTGAAAACTTATAAATAATAAATGAAAACATTTTTAAAAACATTTTATTCAAAAAAACATTTGAAAACTTATAAAGAAATATTGAAAAAAAATTGAAAACCTTTTTCCTAAAAAACTTATAAAATTTTATTGAAAACATTTTGAAAACCATTTTTTGTGAAACATTATAAAAAAGATTGAAAGCATTTTGAAAACCATTTTACCTGAAAACTTATAAAATAATCTTGAAAACCTTTTAAAACCCTTTTTATTTGAAAACATATAATGTAATATTTAAAATATTTAAATCCTTTTCTTTGAAAAAAAACCTTTTGAAAACATATAAATGGGGGATTTGAACAACCTTAAAAATACTTCTCTAAACATAAAACATTTTTCTTTTCAAATAACATTAAAAACAATGAGTTTATAGAATATTAGGAAAAAATTATTTTTCTTTAAAATGAATCTTTTAAACATGAAAATTAAGCTTCATTTGAAGGATGTTCATGATGACAAATAAATCTCTACATGTCAATCATTCCTTTTACATCTTAAACATTTTAGAAATTTTCATTGATCAGAAAACATCAAGTAGAATAAATTTTAAAAACACCTTTTTTAAGGGTAAAACATGGGTAAAGACATCTTTTAAATATCATAGTATAATAGTTGAACATTTTTTTTAAAACCTTTTTAGAAAACCTTTTTTTAAAGGAACACAAATTTCTGACCAAAGAGGGAGATAAAGTAATATTTTCTAAAAATAGATTCTTAATTATCTTAACTACCAAAGAGTGTAAAATGGTACTAATACATGAATTTTTCTATGCTAACCATAGTAGATGAAATCCATAAGTGTTCTTGAATTATGTATCATAAGGATTCTCGACTGCGAGCCACAGGTGGTGAAGGCCGATGATAATGCCAGGTGGGATATCTCGGGTGGTGATGTTCGGCGACGAACTCAGGCGGCTGACCTCGCACGGCGCCGGAGTTCTCAAGCATGCGACGTAAGTGATGCAAGGCAGGTGGAGCGAAACTCTTTTCGGCTGGATGTCTTGTCAGATCCTAATGAAGGAGCTGGATCCGTCGCCTACGGGGAAGTCTGGCCGATGATTCCCCACCTCTCGTTCGTTTCAGATCTACCGCGACCTCTTTCCCCAGTATCTTCTCCAATTCCTCTAGATTTTCCACAGAATCTCCCAATTACAATTTCACGGAAGGATCCATCTTCTTTCATGGGATCCCCAGATTTTTTTATTTCCACGTTAGAGTTTGAGAATGCTGACGCCTACCACTCGAGGACACTTGTGGCCAGATTTGGTGGTGATTGACCTTCGCCAGAGTTATGTGAGGGTTACATCAACTCGACGTGGGGTCTTCATTCTTGGGTGGTTGTGGGAGTTCTTGATCATCGTCATATAAGCATTTACCTTTTTTATGATGATGATTTCTATCATTCATGGTCGTTGGAGTCACGCATGTGTGATAATCGTCGCTTCCTTCTCTTTCATTGGACAGTCTACTTTGATCATGGTTGTGATTGTAAGCGTGCAGAAGTGTGGATTCGAGTTCCCCACCTTCCACTCCCCTTTCAAAACCCATCTGTCCTTAAAGGTATTGATTACAGGATTGGTTGTTTTCTTCGAATTGACGATGATACTCTTTTCATGAAGCAACATAGATTTTCTCGTCTCTGCGTTGAGATGGACCTCTCGGTGCCTCTCCCAAATCGTCTTCATCTTCAGGTGGAAGGTGCGTTTGGTTTTTCAAAATGCATTCATTATGAAGAAACCTTTGGTTTTTGTTCATTTTTCTATTGACAAGGCCACTAGCCTTTATTCTACTCTCGACGTGGAAGGCGAGGTCACAAGGGAGCGACAGCTCAGCCTAATGACACCCTTACTCCCACAGTCCCTCAGGCTACTGTTGGAATGTCTCAGTCTGGTATCTGAGTGAGTCCAAGATCTTTGTTGGATGGTCATCACCCACCTCCCACCCTCTCAGATGTCCAACAGGCTCCGACCACTTCAAGCCCTAGCAAGACCTCATCGCCTGCTGCTAGTCTACCTGGTTCTGCCGCTCATGCACCTCCTTTTGTGCCAAAGGTGCTTGAACCGAGGGGAGATAAGAAATCTAAGGGAATCACTGTTGTGGTTTCTGGGGGTACTGGCCCTTCTTATGCCAATGTTTTTCACGGTTTGGTGGCTGACATTGATGGGCGAAGGGATGACCCTAATGGGAGAAAGGACGAACTAACACTGCAAAGTTTACCAAAAACCGATGGAGCCAAAGGGGCTTTCACTGTTGCTGGTGGTGCATCTGGGGAACAAGTGGCACCCGTTACTATGATCCAACCAAAAAGAAAGCCAAAACTATGTGGGAAAGAAAGAGAGATGATCAATTTGGTTGTTTGCTCACAGGTCAATGTCCGTCAGGAGGTAGGTAGGTTGGATAGGATGCATACTCACTCCATCAGCCGTCAATATGGTCTTGCATCTAAGGATTTGATTTCTGATACTGAGAGGGAACAAGATGTTTCTCAAGGTATGTATGAAGATGGTTTTTGTGTGTATCTTGCGGTTCTCACCCAAAAATGTACTTTTTGGGTTTGTTTTGTCTCATATATGCAATGGTGGATCCCCTTGGGCATGCTCTTATTTGGTTCTCACTCAACCATAAAGTGATTTATTTTAAAATACAAAAAAATGTTTGCTCAAACAATCCTAATAAATGATGAGATTGTTGTAATAAACTCTTACCACATGATGACTTTGAATAATACCCCCATTATAATAGAATAAAATTGAATTAAGTTTATAATATCATGAAAATGTTGTTATTCATAATATAACATGTCAAATGGAAGTATATACACCTCATAAAAGAATATATTTTCGTAGCATGGCATGTGTCTCAAAGACGAAAAATTAAGACAAACTTACTTTACCGATTTGGTAACTTTTGAAACATAAACACCATGAAGGATATATAATAAATTGGTATTTAAATACACATAAATTTATTAATAATAGTTATATAATATATTCATGTGAAGTATATATACCACACAAAATAAATGAGTGGTGAATAAGGCATAAATCTCACAGAAATAAAAGTGAGGCATGAGAACTCTAACTACTTGAGAGTAACTTTAGAATCATGATCCCCATGATAAAATAACATATATTGAAGATTTTAATATCTTAAAATAAGTTAAATTAAATATATTACATGGAATAGGTCATTATATACACCACAAAAAATAATTGAGCGGTGAATATGGCATGTATCTCACGGGAATTAAAAGTGATATGAAAGTTCTCTTGCATTAAGTCCTAACATTCTTCGTGCACATTTAAAACTCTTATATAATAAAAATAAGTTTATTATAAATATACCAAATAACAATATTATTGTATATAATACCGTATATTATTATTTTTATGACTTTATATTTCCTTTTTATTAACAAATCCATGTTAATGTTACATTTTTGTTAATATCCGCTTTGTTTCTCAAATATGTTTTGGGTTGTTAATCTTGGTCATATTACATAGATATTGATTTACTTATTTCAAGAATTTAAAACATGATATAAACATCATATATATTAAGTATATATGTTTTTATAATAATCTATAAAATATAGAAATATTAAATGCAATGCACCGTTCTAGGAGATAGTAAGTCGTACATATGCATGATTGTTCCTTCCATTTTATTATCTTATTAAAAGAAAGAAAGTAAATTAAATATATTTATATAGATATAATATATTTAATTTATCATTAATATTTCATATATGTAATATAATTTCCGTAAACCCATCCTTAATATATTCCATGTAAAGTGTGAATGAATCACATTGCTTTTAGGAGGCTGTAGTCCATAGGTCCACAAGCGAAGTTATCATGTTTACAGAAAATTGAATTCATGTAGATGTATTTTATATAATAATTAAATTATCATAAAATCATAATAAATATTATATAAATCTTATAAAAATATATTTTACATCATAATTTCTACCAATGAGTAGCGGTAATGGAAAAAACACACAACATCGTTCGGTGAGGCGGTAGTTCATCATCCAGAAGAACATTTAGTTCATTTCCCATTAGATGAAAGTGTGTGTAATTTTAGTTATAACAATTATAATAAAAAAATATTTGTATATTTAGGATAATTAGGTTATTATATAAGCATGTAATAAGAATATTTGATTGGTGGAAAATGAAAATAAGAAAAAAGAGCTTGAGGAAGGATGTTACCTGTTCTTTCGGTAAGTCCTTTTGGTTTGCACTGGATAGAGTTATACCCAAAGGGAGAACTCTAGCATTAATTTTTGGATTTTTGAAGATTATATGATCATATTTATGGTGATAAAAATTCCCTAAGAGGTTTGAATAAGTTATAGGAGTCAGTACCTTTTTATAGTGGAGGTGGAACGATATTCTGATAAATTTTCAAAAATGGAATTTCACACACCTTTTTACCAAGTCAGGTGGATCCAATAATGGTAACAATTATACAAAATTAATTATAGGGTCTATATATTAATATTATTTGGATTTTTTATAATGTTATAGTTCATTTTTGGCTTTAATATTAAGGTTTAGTCCTTCGTTAAGCTAATTTTTCTCTTATTCGTTGTAATTAATTTTAATCCCTTTGAGTAATAATTTTTGTCAAATATTAATTTGAAATTATTATAAATTATAATTTGTTATTATTCCAAATAGTTAATCCATTTTTCCAAATTCTAATCACATAATATTTATAAATTAACTTAAAATTAATCTTTTAGACGTGTCAAAACGACAGGTTTTTTAGCAAAAATGCTTAAATGTTTGAAATGTTTTTATATCTAATTTCAATGTGAAATTGGATACACTGGCCTAAATTGAATTAATTAAATTATAATTTATACAATTATACTTTAAAAAAAATTGAAACGGATTTTACAATAATACATCAATTATTTCAAAAAATATTTTTGAATTAAAATTCTACATTTTTCACTATTCATCAAAACATGAATATTCTCGGGAAAATTCCAAAAAACACCCAAAGTGAATTTTTATAATAAAATTCAAAAAATGAGTTTATTTCATCAAATAAAAATTATAAAATTCTCAAAAGAAATTATTTAAAATGGGTTTTCCATTTATAGTTGGTATAAAATCTCTTTTATAAAAATACATTTTTTGATTCATAAAATTAAATTTATTCTTATATTATACCTATCCATTATATTGGATGAGTATAAAAAATATTAATTGGATATATAAAAAATAAATTTTATATAAAAAATTCATCAATAGTGGTTCATTTAATTTACTTAGATAAAATTGTGTTTGTACATAGAAAAATAGTTTACTTATAAAAGTAATTTATTTATCTTCAAATAGTTCATATGCTCATTTATAACACATTGATAACTGAAAGGATGATTTTATATAAATATGTAAATAATATTTTCAAAATTTTATTAACCATATTTTTTACATCAATTAAAATGGATAAGTGGTAACTATAATAATATTTTAATAATAATATTAATAGTATCTTGTAGTTCTGAAAATCATGGGCTTGAGTGTAATGAAAGCTATCGAAGTAACATGGAATTGTTTATAACGTAAGAAAAACATAGTGTTTCATATACTATAAGATAATATAAGTGTTGTGTGTATTGAATTATATACATGGTGTTGTTTACAATGAAATCCAAACCTAGTGCTTTCATATTACAAAAGCTAAATTAAGTGTTTTTTTGAAATCAAAAACAATATAAAAGTGATTAAATTTATTAAAAAGGCAAAACATATCAGGGTGTTACAGAAGTTTTCATAAAAAAATCATGAACCAGGTTCACTATAGTAGTAAAATCTCTATTTAGGATCTTATCCATAGATTTCAAAGCTATCACTAACAAATGATAATAGATTGTTCCTGACGTTGATGTCAACTATCTTGTTTCACCTACCTTTATATACCAAACTCTTCTAAAGATATGATTGATACCATCCATAGTTTTGAAACTATTATTTATGGTATGACAGTATATGTGGACCTTAAATTATTTCAACCAATCCATACCCATGATGAAGTCATAGACATCTATCTCTGGAACTAAGAAATACCAAACCAAAACAACCCCATCGTTAGTTATATAACAAGATTTAAACATAAATTATAAATGCTCTATTTTCCCAAGAGGAGTTTGATGTTTCAAAATAGAACACAACATCTCTACATGAAAACCCATGTAATCGACAAGATGATATAAAATGAATGAGTGGGATTTGCTCATATCAAAAAATCATTCATAATGGTGGAATTCAAAATAATTGTACCTATCACCATCGAAAGAATAGATTGATAATCCACCATCACATGTTCGACTCCATATAATTTCTTACTCACCGCGATTTTCTCTCTATTACCCTATTTAGATTTCATAGGTTGAGGAGTTGTGGTGTTCCTATAATCACATTATCTATATTGATTTTTATGATAAAATTAATTATGTTGAGCTAAACCAGTCGAGACATACAATTCCTTGGAAACATTAGTTGTGTCTCTAGCACCAAACCTCATATCACTATGATAATAATGATGAAAAATTATGATCTTATTGCCATTTTGTCATGATCTAGGTGGTGATGTACAATATCATTTCATACACTTGAATAAACCATAGTGAAAATATAAAAACATACCTTTCAGTATTTGAGGCAAGTTAACTAAACTCATGTTCTGTTTCTGCAATGCTCTAATATCTGAGAAATAGGTGTCCCTATTCCAATAATTACTAGAATTATAGTTCCCACCAATTCTCATGGGGATAAACGTGCTTCCTCCCACTGTACATCCAGAGGTATCCCTCTCTACCACCATCGCTATATTTACCATCTCTATATAGTCCATAATAAAAAAGGAAATATATCTTTGCGGTAATTTTTTATCATTGGCCCAATGCAAAAATATTGGCCTTTAATGACACACTTCCATCTACTTTTGGGGAAAACACAAGTAGTTCATAAAATTAGCTATTTATTCTCCCATCAAGATGTTATCTTTCTTTAATATGTAGAAGTCTATCATTCATTCAAATCTAAGAATATAAGGATAGAATTTTTTTTCAAACAGTTATTCAAAATCCTCCCATGTCATGCCTTGGTCAACATTAGTATGGACTGATAAATCTAACCACCAGGTCACAAGATTCTCTTACATATATGTTTTCATCTTCACCCTAAACATAGATGGTGTTCCCAATAATTCAAATATTTGGTTCATCGAGTTCCACCAAATTTCTAGTTTCTTAGGCAAAGAATCCATCCAAATGGTGGGTGGATTATTCATTTATAAATTAAATGATTTGTCTACTTCGGAAGAATCATAATTCCTATTTACCCCATCCATAGCCTGAAAATCCTAGACCACGCTAGAGACTATCTGTTGTTTCACCTATGGCTTAGGTTCAAACACATTTTCACTAGCCTACTTCTGTTAATTCTTATATTATAAACCTATTAACATCTATTATAACCATTAAAAACTCCCATTATTAGTCACTCATTATAAAATGAAAAATTATCAATTCTAATTAACTATATCAAAACATGTCACAGTCGGACATTTCCCAAATCTTACCATTGTCATATTTTAAATAATTTTTGAAAATATGAAAGCTATTATATTCAAAATCAAACCATTTTTATATATTAAAAAATAAAAACCTTTCCTCAATTTCATAACTCATAATAAACAATGTTTCCTTAGTGGAAAATATTACTATAAATGCATGTCATGTAATTCTCATCATCCAAATCCATGATGATGAGGTGAATACACCTAGAAGTGTCTTATAAAAATTGGTTACCCAAACTATTTGGGTAAATTGATGTTTATTATAAATAGGTTAGCTATATATTTTTATGTTATACATTTAAAGATCCAAGGATCCTATATCATTTCTATAATCCCAATGATATACAAATACCATTTCCAACTCAAGGACCGAACAAATATGATAACATTTGTCCCAAAATATGGATATACTGAGAAAAAATGATACCATTTGTAACATCTCACCCCTGACCATTGGTTTGAGAAGAGGCGGAGGCTCTACTAGCCTTTGGTGAAATACCTAAGACATCAAATGATAGAAATAAATTCCAAGGGAATTAATATCCATTGGGGGATTATTTTCCATTTAAATATAAAACAAAAAACACAAACAATGTCCAATAAATATCCAACCATCTGTATAATGTGTGACTAAACAAACCATCCAAAGATACTATCCAAAGATAAAAAAATAAAATTTAAATGGAAATGAAATACATAACCAAAGAACCAAAATCAAATATACCCAAAGACACTAAGTGTCATCAGGATTGATAACACTCAACCCACTCCAAGATCAAACTCCATAATCTCTATCCATGTTATTAGGAATAATCATAAAAGAACGGATATGTCTTGCCTTTACCTATGTGTCGATAGATGACATCTAAAAATTATCAATATTTCCCAAGAATGGGGTGAGTCTATACTCAAAATTATATCTAAAAATACATCCCAAATCATTCCACTATGAAAATAATTGATTATAACATTTTATATAAAACAATTTTAGAATAAAACAAAATAGTTCATAATAGTGAAGTAACAATTTCCAAGGAAAATATTTAACAAAACCATTTCCCAAACATTTAGTATACATAATCATGTCCCAAAATATACAACCATGCATGACCACATGATAGTTCATTACTCATGAGTGGTCTCTCTTCAATCCACCAAGTCACCATAATGTGACCAATATCTAGGTGACCTAGTGGAACACGCCCCTTATTTAAGTTTTGGTCCAAACCATGAAATCATGCCAACAATGTAAGATAAATAACATGTAAAATAAATCTATATAAAATATTTCTTTCTTCCAACCATTTCATCAAATAGTTCACATTTTTCAAATCAAAATCATATTTTTATAATTATCTTTTTGAAATTATTAACAAAGAGGGTTTTCAAAAAGCCATTCAATTTCCAAAATTTCCAAATCCATAACCAAAATGGGTTTCCATCAACAATAATGGAAATATTTACCAAAAAAATCAATTAAATAATTTCACCATAACTAATCCTTCATGTTCTGTAAGAATTGGATATGAGAAAGAAGCCACCTATTGCTCTATTATTGCAAAAAAAGAATAATGGAACTATAAGACTCTATATCCAATCACAAGGAACATTCCCTTAAATATATCCAATAATAAATCATTAATATCCCAATCATAGAACATATATTTATCCTCTACTCATTATATCAATGGTTCTGGGAGAGATTAGAATAAGAGATCTAAGAAGAACAGTGAGGAATGATGACTTACCGATGAATTCTGATCTCCAATGCACTTTGATTCGACTAATAATATCTTTTAGTTAGAATGGGATCGTCTCTCAAGACTTGTGAGGAAGAGGATTTAGATATCATAGAGAACTAGGAAACTAATGAGTCTTTGAATGATTAATTTATATTAGATCCACAATTTTTAGGTTAGCTACTGCATGTCAAACAGTTTGGTCACAAGGTTTGTCAACATGTGAACCAAATGTGCATGTGCTACTGATTGACAATTATTTTTTTATTGATATAAAATTTTAAGAAAAAGTGAGAAACTGAAAATCCCAACCTTAAAATCATAAAAACCTAACCCAAAAGTAAACAAAACAACATACCAGATCTTCCTCGCCCTAGCAGTTGCAACGTGGTAAGAAACTTTAAAAGATTCCATGTCACTCGGCTTATAGTCCCATGCAAGGATGCATGGGCCCGGTACCGATGGCAAAGCCATACCCTCTCAGACTTCCAAATCCAAATGAAATGCATCAGTGTTAGAAAGAGATCAATCCCCATCTGAAGCAGATCTAAGCATATTGTTAGCGACGAGTAAAGAAAATTACAACACCACAAACCGCGCAACACAGAGAACCAAACATTCCAGTCTGAAGACACCCCAACCCAGATATGAAAAACCACCGAATTAACTAGGAGAATTGAATATTAAACTAAGATTACCAGATACCATATACCGAAACAATTTCCAATATAAAGAAGAAACATGTATGTTTGGGGAATCTGACAGGATCTTTTCAAATTCTGAGTCCATTTGGTCCCATGATTGTATATACTCCTCAATTTTGATCTTCCCTTTGTCGAAACCCCAAACAAGGATTAGGTATTTCTTGTCAATCCAAGTATATTGTTCCTCATTGAAGGTTTCTCTTAAGGTTCTCCCCATCATGGAAGCAACCTCCTACTCCGAAGCATTGAGCCATAGAACTTGTTCAGACACTTCCTCCTCACCTCTAAGCAATAACTCCAATGAATTCACACCCTGGACACTTTCCATCCGAGTGCCCACCTCCTCCTAGGTCTCCCTTTTCCCATTTTTCTTCCTTTCCGATCTGGTCTCCAAAGGGGGAGGCAAGGATGAATAGTCCCTCCTTCTCCTCCTTGATTTACTTCCATTCTCCTGAGATGGTGTTCCAACTTCCAAGTGAGAGCGTTCACCCCCATTTCATTCATTCTTATGCCCTCCCCCTATTTCAAAAGGAATAATATGCATGGAACCGAAAGAATCCTCAAGCAGACCTTCAAATCTATTGTTCAGGGGAATAGAAGCATGCCTTTGGTTTTCCTGATTAACCTTTAAAGAACTTTTACCATGTCTCCCCCTCTTGTAAGAACTACTGCCAGACCCTACATCGACCATTGATACATACTCCTGGTCCACCGCTAACCGGGGCGTTCTTTCCACTCCAGCTACTTCAAGGTGAACTGAACCTTCCTCCATCCCCTTGTCCATATGATCCATCTGAACAGCTACTGCCTCTCCAACCACTTCTATCATTGAGGAGATCTATTTCACAGCCTCCACACTAGCCTCCTTGGTACAACCATCCACCTATCCTTCTCCACTTTCCACACCCTGCTAACAAAAACCATCCTCCCTCCTATTAGCTTATACCTAAACAACCAAAACACCATTACCTGAAGGACTACCTGCTAGGACCTCCTCCCTACATTGTTTATCAAGGGAAATTTCCTTCCACTTACTAGCATCCTTCAGCGAAGATCCCTGAACCGCCCCTCTGTCTCAACCAGTGGTTCCCTCTCCTTGCTCTATCTAATTCCCCTTCTCATGTTCTTCATTCGAAGATCCTTATGACAGAAACTCAACGCATGACCCAGCCGCTTGGAACCCAAGCAGAAATCCGTCCATGAATCATAAATCACCCTCTGTTTACATATATATTCTTTACCCATGGTGACCCACACATACTCAAACAGATCCTTGGACATATCCATTTCCACACAAATACGTGGATTAACTGGGTGGAAAAGCGCCTTCATGCGGCTATCCGAGCACAGATATCTACCTATCAATTTTCCTAGAATACGCATCACAGATGGATTTTGAAATGGTAGAGGGAGGCTCGGAAAATTAACCCAAATCTCTATTGTGGGGGAATCCCTCTTCATGTGCAAGTATAAGGTCTACCGAAGAAGAGAAAATTTGAAACCATTTAAGACTCGAGGAGCATTTGACCATGCCTGGATAAGATCAGATTCCGAAGCAAACCACACCATTATTTGCTAATAGTCCAGAAGACCCACTGTCACCCAATCCTGCAAACAACAAGCATCAAAGACAAACCTATCAAATGAATCAACCAATGAGTGATGTCCAGAAAATCTAGCAACCAGGGTTTGTTTCAACAAATCCAAAGAGGCCAAGAACTCCGTGGATGACAACTGGAGGTTCGACAGCCCATCAAGCAGCTCTGAGACCTTCAGATTCAGCGAGACAAAAGGAAAAGTAGGAACAAAATCCGGGTTTAAAAAAGGGATTAAGGGAGAAGGGACTCCTTTGGAGGACCCCGAAGGTCCCCCCGCCCCCGATGGGGGAGGGAACTTCGTCGGGGCCGACGATGCCACGGGGAGCTAGGGTTCACCCATTCGCCCGTTCACCTGTCCCAGCCTCCACTCGTGCATGTGCTACTAAAAATCCATATAGTCGAATGATTTGGTTTTCATGTTTTGGAAAACCATGCACCGAATTATATAGTGTTACTATATCAAGAATAACCTTGCATCGTTTTCTCACACGTTTTGAAAAAACCATGCACCAATTGTGTTTTACCACTATTTTAAGACGCATGATTTCTCCTTGACACTCACATAGTTTTCCCAAATCATTCACCCACAATGTTCTAGCCAGTGACTCTAAAAACATGTTTCACAATTTCTTAGATGTTGTTTGTAACACCCCAAGCTTCTACGGTACGCTTCTCTTTGAATAATGTGATAGCGTGTGTTGTACGCAACACCGAGTTCTAACACACCATAACCAATCAAACTAGCCGTTATGAATAGTAATACCTACTTTTTGAAATTATATATATTTTATATTTCAAAATGGACTTCATTTTTGGATTCGGAATATCTAATTTAGCCTAAGGTGAAATTTTGGTACATTTCGGATAACTTTCATATTTTGATGAATAGTGAAAATTACTAAATTTTAATTGAAAACAACTTTTTTAATCAAAATAATTAATAGTGATAAATTATTAATTTGAGTGGTTTTAAAGTATATTTTTACCATTTAATATAATTTTGGTCATTGGAAATAATTTTACAATTAAACCGAACATAAACAAATGTCAATCTTTTGATAGTTATTATCTCTTAAAAACACGCTTTTTGTTTTGACAGCGGGAATTAATTTTAAATTAATTTCTGCCACTTCTGTGTTTTGAATTTAGAAAAATGGATTCCATATTTGGAATCAGGATTTTCAAATTGTTTAAATAGGTAACTTTTATTTTTAGACATTTTGAATAATTACTGCGGCAAATATTTTATTTACAATGGTTAAGGGTAAATCCGGTAAATAAGGGTTAAAAAATAATATTATAATAATACTAAATTACCCTAAAACGTGTCCTAGCCTTATTGGCTGATATATTTTCGACCATAGGCATCTTTGGGTTGATTTTGGGACCCCATGGTGCCACTTGTAGGTGATAAGGACACTTTATTTTAATTAAGTTAAAATGAATACAAAAATGACACAAGCATATATCTTTTAGAAAAACAATTTTCACATAGGGTTATATATGTTGGATTTTAGATTATAAATATTCATTAGAAAGATAAAACGATTTCCTACATATTGATAGTTCATTTATAATTTTTAGACATTAAATAATTTAATTTATTTATGACACAGTGATGATGAATTAATTCCTATAATAGTGAAAAATTAAAATAATTGATATTATAAATACCCAATTAAATATAATATGAAACTTTTAATGAATTAAACTAATTTTATAGGATAATATGATATATTAAGATTGATTTAATTGACTTTTTTCATAGTAATCAATCTGTTATGAGTTTCAAAAAAATCAACTATTGAATAGTGTCAAAATTGACATAAAAGAGTTCTTAAAACAAATATTATATTATTAATTGATATTAAATTCCTAAAAATCTAAGGTTCGGCCAAGAGACTTATATCATGATAGGTTCATCATTAATGGACCACTTGGGGGTCTCTTGGATGTATATAGTAAGTTTATTAACCATATTATATAAAAATACAAAGAGACATTGTAAAAGTGAAACTAATTAACTTAGAGTTAATACTTAAAGATAAGGTTAATATAAGTACCCAAACCTGTCTAAATTCTATTGGTTGAGTGGTTTTAGACCTATCCCCACCTTAACCTTTGAATAATCAACTTTGGATCCATTAGAAACCGAATATGAATTTATTATAAATTAATATTTCTAGCTTTTCCAAAGGTGCCCCTCACCCCTCTTATAAAAGGGCACTCCTCCTTCTCATTTCTTCACACCTTCAAAGCCTTTTGGTTCGTCCAAACTCTGCCCAAATACTATAAAAACATCCCTCAGTACAACCTAGAGGCCTTATTTTGACCAGAAAGCCAACCTAAGGAGCCCTTTTGATCAAATCAAAAGGAAAAACCCGAAGAAGAGGTAATGTTTTCACCACCCCTTTTCAAGTTCCTTTCTTCTTCCACTTCTTCTTTATTTGTTCTTACCATTCTAAAATAATAACTCCAGTATATTAAATATATTGTGATGTTATTATAAATATGGTACAACCATATTCAGTATTCTATCCACCCTTTGAATAACATGTCACCATACGTGCGTACGTACGGCTTACCGTCTCCACGTCGTGGTGTAATTGTTATTCAATATATTATTATTTGGATGGGTATAATAATGACGTGTAACTCATGTAAATAATAAATATAACATGTTAATGATTCTGTATATATGATATACCATCCATTTATATATTATTTTAATATCAAAAGAATGATATTGTCGCTCGTGCGTACGTACGGACTACCGTCTCCACGAACGCGATGAGATTCATTCTCCATCGTATCCATTCAAGTATAATTATCATTTGATGATTTAAAAATGATGTTTAAGGAATTGATATCATTATGGATATGAATAAAATACAACAAACATGGCTTATGTAACAAAACATATAAAAGAAAATGAGTAAGTTAACACCCGAAACGACGATAATTCTAAGATATTATTAACAAATCAATGTTAAAAGATCATATATGATATCATATTAATATATATGATTCTTGTATAATTTAATAACAATTATTTCACCATTATACAGGAGTTTAACCTACCCCAACCAAGGAAAAGTACAAGGTAAGGGGTTTTCATCTCACTCCTTATTCCCGTGAGATTCACGCCATATTGCCACCATTACCTTTTGTGTGGTGTATGTACTGCCCATAATTATATTATTTGTGTAATACCCTCTAATTTATGTGTATTTACATATTCATTGTATGATACCTCTTTCATGGGTTGTATGTTTCATAAGTTACCAAATTGGTAAGGGTTATTTCACAATCTCTTCATTATCCGAGGTTGTTTATACATAATAATCTACTGGGATCTCTTTATCATCCACATACATGTTTCTTAGTAATGTATTTCAACAATTTTATTATTTACAAGAATATGGGTTAAAGTAATTTATACCCTTTTTTGACTTTTAGAGGTTTATAAAGGAATCTTTCCGTCATTTTCAAAACAAGGTCCTTTTTAACCTTTTCGACGGAATTAAGGTAAGAATGTTTTTTTTAACTTATACAGCGGGTGCGGCTATTTTCCACTATTATAAAATCTTCAAAGCTTTACTTACAAGCTTATAAGAAGATTTTCAAAGAAAATGTTTTATTTTATATGGCTCTTAAATGATTTTAAAAAAATAAAAGAGATATTTCTCTAAAAAGAGTTTTGATTTCATCTATGTCAACATCCTTTGATGGATTTTACGCTTATTTGAAGTTGATTTATTATGATACAAAACTTCTATATTGTATTGAAGGTTTTGTGATATGTTTGACTGTGGATGTGCTATTTTTATACCATTCATAGTTTATGGAGAAATTATTGACATTTTGTATGCTAGTTTTAATACGAATGTTTATGTTATGTTTAAACCTTTTCATATGGGAATGCATTGGACTTAATATGTGACGGGTGGAGCCCGCTATAGCTCCTCAATGCATCGGTAGGTCTCATGAGACAAACTAGTGTCTTGTCACAAGGCCTTGACAAAATCTTATTTGTAGTCTTGGCACGAGGCCTTGGCTATGTGGTTATGATAGTCTGGCATTATGCATTCCATCATTATGAAAGTGGTTATTGATTTTGCATGTGATTATTCGATTAGTAGAATAACCATGTGAATAAGTAAATGGAATTATCTCATTTTATTTATTCCATACTATGTTAAAAGTTCATGTTTAAAAGGCTTTTGTTTTAGTTATACATTGCCTTAAATGTTTATTCTTATTTATGAAAGTTTCCGCTATATTGTTATCCTTACTGGCCATTTGAGCTCACCCCTTTTCTATGTTTTAATTTTCCCAGGAAGTGAAGAAGTAAATTATGAATGACCTGCAGGGATATTATGTGGGGATATGAGTGTGGATTATGGAGACAATATGTTGTTGTAGTAGTTTTTCATTTTATGATGTAATGTAAGACTTATGAATATATCTAGTGTTTCCAAGACTACTAAACCAATCGGTCTTTCGAGATTTGATCTTTCTTGTGATCATACCAATGTTAAGTATTAATTCACCGACTCTGGGTAACTGGGGTCGGGGCGTTACAGTTGGTATCAGAGGAAGTTTAGTACAAACCTTGGAAGCTAGATTTAGATAAACTCTGATTAGATCATGTAGACCTAAGATGAACTTTGAGGATTAGTATAGAAGAACTTCCTAGAATTTTGGTACTGTAGAGATTTTGTGAGTTTTCCGAGCAATACATCCCTATCTGGATACAAGCAGGTAGAGGCGGCTCTGGCACAGATGTACCTAGGGGTAAAACCCGAAAACACCGCTTTGAGCTAGACTCGAACGGGAACTGGTGCACGACAACGGGCCTTGCTGCACTCTTGGTTACGACACTCCCGGGGGATATGCTTAGGATAACTCTCATTTTCTTTACAAATCATTTTGAAGGGATTATGAGTATATAATTCCTCAAAGAAAACATTCTTATGATTATGGATTATATCCATAAATAGTTCAATTTA
The DNA here is from genome assembly GCA_963277665.1 of Viscum album. Classification (NCBI taxonomy): domain Eukaryota; kingdom Viridiplantae; phylum Streptophyta; class Magnoliopsida; order Santalales; family Viscaceae; genus Viscum; species Viscum album. Next base: position 300,307 of record CAUJRU010000032.1, on the reverse strand, counting down.
TGTTAAGTGTTTTATAAGTATGGGATTATGTATTTTGATTCATAAACTGATCTAGTTTATGCCATTGTTTAGAAATGGCTCCTAGTGGAAGAAATGGAAACCGTATCAATGCACGCACTCCATGTAGGGATTTCCCTCCTGCTCAAGATAATTATAGTGGAGATGGTGATGCAACTGGAGCCGACTAGCTAATCACCATACTGGGACAACTTACTCAGGTTATGAATAATAACCTTACCTGTATGGAGCACCCTGATCCGCAGCGTGGAGGATCAATGTTAGATCGATTCATGAGGCAACAACCACCAACGTTCAATGGGAGTACAAATCCCTTAGTAGCTGGGCAATGGATATTTTCCCAAGAGAAAATATTTCAGGCTTTGGGGAGCAGTGAAAGGGAAAAAGTTATCATGGCAGTTTACCGCCTCACTGGAGATGCTGATCAATGGTGGTCATTGATTAAAAATACGAAGGAAGATGATGAAGTATCAAATATGGAATGGAGGGAGTTCAAAAATCTGTTTTTAGAAAAATACTTTCCTCGCGACCATCGAGCAGATATGGAAAGGCAATTTCTAAGTCTGAGACAGAAGGAGGATGAGAATGTCACAAAGTATGAGGCTAACTTTACAAGGTTAGCAAGGTACGCTGGTGATTATATACGTAACCAAAGAAGTAAGATTGATCGTTTCTTTGATGGGTTAAAACCATTTCTCCGTCGAGCATTAGTCTCACAATCCTTTTCATCGTACGAAGACATTGTCTCATGTGCTATCAAGACCGAAAAGCAATTCTCTAAGTCTTATGACTTTAAAGCAAAGAAAGAGAAGAAGAGGCCTGCTGATCAATCTGGGAATGGAAATAAGGGGAAGAAAGGAAAGGTTGAATATCCATCCTGTGGTAAATGTGGGAAGAAACACCCCGGTGCTTGCTTGAAGGGAATGGGAGTCTGTTACAAGTGTGGTGAAAAAGGCCACCAAGCTCGTGATTGCAAAGGGAAGAAGGAAGCCACCAACGTTCAGTGATACAATTGCAGGGAGATGGGACATTATGTGAATGAATGTCCTAAGCGTCAGGAGAACTTACCTCAGAAAAGGCCAAGGGATCAAGGCCAAGCTTATTCTATCACTACTGCTGAGGTAGAAGCTCCGATAGACGTGGTGGCAGGTAATTTAATGGTTTCCTCAAGTTTAGAAAATGCATTATTTGATTCTGGATCATCGCATTGTTTCATATCTTCCCAGTTTTCTAAGAAAATTAGATATTTCCAATTTGATTTAACAAGGGAGTTGTCAGTTAAAACTCCTAAGGGAAGTATCATTGCAACAAAGTTTTGTGAATCAGTCCCCATTAGAGCACATAAATGTTCGTTATCTGCTGATCTCATCGTCATACCTATGATTGAGTTTGACATAATCCTCGGTATGGACTGGCTTTCGGACTATGATGCGAATATTTATTGTAAGAAGAAAGAGGTTACGATTCTTGATGATAATGATAAGGAACATCTTATCTTTAGAGCAGAATCGTCACCACCTAATTCTTATTTAGATCCACCCTCTATAGATCAACTAAATTCAATTATTGGGAAGGAAGAGAATGAAATAACTGCGGGTGAGGAAAGGAATGTTCAAATAGAGGATGTACCTGTTGTGAAAGAATTTGTAGATGTATTTCCGGAAGATTTACCTGGACATCCTCCAGAACGAGAAGTTGAGTTTTCCATTGATTTAATTCCTGGATCAAGGCCTATATCGAAGACCCCTTACAGAACGGCTATTGTAGAGTTAGTCGAACTAAAGAAACAACTAGAGGAATTGAGTAATAAAGGATTTATTCGACCTAGTGTTTCTCCATGGGGATCCCATGTTCTTTTTGTTAAAAAGAAAGATGGATCTATGAGGTTATGTATCGACTACAGGGAGATCAATGCTATAACAATAAAGAACAAGTATCCCCTACCTCGTATTGATGATTTATTTGACCAACTACATAGAGCTCAATACTTTTCAAAGATTGACCTTCGATCTGGATACCATCAGTTGTGTGTAAAGAAGGAAGACATCCCGAAGACAGCATTTCGAACCAGGTACGGGCATTACGAGTTTACTGTAATGCCTTTTGGATTGACTAATGCACCCTCTGTATTCATGGATCTGATGAATAGAGTTTTCAAGGTGTATCTCGATGAATTTGTGGTGGTATTTATTGATGATATCTTGGTATACTCTAAAAGCTACGAAGATCATGAAAATCACTTGCGCATTATCTTGAAGACTCTGAGAAGACATGAATTATATGGGAAGTTTAGCAAGTGTGAATTCTGGATTCAGGAGATTTATTTTCTTGGCCATATTGTCTCTAAAGATGGAATCTTTGTTGATCCTTCTAAGACCAAGGCAATCCAAGAATGGCCAGCACCTACGATTATAACTAAGGTACGTAGTTTTATTGGTTTGGCAGGTTATTATCGACGTTTCGTCCAGAATTTTGCCCGATTGGCTAACCCATTAACGAAGCTCACACGTAAAGGGGTTAAATTTGTTTGGACAAAAGAGTGTGAAGAATGTTTTGAAGAACTGAAGAAAAGATTAGTCAATTCTCCTATATTGACTCTACCATTGGGGAATGATGGGTTCGTTATTTATAGTGATGCATCGAAGAAAGGACTTGGTTGTGTCCTTATGCAGAATGATAGAGTTATTGCCTATGCATCACGACAGTTGAAAATTCATGAACAAAACTATCCTACTCATGATCTCGAGTTAGCAGCTGTGATCTTTGATTTGAAGATATGGAGGCACTACCTCTATGGTGAAAAATGTGAGATTTATATTGATCACGAGAGTTTGAAGTATATTTTCTCACAAAAATAACTCAACATGAGGCAAAGGAGATGGCTTGAATTACTCAAGGATTATGATTGCACGATACACTACCACCCGGGGAAAGAAAACAAGGTGGCAGATGCTTTGAGTAGAAAAGACCATGGAGTTTTGAACAATATGAGAATTGAAAGGGATCCAATTTTCATGGATCTAGTGAAGATGGACATGGGAATAACCAAGGAAGGAGAAACATCATTTCTTTTTCAAATGGTTGCCAAACCATCTTTAATAGAAAGGATTAAGAGTACTCAGACCGATGATGAAGAATTTCAAAAGAAGATTAAAGCTGTGAATGATGGGAGATTGAGAGACTTTGTGTATGAAGATGGAATTTTGAAATTTGGGAAGAGACTTTGTGTTCCCGATATACCTGATCTAAAAAGGGAATTGCTGGATGATGCTCATAGTTCCAATTTCTCTATACACCCTGGGAGCACCAAAATGTATAGAGATTTGAAGGAACATTTTTGGTGGGACAACATGAAGAGGGAGATTTCTGATTTTGTGTCAAGATGTATGGTTTGTCAACAAGTGAAAGCTGGAAGGCAACAGCCTGGAGGAGTCATGCAACCTCTTCCCATACCGGAGTGGAAATGGGACAATATTACGATGGACTTTGTCATGGGGCTACCAAAGACTCCTAGAAGGAATGATGCAATATGGGTTATTTTTTATCGTCTTACCAAGTCAGCACATTTTCTTGCTATAAGAGAAGATCTACCCCTGGAACGTCTAGCAAGACTATATATTAATGAAGTTGTGAGACTTCATGGAGTACCCCAATCGATTGTTTCTGATCGTGATCCCCGTTTTACTTCAAGATTCTGGAAAAGTCTTCAGAAATCCCTGGATACTGAACTTCATTTGAGCATTGCATACCACCCTCAGACAGACGGACAATCAGAATAGACTATTCAAACCTTAGAAGACATGTTGAGATCTTGCTCACTTGACTTTCAGGGTATGTGGGATCAATATTTACCTCTGGTAGAATTTTCCTATAACAATAGCTTCCATTCGAGTATTCAGATGGAACCATATGAAGCGTTATACGGAAAGAGATGTCGTACACCAACCTTTTGGGATGAAGTTGGTGAAAGAAAACTTGTAGGCCCAGAACTGGTGGAGGAAATGGTGGAAAAGGTGAAAGTAATCCAAAATCACATCAAAGCAGCTCAAAGTAGGCAGAAGAGCTATGCCGATAATCGAAGGAAGGATTTGGAATTTGAAGTCAGTGATCATGTTTTCCTGAAGGTATCTCCGTGGAAGGGAGTCATACGTTTTGGTAAGAAAGGTAAATTGAGTCCCAGGTACATCGGACCTTTCGAAATTCTAGAACGAATTGGGGCTGTAGCTTACCGATTGGCAATGCCGCCAAGTCTCTCTAAAGTTCACGATGTGTTCCACGTATCTCTGTTGAGGAAATACATGCCTGACCCAACGCATGTATTCACCTATGAGGAATTAGAACTGGAACCTGATCTGTCTTATTGCGAAGAGCCCGTCAGGATTCTTGATACGAGAGAACAAGTACTGAGAAACCGGACGACGCTTCTGGTAAAAGTTTTATGGAGAAACCATAAGATGGAAGAGGCAACGTGGGAACCCGAGGAACTTATGATGAAGAACCACCCGAGTCTTTTCATGTGATAAGTATTCTAGAAATTTCAAGGACGAAATTATTTGAAGGAGGGGAGAATGTAACACCCCAAGCTTCTACGGTACGCTTCTCTTTGAATAATGTGATAGCGTGTGTTGTACGCAACACCGAGTTCTAACACACCATAACCAATCAAACTAGCCGTTATGAATAGTAATACCTACTTTTTGAAATTATATATATTTTATATTTCAAAATGGACTTCATTTTTGGATTCGGAATATCGAATTTAGCCTAAGGTAAAATTTTGGTACATTTCGGATAACTTTCATATTTTGATGAATAGTGAAAATTACTAAATTTTAATTAAAAACAACTTTTTTAATCAAAATAATTAACAGTGATAAATTATGAATTTGAGTGGTTTTAAAGTATATTTTTACCATTTAATATAATTTTGGTCATTGGACATAATTTTACAATTAAACCGAACATAAACAAGTGTCAATCTTTTGATAGTTATTATCTCTTAAAAACACGCTTTTTGTTTTCACAGCGGGAATTAATTTTAAATTAATTTCTGCCACTTCTGTGTTTTGAATTTAGAAAAATGGATTCCATATTTGGAATCAGGATGTTCAAATTGTGTAAATAGGTAACTTTTATTTTTAGACATTTTGAATAATTACTGCGGTAAATATTTTATTTACAATGGTTAAGGGTAAATCCGGTAAATAAGGGTTAAAAATAATATTATAATAATACTAAATTACCCTAAAACGTGTCCTAGCCTTATTGGCTGATACATGTTCGACCATAGGCATCATTGGGTCGATTTTGGGACCCCATGGTGCCACTTGTAGGTGATAAGGACACTTTATTTTAATTAAGTTAAAATGAATACAAAAATGACACAAGCATATATCTTTTAGAAAAACAATTTTCACATAGGGTTATATATGTTGGATTTTAGATTATAAATATTCATTAGAAATATAAAAAGATTTCCTACATAGTGATAGTTCATTTATAATTTTTAGACATTAAATAATTTAATTTATTTATGACACAGTGATGATGAATTAATTACTATAATAGTGAACAATTAAAATAATTGATATTATAAATACCCAAATAAATATAATATGAAACTTTTAATGAATTAAACTAATTTTCTAGGATAATATGATATATTAGTATTGATTTAATTGACTTTTTCCGAAGTAATAAATCTGTTATGAGTTTCAAAAAAATCAACTATTGAATAGTGTCAAAATTGACATAAAAGAGTTCTTAAAACAAATATTATATTATTAATTGATATTAAATTCCTAAAAATATAAGGTTCGGCCAAGAGACTTATATAATGACAGGTTCATCATTAATGGACCACTTGGTGGTCGCTTGGATGTATATAGTAAGTTTACTAACCATATTATATAAAAATACAAAGAGACATTGTAAAAGTGAAACTAATTAACTTAGAGTTAATACTTAAAGATAAGGTTAATATAAGTACCCAAACCTGTCTAACTTCTATTGGTTGAGTGGTTTTTGACCTATACCCACCTTAACCTTTGAATAATCAACTTTGGATCCATTAGAAACCGAATATGAATTTATTATAAATTAATATTTCTAGCTTTTCCAAAGGTTCCCCTCACCCCTCTTATAAAAGGGCACTCCTCCTTCTCATTTCTTCACACCTTCAAAGCCTTTTGGTTCGGCCAAACTCTACCCAAATACTCTCCCAACATCCCTCACTACAACCTAGATGCCTTAGTTTGATCAGAAAGCCAACCTATGGAGCCCTTTTGATCAAATCAAAAGGAAGAACCCGAAGAAGAGGTAATGTTTTCACCACCCCTTTTCAAGTTCCTTTCTTCTTCCACTTCTTCTTTCTTTGTTCTTACCATTCTAAAATAATAACTCCAGTATCTTACATATACTATGATGTTATTATAAATATGGTAAAACCATATTCAGTATTCTATCCACCCTTTGAATAACATGTCACCATACGTGCGTACGTACGGCTTACCGTCTCCACGTCGTGGTGTAATTGTTATTCAATATATTATTATTTGGATGGGTATAATAATGATGTGTAACTCATGTAAATAATAAATATATCATGTTAATGATTCTGTATATATGATATACCATCCATTTATATATTATTTTAATATCAAAAGAATGATATTGTCGCTCGTGCGTACATACGGACTACCGTCTCCACGAACGTGATGAGATTCATTCTCCATCGTATCCATTCAAGTATAATTATCATTTGATGATTTAAAAATGATGTTTAAGTACTTGATATCATTCTGGATATGAATAAGATACAACAAACATGGCTTATGTAACAAAACATATAAAAGAAAATGAGTAAGTTAACACCCGAAACGACGATAATTCTAAGATATTATTAACAAATCAATGTTAAAAGATCATATATGATATCATATTAATATATATGATTCTTGTATAATTTAATAACAATTATTTCACCATTATACAGGAGGTTAACCTACCCCAACCAAGGAAAAGTAAAAGGTAAGGGGTTTTCTTCTCACTCCTTATTCCCGTGAGATTCACGCCATATTGCCACCATTAACTTTTGTGTGGTGTATGTACTGCCCATAATTATATTCTTTGTGTAATACACTCTAATTTATGTGTATTTACATATTCATTGTATGATACCTATTTCATGGGTTGTATGTTTCATAAGTTACCAAATTGGTAAGGGTTATTTCACAATCTCTTCATTATCCGAGGTTGTTTATACGTAATAATCTACTGGGATCTCTTTATCATCCACATCCATGTTTCTTAGTAATGTATTTCAACAATTTTATTATTTACAAGAATATGGGTTAAAGTCATTTATACCCTTGTTTGAATTTTAGAGGTTTATAAAGGAATCTTTCCGTCGTTTTCAAAACAAGGTCCTTTTAACCTTTTCGACAGAATTAAGGTAAGAATGTTTTTTTTAACTTATACAGCGGGTGCGGCTATTTTCCGCTGTTATAAAATCTTCAATGCTTTCCTTACAAGCTTATAAGAATATTTTCAAAGAAAATGTTTTATTTTATATGGCTCTTAAATGATTTCAAAAAAATAAAAGAGATATTTCTCTAAAAAGATTTTTGATTTCATCTATGTCAACATCCTTTGATGGATTTTACGCTTATTTGAAGTTGATTTATTATGATACAAAACTTCTATATTGTATTGAAGGTTTTGTGATATGTTTGAATGTGGATGTGCTATTTTTATACCATTAATAGTTTATGGATAAATTATTGACATTTCGTATGCTAGTTTTAATACGAATGTTTATGTTATGTTTAAACCTTTTCATATGGGAATGCATTGGACTTAATATGTGACGGGTGGAGCCCGCTATAGCTCCTCGATGCATCGGTAGGTCTCATGAGACAAACTAGTGTCTTGTCACAAGGCCTTGACACAATCTTATTTGTAGTCTTGGCACGAGGCCTTGGCTATGTGGTTATGATAGTCTGGCATTATGCATTCCATCATTATGAAAGTGGTTATTGATTTTGCATGTGATTATTCGATTAGTAGAATAACCATGTGAATAAGTAAATGGCATTATCTCATTTTATTTATGCCATACTATATTAAAAGTTCAATTTTAAAAGGCTTTTGTTTTATTTATACATTGCCTTAAATGTTTATTCTTATTTATGAAAGTTTCCGCTATATTGTTATCCTTACTGGGCATTTGAGCTCACCCCTTTTCTATGTTTTATTTTTCCCAGGAAGTGAAAAAGTAAATTATGAATGACCTGCAGGGATATTATGTGGGGATATGAGTGTGGATTATGGAGACAATATGTTGTTGTAGTAGTTTTTCATTTTATGATGTAATGTAAGACTTATGAATATATCTAGTGTTTCCAAGACTACTAAACCAATCGGTCTTTCGAGATTTGATCTTTCTTGTGATCATACCAATGTTAAGTAATAATGCACCGACTCTGGGTAACTGGGATCGGGGCGTTACATTGTTCATAGTTTTTACTAACATTGAAAAACGTTTGAATCTTCATAATAACCTCTAATTCATGACAAATCCCTCTTAGACCACCAAAATGTTGACCAAAATATTGTGTAATCTAAAAATACATAAATAAATGGTTTTGCAAATAAAAATATAGGATCTATATAAATCTAATATTATATGTAAATAATAATAATATCATATTTTTTCTATGATTTTACATCATTAGGATATCATTTGATATGGATCTGTCCGTTAAACTCATGTTTTTCAATTTTAAAACAAAAAAAGTGTATTTCAATTATCCATGGAAAATTGAACTTCGTATTGAAATTATGTCTTCTCAACAATTTCAAAATTCAAAGTATATTTTTTTCATATTATTTCTCAGTATTTAGTGGTCATTCTTTTGGTTTTAACACCATGAAACAAGTTTTTAAACAGCATCAAACTTCTAAAAAATTCATATTCAGTCGATCTAGGGAGACCACACATCTTTTTGGTGTGATTTATACTCATACAAGTCTCAAATAATAATAACACAATTTTCCTATGAGTTGACGTCCTTATGATGTTATATTATATAGATCTAACTACTCAATGTATGTTTTGGCATTTTAAAACAATAAAAGTTCATTTCAGGTCTTCTTGGGGAAACGAATGCTTGGATTTATGGTATATCCCCATGACCATTTCAAAATTCATTATATGGCTTATGTTTTCTTATTTCATTCAATTTATAGGTTTTTAAATTGGTTTTTACCCCCTAATTTATGTGTATCAAGGGATTTAAACCTTTACAATTGTATATATCGTCATTTCTAGTCAGACCACATGTCTGATTGATGTTCCATATACTCATACACATTCTAATTAATAACAAGACATTTTTTTTCTGATTTCACATCTTTATATGGATTTTTAGTATGGATTTTACCATTAAACACTCGTGTTGTTGTTTTAAAACAACAAAACTTCATTTCGGGTCATATCAGGAAAAGGACACCTCGGATTGTCATTTCCTCTACTAAAAAATTTCATAATTCACTATATAGTAATTTTTGTTTGATTTCACAACATTTATAGGATGGTCGGTTGGTTTTGACCCCATAGAAGATGGTTTTAAATGGCGTTAAACCTATAAAACTACATATTTGGTTGTTCTGGGTAGACTGTATATCTGATTATTGTTTTATATACTCATTAACATTAAAAATAATAATATCATTATTGTATTATAATTTCACTTCATTTAAGGTCATTTGATATGGATTTGACTGTTAAATACACTTTTTTCATTTAAAAAAATAAATTTTCATTTCGGGTTATCCTGAGAAAACAAATTTTCATATTAATTTTATTTTTACTTGATATTTTACCAATTTTATATATGGTTTTTTTGGACTGATTTTATGGAATTCTAAGGTTGTTAAGCTGGTTTTGACCACTAATTTCATGTTTTCAAAGCATGTCAAACCTTTAAAATCAACACATTTAGTTATCCCAGATAGACTGCACATCTGATTAACATGTTTTCTACCCATACATGTAAAAAAAATAACATAGTTTTACTATGATTTATTATCCTTCCAATGTCATTTGATATGGATCTAACCATTAAACCTAGGTTTTTAAGGCATAAAACAATATAAGTTCATTTCAGGTCATCATGGGAAAATGAAACTTATGATTGATGTTCCTTCTACTCAAAAAATTATAAATTCTCTTTATGGTTTTTTTTCATATGATTTCATATAAATCAGAGGTTTTTTGGTTTTTCTTGACCCCTAGACATAGATTTTTAAATGGTTTCAATCCTATAAAAACAACATAATCATTTGTTCTTGGAAGAACTCAAATCTGATTGACATTTAATCTACTCATATACGTCAAAAATAATGACAAAAAAATATTCTAAATATTTCAAAATCATTTCAAGGTTATTTAATGTGGATATAACCATAAAAATTATTTTTTGGCATTTTAAAACAATAAAAATTCTTTTTGGATAATCTTGGGAAAAAAACTTGGATTGAAGTTACATTTTCTCGAGTATCTCATAATTAATTGTATCTTTGTTTTATTCTAACTTAACAACATTCTGAGGTTTTTTAGTAGGTTTTGATCCCATGATGCATGTTTTAAAGGAGAATAAATCCTTTAAAACTGTATATTTCATTTTTCTAGGAAGAATACATATCAGATTGTTATATATTCTTCTCATACACATCAAAACTAATAATATCATAGTTATTCTATTATTTTATTTCATTATGAAGTCATTTGAAATAGATCTAATCACTAAATGCATGTATTAGTGTTTTAAAACATAAAAAAGCATTTTTTGGGTCAACTCAAGAAAATTACACATAATATTGATGTTTTTTCTCCTCAAACATTTTAAAATTCAATTTACTGTTCTATTTGACTGATTTCATAGAATTCGAAGGCCATTCAATTGGTTTGGACCCACTAAAAATTTTTTAAAGGGAGTTGAATCATGAAAAACTAAATGTTTATTCATTATAGAAATAACACACATCTAATGTCATTTCATCTAATAGTACTCGTAATAAATAATAATAATATAGTTTTCCTATGATTTCATGTAATTCATAGGTCATTTGGCGTGGATCTGGCCGTTATAAACATGTTTTGGAATTCTATAATAACTAAAGTCTTTTTTGGGTTATCACTGAAATATTACACCACTGATTGATCAGATATTGGCTAAATGATTTCATAATTCACTATAGGGTTATTTTTTCTTAATTTGACAACATTTAAGGGATATTTTGATGTTTTTAACCCCCTAATGCACATTTTTATATGGAATCAAACCATTAAAAACTATATATTTGACCATTTTCAGAACACTTCACATCTGATTGATGTGTCATCTACATATACTCATCAAAAATAGTATTTAGATAGTTTTTCTAGGATTTCATATCATTGCAATGTTTTTTATGGATATGTTCATTAAATGCATGTTTTCATGTTTTAAAATAGTGAAATTGTGTTTCTAGTCATCTTCAGAAATAGACATTATGGATAGATTCTATGTCAGGTTATAATTTTCTAAAAAACATTATAAATCCTTTTTCTTATGATTTTATAGCATTCATAGGTTGTATGGTTGGTTTTGACCCTCTAACAAATGTATTTAAAGTGAATCAAACCTTTTCAAAATGCATATTCATCCATTCAATTCATATTAAATATCTGATTGATGAGTTTTATACTAATTCACATAAAAAATAATATTTTTTTCGGATGGTTTTATGTCAATATAAAGTCTTTTTCTATGTATATTACTATTAAAGGTACGTTCTTGGGTTTTAAAATAACAAATGTTTCATTCAAGTCATCTTTGGAAAACAACACCTCAGATTGATGTTCTGCATTCTCCATTGTAAGGACCCGACCCTAGTTTCCCGGAGTCGATGAATTATTGATATAAAAACAAGGAATATGAATCCCAAAGGACCGAGTAGGTTAGTATTATTGGAAACAAATTATATACATAAGTTTAACATTACAACATGAAGGAAAAAACAACACTAAATTATTCCACTAAAAACATCACATCTCTTAGATTATGCTTGCAAGTCATTCATAAATTACTTCTTAAATTCCTAAGAAAATGAAACATAAGAAAGGGGTGAGCTCAAATGCTCAGTAATAGTAATCAATACATTGGAAGATATTATAAACATTAAACATGGTGAATAATTGAAAACAAATGCCTTTAATAATAAACTTGAACACATTATGGAAGGAATATGAGCAGAGTAAATAATGAAATAATATAACATAATCATGGGTATTATATTAATCTAATAACCACATGAAATATCAATAGCTAAACTCATAATGATGTAATACATAATTTAGAACATTCTTAAACATTTTTTCAAGGCATCGGCCAAGACGTCTAATGATTAAGCCCTCGGCCAAAATCCATATCACGTTGGGAAAGGCCTTGGCCAATTCCACGTCTAGTTGTCTCATGAGACCTACCGATGAATCAAGGGGATATAGAAGGCCCCACCCATCACATAATAATTCCAATGCATTCCTCATATGAGTGGGGATAAACATAAATAACATATACATTCATACTAAAACTATCATATGAAATGTAACTAACTTTCCCTAAACACTAACCATTCCGAGTAATAAGGTGAATGGTTTTATGGTAGATCATCCAAAATAGATTTAGTCATAAACCATTAAATAAAATATGGTATATGACTTCACAAATGATTAAATACAATAATACCACGAAATCAAAAAGATTTTTTAATTAGATGAAAACACTCTTATAAAATCATTAAGCAATTCTTGAGATAAATACCCTTTTATTTTGAAAAGAAGAGTTCTTTTGGAAAAATCATTGTATAAAACCATAACTGAAGTAAGTTATTATTTTAATAATAAAATGATTGATTTAATAAAGATAATGGTTACCAACAATAGATTATAGAGTGCTCTTGAAAGTAGCTAAGAATTTGAGAAATTCCCTTGAATCGGGCTTGTATTTTAGAAATAGTTTTGAAAATTTATTTTTAAATGTGTAACTATCCATAGAATAGGGAAGGATTATGGTTGGTAAACATATATATAATACTCACACATAATTTTTTAGGATTACATAACAATAGATAATAATTTCATTAAGGCGATTAGACAATGAAAGTAACCCAAATGAAAGTGGAAGTTCAGGTGGAAAACCCTTACCTTAACTCCAAACGTGATCTACTCTTGAACTTAAGATCCAGGAATATGAAATTATACTTAATAATAAATTATTTATGAAATTATTAGACATTTATTTAGTTTATCATAATTATTTTTAGTTGATTTATACCCTTATTTCTAAGTTACTATATTGAATTTCGTTGTTCCGAGGTGTTCATTTTCTTTATTTTCATAATTGGTTCACTTGTTTTTAAGTAATGGAGTTCATGTGGAATGGTTATAAATCTACAGTATTTGAATTATATATTATTTATGAACATAAATAATTTATAATGTTCATTTCTATCATTTTTTTACATGTAATGAGGAAGAATCATTGGATGACAACCACTGCGATTATTTGGCGGTATTTGGATTATTATGAACTAGTTTTATCATATAACTTAATTATATGTACATATTCTAGTTTCTAAATATTAATTATGTTATAATACATATATTATAGTCTGGTTAAACCGAAAATATGGTTTCATGACCAGTAATGAAGAAGATATTGAAGAACAAAACTTCGCCGTCCACAAAGGCTATAAATTGGAACCTCATGAACATTGATTTCGTTTATAAAAATAAAAGGGAGGGAGTAAGAATATTTATGCTGGTTATACCATTCACATAATATAATTCTAGTATAAATATGATACTGGAGTTATCATGATCATTTTGATAGAGGAGGTGAGGATAGGATATCAAAAGAAGATCGATTGAAATAAAACCAAATGAAAAAGAAGGGTGTTTTACCTCTTGAAATAACCTCCTTGAGAAACTCCTTAAGGGAAGAGGTTTTGGTCTTTTGGAAAGACTAAGATATTCTTGGTCGTGGAGAGTGACTAGGTAAGGGTAATTTATCAGAACGTTGAGGTGATTCGAGGCTTAGAGGAGTGAAGAGAAGAGGTAGTGGTGGGGGTGTTTATAGTGGAGGAGAGGGGTAAATTTTGAATATTTAATTTCGTTATTATATTATTTCCATCAATACAACCAATAGTATTATTTCATGTGACCCCTAATAGTAATAAGATCATGTGATTTATAATCAAGTGAACTTATATCACTTATGATTTCTTAAATAGTGTATTTAACTTATAAATTGAATATACGGTATTTTACCGTATTTCACAATTCATCAAAAATTCAAGAATTTCAGAAAAATCCCAAAAATTAACCCCTACAATTTTTCGACATGTAGAATAAATAAGTGAGCTCCATTTTTCAAAAATAATTTTCTAAATATTATTAATTTAATTTTTAAATAAATTCATAGTTAATTCAAAAAATAACAATCTTAGAGGTATAATTATTTTTATGTGACATTGAAAAATTAATTAAGATCCCATTATCATATTAACTTATGAAAATAAAATAATATATTTATTTACTATTCGTAAGGGTCATATTACTATTCATAAGTGTATGTTTCTATTCACAAAAAATCAAGTTTGTTCTATCAGACTCTAAATGACTTACTGAACACTACTCTAGATGACCATTTTTCAGAATTCAAAACATAGAAGAAGAAAAGTTGTGTTTAATGGATAGATTTTATAATTCCATTATATATCTATTTTAAAAACCTTGGGGTGTTACATTCTCCCCTCCTTACAAAAATTTCTTCCTCAAAATTCACAAAATATTACCTAAAAATATTCAGGTATGTCTTTATCATAACCTCCTCAGGCTCCCATGCTGCTTCCCCCATCTTATGGTTCCTCCAAAGAACCTTTACCAGAAGATTCGTCCGATTTCTCAATACTTGTTCTCTAGTATCAAGAATATTGATAGGCTCTTCACAATAAGATAGATCGAGCTCAAGTTATATTTCTTCATAAGTGAGTACATGTGTTGGGTCTGTCATGTACTTTTTTAATAATGATACGTGGAACACATCATGAACTCTGGAGAGATTTGGCGGCATCGCTAAATGGTAAGCTACGGCTCTGATTCATTCCATAATTTCAAATGGTCTAATGTACACGAGGCTCAATTTCCCATTATTTCAGAACATTAAGACACCCTTCCATGGAGATACTTTCAGAAATACATGATCTCCCACTTGAAATTACAAGTCCTTTCTTCAGTTTTCAGCATAACTTATCTGCCTACTTTGGGATGATTTAATATGGGCTTCTATTTTCTTCACCTTTTTTTGGTCTCCTCAATAAGTTCTAGGCTTATAGGTTTCCATTCACCAACTTCGTCCCAATAAGTTGGAGTTCAACATCTCTTTACATATAATGCTTTATATAAAGCTATTTAAATACTAGAATGGAAACTATTATTGTACGCAAATTCCACCAAAGTCAAGTATTGATCCCACATACCTTGGAAGTAAAGAGAGCATGATCCCAGCATGTCTTCCAAATTTTAAATAGTCCTTTCAGACTGTCTGTCAGTTTGAGGGTGATATGCAGTACTCATACAAAGCACATTATTCAAAGCCTTCTGGAGACTTTTCCAGAATTTTAATGTAAACTGGGGATCTCGATCGGAGACAGTCGATAGAGGTGCACAATGAAGAATCAAAACTTCATTAATATAAAGTCTTTCCAGACGTTCAAGTGGTATATCCTCTCTAATTTCAAGGAAATGTGATGATTTAGTGAGACGATCAACAATTACCCAGATTGCATCATTCCTTCTAGGTTTCCTCTGTAGTACGGTCACAAAATCCCTCGTAATGTTATCCCACTTACACATAGGAATAGGTAGAGGTTGCATCACTCCTTTGGGATGTTGTCTCTCAGCCTTCACCTATTGACAAACTAGACACCTTGACACGTAGTCATCAATTTCTCACTTCATAATATCCCACAAAAAATATTCCTTTAGGTCTCTATACATCTTTGTGCTACCCGAGTGTATAGTGAAATTTGAGCTATGAGAAACGTCTAATAGTTCCCTTTTTAGCTTAGTTACTGATGGAATGCATAACCTCTTCCCATACTTCAGAACTCCTTCTTCATACATGAAGTCATCCATTC
The DNA here is from genome assembly GCA_963277665.1 of Viscum album. Classification (NCBI taxonomy): domain Eukaryota; kingdom Viridiplantae; phylum Streptophyta; class Magnoliopsida; order Santalales; family Viscaceae; genus Viscum; species Viscum album. The sequence continues at coordinate 284,044 of CAUJRU010000032.1, read as the reverse complement.
TCCCATCCTTAACTGCATTAATTTTCTTATGCAGATTCTCATCATTAGATTGAGAAATTTTTATCTTCTATGGTAAATATCGTTTAGCAATCATTTGAAATAGGAGTGATGTTTCCCCTTCCTTAACAATTCCCATATCTATCTTCAGTAGATCCATGAACATAGGATTTCTTTCAATCCTCATTTGAGTTAGAAGGTTGTGATCTTTCCTGTTTAATGCATCTTCCACCTTATTAGTCTTTCCTGGGTGGTAGTGTATTACACAATCGTAATCTTTGAGTAACTCGAGCCATCTTCTTTGCCTCATGTTGAGTTATTTTTGTGTGAAAATATATTTCAAACTCTTTTGGTCTATATAAATCTCACATCTCTCTTCGTAGAGATAATGCCTACATATTTCCAGAGTAAAGATTACAGCTACTAACTCAAGATCGTGATTTGGATAATTTTTCTCATGAGTCTTCAATTGTCTTGATGCATATGAAATAAATTTATCATTTTCCATAAGGATGAAACACAGTCCATTCAATGATGCATCACTATATATTACAAATCCATCACTTCCAGTTGGAAGAGTCAAAATTGGAGCATTGAACAATCTTCTTTTCAATTCATCGAAGCATTCTGTACATTATTTTGTCCACACAAACTTAACTCCTTTATGTGTGAGCTTGGTTAGTGGGTTAGTCTTTCGGGAAAAAATTTGAACAAAATGCCGATAATAACCTGCTAAGACAGTAAAACTGCGTACCTCAGTTATGTTTGTTGGAGTAGGCCATTCTTTCACAACCCTTTCCTTCACAGGATCTACAAGTATTCCATCCTTAGAGACAATGTGGCCCATAAAGGAAACTGGTTGGAGCCAGAAATCACACATGGTAAACTTCCCATATAATTCATTTCTTCTCAGAGTCTTCATAATAGTGCGCAAGTGATTTTCATGTTCTTCATAGCTTTTAGAGTACACCAAGGTATCATCAATAAAAACCACCACAAATTCATTAAGATATTCCTTGAAGACTCTATTCATCAAATCCATGAAAATAGATGGTGCATTAGTTAGTCAAAAAGGCATTATTGTAAACTCGTAATTCTTGTACCTTGTTCGAAATGCTGTTTTTGGAATGTCTTCTTTCCTCACAAGTAATTGATGATATCCAGATCGAAGATCAATCTTCAAAAAATATTGGGATCCTTGAAGTTGATAAAATAAGTCATCAATCTGTGGAAGAGGATACTTATTCTTTATTGTAACAGAATTTATTTCTCTGTAATCAATGTACAACCTCATAGACCCATCTTTCTTTTTAACAAAAAGAATCGGGGCTCCCCATGGAGAAATGATAGGGCGAATAAATCCTTTATCACTAAACTCCTCCAGTTTCTTCTTTAGTTCACCTAACTTCACAGTGGCCATTCTATAAGGGGTCTTTAATGTGGGCCTTCAACCAGGAATTAAGTCAATAGAAAACTCAATTTCCCGCTCTAGAGTATTTCCAGGTAAATCCTCTGGAAATACATCGATATATTCTTGCACAACAGGTACATCTTCTATTTGAACATTCTTTTCCTCACCCAGAGTTATTTCATTCTCTTCCTCCGTGATAATTGAATTTAGTTGAACTACTGGGGGTGGATCTAGATAAGAACTAGGTGGTGATGTTTCTACTCTAAAGATAACATACTCCTTATCATCATCGAAAATTGTAACCTCCTTGTTCTTACAATAAAATTTGTATCATGGTCCGAAATCCAATCCATACTGAGGATTATATCGAATTCAATCATGGGTATGACAATGAGATTAGCATATAGAGAACATTTATGTGCCATAATGGTATCTGATTGACAAAACATTGTTTCATTGATACCTCCCTTAAGAGTTTTGACTGCCAACTCCCTTGTTAAATCAAATTGAAAATATCTAATTTTCTTTGCAAACTAAGAAGATATGAAACAACGTGATGATCCAGAATCAAATAAAGCATTTGCTAAGTTTGATGAAACAATCAAAGTACCTTCCATCACATCATTATGAACATAAACCTCTACAGTTGTGATTTCAAAAGCTTTTCCCTGATCCCTTGGCCTCCTCTATTTAATATTTCCTTTAATATTTAGACAATCATTATCATAGTGTCCCCTCTCCCAAAAATTAGAGCATTGAACATCATTGGATTCCTTCTTCCCTTTGCAATCACCAGCAATATGGCTTTTCTGACCACATTTGTAGCATACTCCTTTGCCTCTTAATCATGCACCAGGGTGTTTCTTTCCAAAATTGTCACATGGTGTAAATTCAACTCTTCCCTTCTTCCTTGTTTCTTTATTTCCTTTCTCGGAGTTCTTAGCATCCCTCTTCTTTTCTTTATTTACGTTAAAGTCATAAGACTTAGAGAATTATTTTTTTGTCTTGATTTCACATGATACTATATCCTCATATGATGAAAAACTTTTGGATACTGGTGCCCACTGGAGGAATGTCTTTAGGCCATCAAATAATAGGTCAATTTTTCTCCTTGGATTTTGTATGTAGTCCACAACATGTCTTGCTAACCATGTGAAGTTAGCTTCATACTTTGCAACATTATCATCTTCTTTCTGCCTCAGATTCACGAACTATATCTCCATATCCACTCTCTGTTCATGAGGAAAGTATTTCTCTAGGAATATTTCTTTAAAATCTCTCCATTCCATCTCATCTATTTCGTCTTACTCCTTTGTGTTCTGGATTAATTACCACCACTGATCCTCATCTACCGATAGCTGATAAACTTCCATGACAATCTTCTCTCTTTCATTACATCCCAAATCAAGAAATGTATTCTCGAGGGAACTTATCCACTGCTCAGATAAAAATTGGTTTTTAGTCCCATTGAATGATGGAGGTTGTTGTCGCATAAAGCGATCTAGCATAGCTCCTCCATGTGGTGGATCCGGATGAAACATACGGGTAAGGTTATTATTCATAACCTGATTAAGTTATCCCAATATAGTTATGAGTAGATCAGCACCAGTCACAGCACCAGAGTCGACATCATTATCATGCGTCAGAGGAAAATCCCAACAGGGAACACGTGCATTTGTTCGGTTTCCATTCCTTCCACAAGGTGACATTTCTAAATAATGGAATACACTAGATTAGGGTATGAACCATAACTTATAATCTCAATGTAGAAAAATACTAAGTATAAATTGAAATTCTACGCATAGCTAATATCTTAATAATAAGCATGGTATCTTTGAGGAAAAATTTACATTTAAATCCTTCATAATGGCTTGTAATGAAAATGTGAATTATCCTATGCATATCCCCCGGCAGTGTCATAACCAAGAGTGCATCCATGACCATTTTCATATACTAGTATACCCTGGGTCAATCCCAAAACTCCTTGTCAGAGTTTTCACTTTTAGGTATATCTGTGACAGAGCCACCTCTACCTGCTCGTATCCAGACAGTGATGTATTGCTTGAATGATCCACATAATCAATTCCTTAACAAAATACCAGGACGTTGTTGTATGTTTATCCTCAAATACTATCTTAGGGAATATTCCCTAATCTACTTTTACTAAATCTAGTTTCCAATATTTCTACTAAACCTCCTCTGATACCAACTGTAAGGACCCGACCCCAGTTTCCCGGAACCGGTGCCTTATTGGCATACAAACAAGGAATACGAATCCTGAAGTATTGAGTAGTTTAGTATTATTGGAAACAAATTACATACATAAGTTTAACATTACAACATGAAGGGAAAAACAACACTAAATTATTCCACTAGAAACATCACGTCTCTTAGATTATTCTTGCAAGTCATTCATAAATTACTTCTTCATGTCCTAAGAAAATGAAACATAATAAAGGGGTGATCTCAAGTGCTCAGTAAGAGTAATAAATACAAAGTACGATAATATAAACATTAGACATGGTGAATAATTGAAAACACATTCCTTTAATAATAAACTCGAACACATTATGACAATAATATGGGCTGACTAAATAAAGTCATAATAAAATATAATCATGGGTATTCTACTAGTCGAATAGCCACATGAAATATCAATAGCTAAACTCATAATGATGTAATGCATAATTCCAGACATTCTAAAACATTTTTTCAAGGCCTCAGCCAAGAGGTCTAACGATTAAGGCCTCGTCCAAAATCCATATCACATTGGGAAAGGCCTCAGCCAATTCCACGTCTAGTTGTCTCATGAGACCTACCGATGCATTGAGGGGCTATAGAGGGCCCCACCTGTCACATAATAAGTCCAATGAATTCCTAATATGAGTGGGGATAAACATAAACAACATATATATTCATATTGAAACTATCATATGAAATGTAACTAACATTCCCCAAACACTAACCATTCTGAGTAATATGGTGAATGGTTTTAGGATAGATCATACACAAAAGAGTTATTCATAAACCATTAAATCAAATGTGGTAGATGACTTCACAAATGATTAAATTCAATAATACCATGAAATCAAAAAGAGTGTTTATTTAGATGAAACACTTATAAAATCATTAAGCAATTCTTGAGATAAATACCCTTTTATTTTGGAAAGAAGAGTTCTTTTGGAAAAAAACACTGTATAAAACCAGAAGTGAAGTAAGATATTATTTTCATAATAAAATGAGTGATTTTATAAAGATAATGGTTACCAAAAACATATTATATAGTTCCCTTGAAAGTAGGTAAGAATTTTAGAAATTCCCTTGAATCGGGCTTGTATTTTGGAAACAGTTTTGAAATTTTCTTTTTAAATGTGTAACTATCCATAGAATAGGGATGTTTTCTGGTTGGTAAACATATATATAATACTCAAAAATAATTTTTCAGGAGTACATAACAATAAATAATAATTTAATTTAGGCAATTAGACAATGAAAGTAACCCGAATGAAAGTGGAAGTTTATGTAGAAAAACCTTTACCTTAACTCCAAACGTGATCCGCTCTTGAACTTAAGCTCCAGGAATATGAAATTATACTTATTAATTACTTATTTAAAACATATTAAAAATTTATTTATTTTATAATAATTCTGTTTAGTTCATTTATAACCTTATTTCTAAGTTATTATATTGAATTTTGTTGTTCCAGGGTGGTCATTTTCTTTATTTTCTTAATTGATTCACTTGTTTTTAAGTAATAAAGTTCATGTGGAATTGTTATAAATATCCAGTATTGGAATTATATATTATTTATGAACATAAATAATTTATAATGGTCATTTATATCATTTGTTTTCATGGAATGCGGATGAATCATCGGATGACAACCACTTCGATTATTTGGCGGTATTAGAATTATTATGAACTAGTTTTGTCATATAACATAATTATATGTACATATTCTGGTTCCTCAATATTAATTAGGATATAATACATATATAATAGTCTGTTTCAACAATAAATATGGTTTCATGACCATTAATGAAGAAGATATTGAATAACTAAACTTCTTCGTCCACAAAGGCTATAAATAAAAGGGAGGGAGTAAGAATATTTATGATGGTTCTTCCATTCACATGATATAATTATAGTATATAGATGATAATAGAGTTATCAAGATCATTTGGATAGAGGAGTTGAGGAGAGTATAGCAAAAGAAGATAAATTGAAATAAAACCAAATGAAAAATAAGGGTGTTTTACCTCTTGAAATAAACTCCTTGAGAAACTCCTTAAGTGAAGGGGTTTTGGTCTTTTGGAAAGACTAAGAGCTTCCTAGTCATGGGGAGTGACTAGGGAAGGGTAATGGGGCCGAACATTGAAGAAATTGAAGGCTTAGTGGAGTGAATTGAAGAGGTAGTGGTGGGGGTTTTATAGTGGAGGAGAGGGGTAAATTTTGAATATTTAATATCATTATTTTATTATTTCCATCAAGACAAACAATAGTATTGTTTAATATGACCCCTAATAGTAATAAGATCATGTGATTTAGAATAAAGTGGCCTTAAATCACTTATGATGTCATAAATAGTGTATTTAACTGATAAATTGAATATAAAGTATTTTACCATATTTCACTATTCATCAAAAATTCAAGAATTTCATAAAAATACCAAAAATTCACCCCTACCATTTTTCAACGTGTAGAATTAAAAAGTGAACTCTATTTTTCAAAAATATTTTTCTATATATTATTAATTTAATTTTTAAATAAAGTCATAGTTAATTCAAAAAATAACAATCTTAGAGGTATAATTGGTTTTTTGTGACATCGAAAAATTAATTAAGATCCCATTATCATATTACCTTATGAAAATAAATTAATATCATTATTTACTATTCACAATGGTCATATTACTATTCATATTACTATTTATAAGGGTATTTTACTATCCACCAAAAATCAAGTTTGTTCTATCAGACTCTAAATGACTTACTGAACACAACTCTAGATGACCATTTTTTGAAATTCAAAACATAGAAGAGGCAAAGTTGTGTTTAATGGATAGATTATATAATTGAATTCTATATCTATTTTAAAAACCTTGGGGTGTTACATCCATTGTTTTAAAATTCATTGTATTGTTTTTGTCGTTTTATTTCACAACATTTAGAGGTCGTTCATTTGGTATTACCTGTGGAAAAAAATTTTAAAAGGAATAAAACATTTTAAAACTGCATATTCAATCACTTTGAGAGTACAATTATAATTTCCCTGACCCGGAAGATGCTAAGAGGTGCCCCGATCCAGGTCACCACATGACCTCAAGCATTCCTCCCCATACACTGGAGGTTTCTAACTATCATCAAGGGTCTAAATAGTCACATTGGGTGACTATACCTTCTTTATCAGAGTAATCCATAGCAGATAACAAATAAAATAAATGAAACAATGGGTAATTACCTTGAAACATTCATTACTAACCAATTCCCTAAAAGGGAACAAACTACAACTAAATATTAAATTTTCCATGTCATGCTAATAGTTCCAATGTGTAGAAAACCCAAAATAAATAAAACTAGTTGAATCCTAAAAATGGGTCTTAAATCCAAGTCTAGATCCTCATCCATGCACATCACAAGCCCAACTCAACTCCCTGTGATAGGTCACTTATCCTTGTCATGTCCTGCAACATTGAAGTCTGTTTGGGTACCCAATGGAGGCCCGAGGAAGGTGTCACAACAACTTATTTGGCCACCACAAATGGTGTCAACAAAATATCCTGTCTAAATAGATATTTTATTAAATAATAAATAAAAATAAATAAAAACAATGGAAAAATTTGCTTCCATTAGTTAACAATGTTCACTTTAACACGTTCTATCATTTCTTCTAATTAGATCACTTTATCCATTTTCATTTCTAAATCCATTCTCATCACTTGTTTTATGGGTTGGGCAGTTACATCATTAACACAATGGCCTAATATGGACAATTATCATGCCTAAAGGATTTAGTTATTTTTCCTATATCAGAAGGAATAAACATTTAATAAACAATTACATCACACTTACCTGGGAGAATCAGTCCAGGAAGCCTCATCAAATGCATTTGTTATGGGTATAGAACCTGATCCCCCTTCCCAAAACTGTGCATTATGGGGTAGGGTTTAGAGCCTTGGACTAACCTGACCTGTGTGCATAGATCCTCATGTAAAATACCCATCAATGTACTAATCCATGTTCACATGCTTATTTATCCATTTACCACATATACCATATCAAAAACCATACACAACCAAAGCATATAATATACACATAATTTCACACTCCATAATTTATTCAACATAATCATATTCATTCATTAACCCATTTAGACTTTTACCAATTAAATTTCATAGCTCATAGAACCCATTTACTGTTATATTCCTTAAAAAAATTAGCATAACCAACAATTCACATACATTATCCCAATTAACATATTCATCATTTCACATTCCTTAATCCCCTTACGTGTTTCCATTTCCATTTCATAATCCATTTGACACATTCAAATTAACATATTTAATAATTTTTCAAATCAATAAAAACAATCCCTTACAACAACACAAATAACTAGAAAAACTACCATTTGTGAAACTTTACAAGTTAACTCATATGTAAACACTTTTACCATGGTCTCTTTTTCAACACAAAACATCTCTATGCTTAAAATCGTAATTTTCTTTTTTCAGGAATGTCAGTGCACCCCATGGGTGGCCCTAAATTAGTCTAATCATACTCAAATCATCCCATGGGGATCATGAGGGGTTCCATTAATCATTTAACAAAACAAAATACCAAATCTCACTAATGTAAACAAAATCACAACAAGGAGGAAGAAAAATCACAACTTCACATGTACAAATCAACTTTAAAACCAAGGGATATAACTTGTAGGCCACCTACCTCGAGTCTGAAGATAAAATCATGCTTAACCTTAGACTTAGATATAGATTCATAAACCTCCTTAATCCCTATCCTATAATCCATTGGAAAAATATGGTTTTAGGGTTTCAGAAGAAGAAGAATGAAACAACAAGACCTAATTTGGAAAAGAGAAGCAAGGAGAGTATTATGCATACCTGGAGCATCAATATGCACCCAAAGACACTCTAAATATCCTAGAATCAATGTAGAATGATCCTTGAGAATAATTTAGGGTTTGAGTTCATCACTAGTGTAGGAGGATGAGAAATGAGGAATAAAAATGAGTGGAAACCTAAAAATCTTTAGGGGGGAAACTATTATTTCTCACTTTTTATGGGGCACACGGTTTAGCTGCACGGTTTTCAAAACTGTGTGAAAACCCTACACCTTCCTCTATCCAATATTGGATAAGTCACATGGTTTTGTGGGGATTCCCACATGGTTTGACAAAACATGTTCCAGCAATGTGGAATTCCATTGTCTAAGGTCACACGGTTTAGCCCTCCCCCCTCGTACAGTTTCCTCTAACCATGCACAAAATGTACATCATGCCTAAAATGAACATTTTTTTCTTCCTTCTATATCATAAACCACTGGAACATCCCTAATATTCCTTATACACCTGGTAAAAAATTAATTATCCAGCATTAATGGATCCAAACCAAAATTTAAATGAGATCATACCTCCTAAAATATAGAATCTTACAACTTCCCCAACTTATTACAGATCATCCTAGAGTTGCATTTCACAGAATCATTGAGCTTTTGTAGTGCAGAGATTAGGCCAATGAGCCTGCATATATAACTCCTCCTCTAAATTCTCTTTATCAACATTAACATACTTCCATAGAACATGAACCAAATGCATAGTCTTTCCCCAAAATACTTTCTCAATATGATCCATAATACGAACTGGATTCCCCTTAAAGGATGAATCAGCCAAAATCTCAACATCATCAGCGTCAATCACATGGTATGGGTCAAGGTGATACTTATGAAGCTGAGATACATGAAAAAAATCTTTCATACCACTATAACATTTTGGAAGAGCCAATTGGTATTCCACTAGATTAATCCTCTCTATAATATCCAACGTCCTCATGTACCTGGGTGCTAACTTACCCTGTTTTGGAATCTGAAGGTTAACCAACCTTGGTGGCACTAAAATAAACACACGATCACCCAATATAAATTCATGAGGTCTAAAACACAATTCCTTATACTAATTATACCTACAAAATGTTATATATATTCTATTTTGTTGTTCTAAGGTCTCATGCATGAGACTCAGTCCCAACAACTCTTTCTCCCACCTCTATCTAACACAATGGAGATTGAAATTTCCTACCATAGAGTGCCTCATATGGTTCCATCTGAATTGAAGCCTGGTAATTATTATTTTATGAAAACTCAACTCAAACTAAATGCTTTTCCCATGATCCACCAAAATCTTGTTTACATGCCCTCAACATGTCTTCTTGTACCTGGATAGTACGCTCTGACTTCTCACCCATCTGCACGAGGAATGCCACACTCAAAAACACGTGTATACCTAAATCCTTATGTAATCCCTATCAGAAGAACAATGTAAAATTCAGATCACAATATCAAACTATAGTTTGTGGAACTCCATGAAACCATAATATCTCCAGAACAAATAACATTCCCAATTGATTAATGGTGAAGGTATCTTAGATTGGTTAGAAATGTTCCACTTTGGATAACTAATCCACAATTACCAATATTTCATTATTATTATGAGGCATCCCAAGAATACCCACTATGAAATCCAACATTATTTCATCCCACCTTCATTTCAAAATGGGAAAATGTTATAACTAACCACCCAATTTATGGTGCTCGGCCTTTACGTACTAACATGTAAGGCATTGCATCACGAAACCTGAAACATCATTCTTCATTCCAAGACACCAATACTACTTGTGAATATCATGATGTATTTTGGTAAAAAAATTGATGCAGTTCCTACTTTGAGGGATGAAAATCTCACACCAACTCTTCTCATATACCCACTAGCCTAACAACATATCCATGAAAATAAAAGATCCCATCAACACCAATAGTCCAATCAGAAGGGGACTCCCCACCTTTAAGACTTTCCCTCAAGGAAATATATTCTGAATCCTCATGTTTACCTTTCTTGATCTTGCACATAAGCATGGAATCAACCACCATGGAGTCAAGGGGCGTCTTCCCTTGTCCATTCATCACCTCTAGATACATCTCAACAAAAAATGCTATCATTTTCCTCTTAAAGCCTGATTCCTGAACCACCTGACCTTGATTATTTCGACTCAAGGCATCTACAACATTATTTCCCCTTCTAATTATATAAACCAACTCAAAATCAAATGACTTCATATATTCAACCCATCTTCACTTCCTAATATTCAATTCATGTTGAGAGAAGATGTAGATAAGGATTTTCTATCGATAAACACCATGAACCATTCTCCCAACATGTAGTGTCTCCAACACATTAAGGAATAAACCACTATAGAAAATTAAGGATCATGAGTAGGGTAATTTAATTCATGATTCATAAGCTACTGAGACCCATACAGAACAACCCAATCATCCTATATCAATACTTCCCCAAGCCTAACACCAGACGCATCACAAAACTTAGTGTACTCTTTACCAGGCTCGGGTAAGATAAGAATCGGCGCATTTGTCAACTGCTTCTTAAACTCTTTGAAATAATTCTAAACATTTCCCAAACAATTAAAACTCAATGATCTTCTTAGTAAAACCCAAAATTGGTAATGCTAAATGGGAATAGTATTTAATGATCCTTCTGTAATAATCAGCCAAACCCAAAAAACCTTGGACATCAGAAACATGCTTGGGATTCTCCCAAGATACAACTTCCATCAAATTCTCTTTGTCCAATATCATGCCTTCCTCTGAGATGATGTTACCCAATAAATATACCCTACCAATCCATAACTAACATTTGGAAAGCTTAGTGTACATACTATGATCTATTAGTGTACTCATGACGATGTCAAGATATTTGGAATAATCATCATGAGTCTTGGAGTACACAAAGATGTCATCAACAAGGACAACTACAAACTGATCTAGGTATGGGTGAAGGATTTGATTCATTATATCCATGAACACTTCCAGCACATTGGTCAATTTGAATGGCATGACAACAAACTCATATAACCCATACCGACTTATGAAATAATTTTTTATTAAATTAGAAGGCATCACCCTTAGTTGGTGATACCCATACCATAAATAAATCTTAGATAACACTGAATAACCTCTCACTTGGTCAAATTTATCATCAATTCAAGGAATAGGGTATCTATTCTTAACTTTCATCTGATTCATCTTCCCATAATTAAAACATAATTGTAATCATTCATCATGTTTCTTGGAAAACAACACTAGAGATACCCAAGGTGACATACTTGGATGAATAAAACCATATTTTCTTCAATTCCTCCAAAAGAGTTTGAAGTTCCTGAAGTTATTGTGTTGATATTATATAGGGTGGAATATAAACTAGTTTTTCTCCCTGTAGAAACTCTATCGTGAATTCAATATCTCTCTCAAGAGGAAAACTTGAGAAGTTATTAAGAAATGTATCCTGAAACTAATCCACTATAGAAGGAAATACATGCTACTTAATTTCCCCATTATCGATAATGAGTCAAGCCACCTAGTCTATGAGCTGAAACAACTACTGAAAAACTGGCTCTACACAGTCTACCTTGACATCCAATTCCCCACATTGGGTATATATGTCTCCCTAAAGAGATGTGAACATTACCATGTGATGGTAAAAGTCAATATGGGATTTGTACAACACCATCCCATCCATTCTCAAAATCATATCAAAAATAGACATTTAATTAACAAAAAAGTCCAAAGGAAAACTGTACCCATCATAATTGAGAGCACAACCCTTACATTTCTTAATATTTTTTAACCTCACTCCCAATGGTGTATTAATTGACATAACTCCATGAAAACATTATAACACTAGACCTACACAACCACAAGTTGAGTAGACACAAAATAATGTGAAGCACACATATGGAATAAAGAACTAGCATGCATAATAGCTACAAGGATCACACCTCAAACGGGAGATGGTTCAGCCTCACCACCTCTAGGTATATACAGAACTTCATTAAGATGACCTCCCATATACCTTGGGCTCTAGTATGAGTCCATGGTGCTCAAATACCATGTTGATAGAAACACTCTCTCCCTAGTGTTGCATGTCCACCACCTCGACTGGTATAGCTAGTATAGGTATTACTACCTGTCTGATATGAGGTAACCGACCCCCTTTCTGCACTCGGCATCAGCTATAATCCTCCCTCTATACCCATCAATCGAGTGTTCTTGAAGAACCTCTACACATTCCCTATTCTTCTGAATGATCATCACTCACCTGGTTGTTAGGGACATAGGACATGTAGTTACCCCATCCCGCCACACAGATGGCAGAAAACTTAGTCACTACCTCGAGAATCTAACCCTCTCATTGGACAACTCTACACACATCTATTCTGATGTAAATTATCAAAATTATGCTTCCTTCCCTTGAAAGTCATACCAGTAGTCCATTCTTCCTGCACCAAAACCCCACTGCCTGAAGCCTCCTCTATGTTCCCTTCTGAAATAAGGTCGTGATCCGCCACTTCAAAAAACATAATTAAACGAAACATGTTCACCAAGGACTTAATCTCATGTCTATGCCCATCTTGGAGGTTTCTCTCCATAGCAGCCTCATCCCCTTCCAATGAAGGAACTTATAATTGAAATTCCATGAAATGTCCCACAAAATCCATCCCTAACATGGTTCCTTGGATCAACCACATAAACTATGTTTCCTACTCCAACCTCAAGGACTCAAAATATAAATACTCCAAAAACATTTAATGTATGTCGTTCCATAACATTCCCTCAGACTTCTAATACTGAACCAAAATATCCCATCATCTCTTTTTAAATCGGGTAAACATGTATGTCTCTAACTTTACTCTCTTATCCATAGGGGTCTCCAAGTGATCCAAAATCATCTGAATTGACTCTATCCAGAATTCATCAGCCTTGGGTTCATCCTCTCTAGAAAATATTGGAGAGTGTTACAACTAAAAATTTCTGGTCAGATCAAACATACATGGCATGACCCGTCCTAGGTCCTTTTCCTAAATCTAGATAAAACAAGTGAAGTTCTCATGGAACTATTCCCCTCATAAATTATATTGTGCCAACATATTTTCTAGTTTCACTACTAGTGTAGCATTCTCAGCAATATCCCCTTATCACCTAACTAGTACATGACTTCATACAGGAATTCTCTGATAATTCCAAACATTAATCTGAGAACACTTAACATAAATCATTCATAGATTTACATAATGGAAGGCTCTCCACTAGCCATAAAAACACCATTTCAAGTACATTATCCCAATAGATATCATCACACTTAGATGATACTCTCTATCATCCCTACTATGGGAAATGGTTAACTTGGCTATTTTTAAGGGAATGGTGTGTTTGTGAAGTGGGACTATAATTGGGTAATGTGTGGGTTATGATGGTAGGGATGACTTTGAAGAAGTATAATGTTTCTTTTTATGATTATTTCACCTGTATTTTCTCACGGTTGGTTCTATTATTCCATGAATGGTTGTTAAAGGAAAGGAAATGTGTAGTGGGTTGTTTTACCATCGTCATTATTCCTAGTGTTTTTATAGATGTATGTTTGGTAGTTTCTTTTGCTGTGATTGGTATTTTCCTAGGTATGGATGGAATGAATAATCCATATAACAAAAAAACTTTTAATTGGTGAAATAATTTGGTTGTGGTTGTGTTTTAGGTTGCGGTTGTTCATGTGGTTGTGCAAGTATGGGTAGCAGCAAGGGATGTTTTGTGTGGGTTGGTTTTCTATTTGGAAACCCATAGTTTGGGCTAAGTGTTTGCTATCTATATATACATGTAGTTCCTTGTTATTTCTATATGCACCCCACCCTAATTGACCACCATTTGTCAAACACCCCCATCATCATGGGGAGGGTGTGTTTCCCAAACATCCTGATGTGAGGATGGATGGATGGCTATCCGCTCTTCCCAGATCCCTATTATAGGTCGTGATAGGCCAATATTCTTCAATCAGGTTATGGTTTATGAGGACCAGGTGTTTGTGGGAGAGTTTTGTTTTTCCTGGGTATCTTCGGGTTGATGTGTGGTGTGTGTCCAAGGTGTATGTGGATAGGATGTGATGTAGTATGTGTCCTAGGTTTCTATAGGAAGGGTGTGATATAGTTCTTTTTGAAGAGGTGGGAGCGCCAATATGTCTTATGTTAGGGTGTGAGAGAGGCTAATCAGTTGGAAAGTTGTGTGGGTACCCTATCATCAATGTTCGTACTATATTAATTAAATTTTCTTGAGTTATTTGGGGATAATATCTTAGTGAGGTTGGGGTGGTTAGTATTTCCTATAATTTGTTGTTGGTTTCAACTGTTTTCCCATAGGGGCATTAGTATTCTCCTCCCACTTGTGCATGAGAGACTTTGGATTCTCTACTGAGTGTACATGTATGATAAACCCATGTATATAAAACTATTTTCAAGCTTCTAGGAGTAAATTGTGGGCCATGATGGACCCTACTAGATGAAATACTTAGGGGTCATTATATCTCCTTCATCTTGATTAAGGAAGGTCCTGGAACTTTACCTCCCATCCCTAATCCTGAAGAAGGTGGGTCGTGACATAGTGGTATCAGAGATGATGGTTGAGATATAGGATGGATTTTTGAGTTGGGAGAAGTAAGGATTTCATGGGTTGGTAGGTAAATAGTGTTAGGTGATCTTGGTGTGTGAAAATCAAGGGAGGACTGGCTAGGACACAGTATTTTAGGGCCCCTCATGATTTGATGAAATGAATCTGATTCTACTGAATTTCAAAGTAGGGATACATCATTTGTAAGGTAGATACCCTAGGAAAGTTGAATGAATTATGATTACTTGAGTTCCTATTTTATTGGTGTGTTTTGGTAAATTTAAATAAATAATGAGTAAAAATCAATCTTAAATGAAATTCCATACTACTCAGGATTAGGAGTTCCTTATTTAATTTTTCAACAATGGAACGTAGTCATTTTCCAAATGTGTTACAGGAAATGGAGGGATAGTAGGCTGACCCAGTAAATCGACAAAGGGTTGATCAGGTAGAGGATGTTAACCAATGGGAGAACACTCTTCATGATTTCCAGCGGCAGACTCTGGGAATGTAGGAGGGCAGTGTCTCAGATGTGGAGATGGAGAGTTGGCTTGAGGAGCTTGTGATCTCCTTCAACATCATCTGGGCTTTTAAAGAGTATTGGGTTCCTATGGTAGTGATCCAAATGTAAGGATTTGTGAATTAATGGTGGATACATTACATAGGGTAGAGGAAGGAGGCTAATGTTTTGTGGTCAATTTTGAGATGGAGTACTTAGCCGAATTCATATATTAATCCATGATGGCTGAGAAGAGGTAAGATTTACTCTACCTCCTATAGGGGAATATGTCAGTATAGGATTTGGGAATCAAGTTGAAGGTTCTCCTTAGTTTTTTTCATATATATTTTCAGATAAGGAGTCTCAGTAGAGAATCTTAGAGGAGGCACTTCGTCCTTATTTCAAGTATGCAGCTACTCCCTTAACCTTACTTACGTACATAGAGGTACAAAAGAATGTGGAAGTAGTTGAGTGGATTCACTCACGAGGAGGTTTACCATGAGATGGGATCTAGTAGGATACTATTAACAGGTCTCAAGAACTAGGAACCTTGAGGTTTCGGTCCGTATGGGGTTGACCTCAGCAGTTTCAATTTCGCTCTCATTATCGTGCCTATCCTTTGGGCCTAGGGCTGGTTTGTTTTACCTATGGAGTTTATGGGAATAATCATAGTTAGTTACTAATGGACATTTTATCTCAGTGTGGTGTAGGTGGGTACGTTCATTTCCCGCCTCAGTAGTAGTTGATGGTCATGTTGTTTCAACGTCAGGGACAACAGTATCCTGCTTCGCCAAGGGGAGATAGAGCAGGTGTAGGTCAACCTCAGGGTGACCCATATGAACATTTTCCTAGGCGTGTTTGGGAAGGTGGGCATCATTAGAGGTGAATTATAGATTGGTGATGGAATTTTCATTCTATAGAGGCAGCAACTCCAGCGGGGCTAGAGATCATTTGAGGTACGATCAGTTTTTCCAACAATATTTCTTGTAATTTTATTCTAGAGATTCACACTCCTTCATTTCACCCACTCTAGCCCATTCTATGGGAATAGACATAGAAAATATTTCCATGTCCCTTGTGTTGAGTATGCCATTCAGAGTTCAGGCTAGCTTGTTTGATGTTTTTTAGGGATACAGACAGATGATGGGGCACATCTGTCCTATAGGGATCTTTTCGTGATACATATATATCCATATGATAAAATCCTAGTCATATACTAGTTTTTTTCCATTCATGTTGTTATCAACTACTTCTGTAAGAGAGTGGTGTTCTCATATGTGTATGTCCAACATGTGGCCTTCATTTGTGAGTGGAGTTATTAGGTGGACAGTTGGTGTGTGGAGCCCCTTCTTGCCGTGTTTGTTGAGCTATCTATGTGATCAGTGGGTGTTGAGATAGTGGAAGTTATTTGATTTTTTGGAGAGTTCATGGATGTTTTCTCGGAGGAGGTTGTGACTTTACCCCCTCAATGTGACATTGAGTTTGGGATTGACTTATAGCCCGGTGCTTGTCTGATTTGGATGACTCCCTATCAGACAGAACCATATGAGTTGCCATAGACATGGATTTAGATTGACAAACTGATGAAGAAGGGATTTATCATACCTAATTTGTCTTCATGGGGTGCTCCATTTTTGTTTGCAAATAAGGAATATGGTGGTATGATGTTTTCAATAGACTAATAGATGTTGAATCATGTCACGTTAAAGAACGGTTACCCTCTCCCAATGATAGAAGATCTTTTAGACCAGTTGAGGGGAGCAAGTTGGTTCTCTAAGATTGATCTTTGTTCTATATATCAATATTTGAGTGTGAAGAAGGGTGAAATCAAAAAGACTACTTTTAGGTGTGGGTATGGGAACTTCAAGTTCATGGAAATGTCATTCGATGTTACGAACACACCAGCTATGTTCATGGGGATCATGAACTCTATATTTTGGGTGTTTCTTTAACGTTTCATCATCGTATTCATTGAGGGAATCCTGATTTACTTGAATTCATTGGAGGATAATACATATCCTCTAAGGATAGTCTTTGGGGTTCTTCGATGCCACCAGATCTATGGAAAGTTATCCAAGTGTACGTTCTCAACATGGGAGGTACACTTCCTTAAACATGTGATATCTCATCAAGGAAAAGTAGTTGAGCCATAGAGTTTTTAGGTTATTGTTTCTGGGGAATCACCCATGAATATGGCAGAGGTTCATCATTTTCTCGGTATGACGGGCTATTAAAAAATATTTTTACTTCATTTCACTCAAGTTACAGCTCTGTTAATGGATTTGACTATGTTTCTGATGCTTTCTATAGGGGGGAACACCATCGTGCTGCAGCACGTTGGCTGTTGTCGTGCATTCCCAATTTCCAATGGCGGGCAGCATCTGTCGCCAATTCAAATACGTTTTCTCCTTGATTGAAACGGGACGATGGGGTTTCAGTCTCTCCCTCAGTGGATTCCTCCTCAGAAATTGTCGCCTAGTCTGGGTCTCCCTCATATATTTAGATATTGTTTTTGAAACTCTTCTCGGTGCCACATCATTGAGGACACTGGTCAATTATGCTACTTATCTCCGGAAATTACAAGGGGTTAAGCTAGAGTATCAACCTTCAGTTAGGGGAGTAGTCGCATTGAGAATCACTGGCATTTTTGGATAATGAAACACTAGTACACCTAGATTTTCTTCCCCTTATGATAGGGCTTCTCGAGGACACAGAAACCTAAGGCATCCCAAGTCAGGGTGGGGAATTATATTCACATGGCATGTCCTTGGGGTTTTCCTCAACTTCCCATGCTTAACACAGGGTATCTTACAACTTTAACATCTTTTGGAGATTGATCAGACAGATCAGAACACTGATGGGAGTGGATCAGATGGGTACATCCCTAGGTGGGATCATCTGTGGGTTTTACGGAATGGGCGGGTCAAAACGTCCAATGAGAATGAATTTGAGGATGATTGGATCCCAGAAAGTCGGACACCACGGATTACCATTAGCTGGGATTAAGGCCTGTGGAGGCCTCTTAAATACTCTATTTTGAAGATAGGGATCAAAACCCATATAGTTCGAATGGATGATGAATCGAAGTGTAAACAAAGGACAACAACTCAAATCCATGTTGGGATCTTTTGAATGGTTAGTGGCACATTGGTAGAGAGACATTTTTACATGGTTGGTTATGGATTGTGAGTGGATTATGCATAGTTAGATACCCAAATATATGGCATGACTTCACCGGGATTTGGTGGCTCGGGTTGGAAACAGGATGGATATAAATGGAGTGATGAAGGTTGGATTGAGTGGGGAAGGAACCATCATGAAGATGATGGTGATGTTGGGATTGAACCTCAGAGAGGTTTTCTACGTATCCATGTGTCAAGGAATCAAAGTCCACGTAGTTCGGTGGGGCGATGGGACACCTTTGGAGGTGGACGATGATAATGGATACATGGATGGGACTAGGATGAAGTAGAACTTCTAGGTTGGGGAAAGACCTTCCCGCAATGCAAGGGTTTAAGGGAGATACCAGGATGGGACATGGGTGGTGGGCTTGAACCTCAGGGAGGTTTCCTACATATCCTTGCGGCAGGGCATCAAAGTCCATATTGTTCAGTGTGAGGCATAGGATCATGGTGTGCACAGTGGAAAATGACCCAAAGATGATGTTGTGGATTATGCGTGGTTTTCCGAATGAGATTGATCTAACGACCAGGGGAAAACCAGAGAATTGGATCCCAACAAAATGGAATACAATGGCTTACCATTGGTTGGGATTGAACCTCGTGTAGGATCCCTATGTACATTGTCTAGGAGAAAAGGGATCAAAACCCACGTATTTCAAAATGGGGATACATTTTAACTTCATACGGGGTGAAAGTGGCATACAATTTAATGTCATGTGGGATGAAGATAAACTGACATGAAGTGGTTGGGATTGATGGCTGATGGGCTTGAACCTTAGGGAGGCTTCCTACGTCCCATGATTGGAAAGGGAAAAGATCAAAGTACACATAGTTATGTGGGATGAGGAATTTAAATTACATAATAAGGCATCCAAAGGATGGTGTCATAGTCAATTATTTACTCTAATCCCATGTGATTCATGCTCGATGTGAGAAACAAGACACAAAAAAGACCAGACGATCACATCGTAAAAGGTGGGTCTATGAGGAATAGATTGGGTATTACTCATGGTAAGTGGCCTATGGAGATGGAGATTGGGAATTACTCCAGGATAAAGGCCTAATGGTGAAAAATCCCAAATGGAGAGGGTTGGGGTATCGAGTCCCCAATTCCCATCTCTTCTTTGGTCTTTGTGCATGGAAAAAAGATAAGAAGAGGAGGGGTGCTACCTCATGCAGGAAAGGATGGGGCTTACACTAGGATGGTTGTCTTTCCCTGTGGAAAAATGTTGTTCCTTTTGCGGAGGATATCATTCCATGTGAGGAAGTTCTCACTCCCATGGAAACTAGTGGGCATGGAAAATTTCTGAGGCATGGCATCCCGTGTATATTACACGAGGTGAGGCCACAGTATAATGTCATGTGACGGGGATGATGATGCGTATTAGTTTAAAATATTATTTCTTAGACCATGATTATTCTCTCCTCACCCATAGAACTTATATAACTAGTACACTTTAACCATTGGTGAATGCAAGGTAGGAGTAATACCGTGGCGAGATGGGTTGTGGAGTGATCCACTAAGGGGCTCACATTAGCATGGAAATGAAAATAATCATAGTTGTTAATGTTCCTATGTGAAGAAGAATGATCCAAATAAATTCCACATGAATCACTATTCTAGGGACCTTTAAATCACATCGTACAATCCTAGAGGACCGTATGGGAGAAGGGTTTGCGAAGAAAGAGATACTGGAAATAGGTTCTTCATGAAGATGATGGGCTTCAAAAATTCTTGGTTCTTCAAGAAGAGGATGGGATTCATGAAAGGAAAGGGCTTTTCAAAGAGGTTGGTCTTCACAAATAATAGGTTCTTTGTTAATGGTAACCTTTAATGGAGCAGAGTCTCTCCTTATAAAATAACTCTTTCTTTGGAGAGAGCTTCATGAAGGCACTACACTTTCAAAACCATGAGAACCCCAAAGGGGACCCTTCCTCTATGAAGGTCATATGCCTTCATGGAGGGAATCATTACCATAAGTGGAGGCTAAGATTAACTCAAATAGGTATGTCTCGCAGAGGTATGTACCTTTGGCAATCCATCTGTGGGTTTTGCAAAGTTCTATGTGAACTGGGTACTCAGAGGTTGAAAGGGTAGAGTAACAGTCATTTGGAAGTGGTTGATCCCAATATTTATAGGAAACCAAGCTTGGAAAGGTTTTAATAACTCACTATAGAGAAGAGTGACACCATGGAGAGGAGGCACTCCGCCGGTAGGCATCAGCCTCGCCGGGGGTTCGAGATACCACGGAGAGGCCCACTGAAGCATCCACCACGGAGCGAGCCACAGAGATCGATGACGCTATGGAGGGGCTGCAGGTCGGCGTTGGACTCACGCCAGTCCGTGATGTCATGGAGATTATTATGGAGGATACTTCACATAAACGGGTCATCCGTGTAGAGATATTTATAAAGGATCCCCTTTGGGATGGTTGTAAGGTACATAGGGCACTTTGGAGTGATGATTCACTCCACCACATCCCAGAGTCTGCTCGTTCAGTAGGACAAATTCTTTCAATGAAAAATCCCCCCCCCCCCTCATAATTGGAGATGATGAAAAATAGGGTTGAAATATAAGGGTAAGATGCCGAAGATACAAGGAAAATTGAACATGTGGTAGATCGCAGAGATGGGTTGCGGAGGCAGGCACCAAGATACATTACAATGTCTGGTGTGCCGCTAAATTGAAAAGTGATCCTTGAAGAGAAGAAATGTTCAGCGGGGGTGGAGGATACCATGAAGAGCTTAGGCAGGTCTCGACGGAGAGCCTCAATAGGTATCTACAAAGAGCCTCGGTGGGTCTCCATGAAACCAGTGCCAACTGTGCCTATATGTAGGGGCTCAGAGTTATTTTTTCGCATATGGATATATGCGAACGACAGTGCCAACTCTATTTATTCCCAAAAAAACCCTCTCTATGAATGTTTTAGTGAAATGTAGTTCTTTGGTCTCATTCTTCACAAATGTTATTTCGAGAATTGAGGCATCACAATCTGTTGCTTCCTTTGAGATGCAGGAAAAATTCATGGATGCTTCGCGAAGTAGAGGTGGTTTGCAACCATCTTTGTGAAAGGTATTCTCAAAGGGTCTCTGTGAACAAAATGGATGCTAGGAGGTTTCATTAGAATTTCATGTTGATGCTTCTCAAATAAAGACCATGGAAAATAACATCAAAATAGGAGAGTACATCCTGAGTACTTATGATCACCATTCGTTGATATAGAGGCTAACAAAGGTGTAGATAGAATACCCATTGTGCAATAATCTTCCATTGTACAATTTTGGCTTGCAGGATGAAGTCTCTATCCCAAAAACAATTAAGGAAGAGTCATCCTACTGACTTAGGAGTACCCTTGATAAATACCAGTGGTACAAGGATGTGGATGGGCATATCAGAAAAAATCATACCCCAGTAAAAGTAAATTGTCTGTACAATCATGTCAATAATATCAATGGAAAGGCATTGGTTCATGATACATACCCACCCGTGAAAAAGACGATCATTAAGGCAGGTCATAAAAATCTAGATAAGGGGTGGGACACAAGATGGGACTTGCACCAGGGTGGAAACTTAATCGATGATTGGGCCTCGGTCTATTGGGTGTGTGAGTCCTATGAGGAGTTTGAGAACTTACTAATTTTGGTAGTAATGTATGAAGGATCATGGGCTTCCCAACTTAGTGCCTCTCAACTGAGAGAATTTATACTGAAATTCCTAATATGGTGCTCCTGAGATACCAAAACATTCCATCTGCATCACGGGGAGGTTGGCATCAGCCTCTAGGACCTTCATCAGATTTCCAGCATCCCAATCCTAGGAGGTATGTATGATTAATTCCTCCCTACCATGAATTTATAGGGGGATAGGGATTAGATTTCACCTTTGGATATGGAATTTTTGAGGCTAGTACCAAGTACATGCAAGGATAACCAGAACACCCGAGACATTCACATTAAGTAGCGGTTTGGCTATTTCTTGAATTTCCCACCATAAGAGGAAACACTACCAGTGAGACACCCCATATGTCCGTGAGGAGGTCAGAATGGTATAGAGGGTTCATACTAGAAGATCCTAGAAGATAGATGGTTGAAACTGTGGTGATACATCGTCAATACTAAGAAGCGGCTGATAGTCACGCCAACTGGGTTTATCTCAGTGATGATCTGTGGGTGGATATTACTAGTCATATATGCCCATATAGGGGTATGAACATGTACATTTATCATAGTGGCACAACTATCTAGTGAGGACCAAATCAATATGGGTATACCAGTGATAGTGAAGTTGTACCATCTACTCTAGCACAATAGTGAGGGAAAGAGACCGTTGCGGGTGTGCAGGTCTTTCTACTTTTTGAATAGATGGATTTGGAACACATGGGGGGATATGAATATCATAACCCCATCACTCCACCTGGGATACATTCTCAATTAAAAATTTTGATCATTTCGGGAAATGCCCCATTGAAGTTGGATGCAGTGATTATGTCAGGTAAGATGGGGCGAGCAGAAAAATTAAACATCCACCCATTTCCTTTATCAACTGATGCCTATATAGATTATGGAACAGATACCATAGAGAAGCGGTCATATCTTCCATCCTTCCACAATGGTTTTCTTGTGGCATGAGTAGATTGTGAACCTATATGTGAACCATATACCCCACACCGGTTCACCTGAAAATTTAATTTCATGCATAGGACGACTCTTTATGTGTATAAAAATGTGCGCCATGATAACCACCCATTCTTAATGCAAAAAATTTGGATAATGTTTACAATGGATTATGGGAAGATTTTGAATTATTTTCCTCCATCTAATGCTACATTCGGACTTGTTTGTGAGTATGAATAGAGCTGGGTGGATTCCTACCTTGGTCAGAGGTTGAATCGAGTGACTATCAGATACAGCAAGGTGGTTCCTACACCTCAATGACAAACAGCGATGAAGGGGGAAATTAAGAAGGTAGTGAAAATGCATTCCAAGGTGGAAAGTATATAATAATATGGGTGGTATTCCATGAATCAGAAAACCCTGGACTAGTGATGGTTGTAAGTGAAGCAGAATAGGTGACAGTGTCAGGCCCCATGGCTCCATCTGGGAAATCCTAGGAGGGATGTTAATCATATTGTGGCTTCTACAGGGTCTCCCCACAATCTCCCATGATGCAAACTTGTATAGTATCAATTCCCTCTGATGTCATCTTTTTGAAGGCATGGAATGATTAAGAAAATAGAAAAGTGTACCTTAGAATTAACGGGTTGTGGAAACATTTTAACATACTTGGGATATCACTGGGGGATCTTGGATTTGAAAAGGGTGGATTCAATGATACCCTTGATGAGGGATGAATGTTTTTAATGGAGATGGAAGAACTAATACATTATCTTGGGGACATGCAATTAATGTCGCACTGGGCAAGGGTGTCACTGAACAAGACTACTCCTACAGAACTGACGGTGGCTCAACTGGCAGAGCATTTCCCCTTTACCGGTCATGCAGATGAATCACAGGGTGCAGAAGTCAATGATGGAGATTTTCACCAAGAAATGGAGGGGAATTCCTAGGGTGCATCTCCTAAAGAAGTCGAGATAGTGGCCTCGGGGGGAATCTCCTTGGGCGAGTTCACCGCAACTCTGGAAATAAGTTTCATCACCCTTTCATTTTGCTAGTGCCCTTCCTACCGTATCTTGGATTCTCAAATGAAACTTATATATGCAAGATAACCTTCAATTTCCCACTCCCTATAATGAGTAAAAATGTGAAAATGAATAGATAACCACATATGAAGGCCCATAGTAAGAGAAATGGTGGTTATGGAATTCAGCAGTGCTGAGGCAGTAGAGGAGGCCTCCTCGAAATCTTCAAATCCCACAATTTTATACGGAAGGCCGCATCCTGGCCTCTGGGTGATGGTAGACCTAACGTAAGATCAAGCAGCTGAACATGGAAAGTATCATACATCAGTGTTTTACACATTTTTTGGTTGGCCAAATTGGGTAACGCGAACCATGCCTACACAGTTTCTAGGATGGTGCAAACGTTGTTGATGAAAATGGTCGGAAGACCCGAGGCTCCACTCTAAATTGTGGTAATGATCCCTATAAAAATAGGTGTCATAGTCGACTAGGTCGTGGTTCCTTATGAGAGGTTGGTGGCGTCAAGAGATACCACTGGTGGGGCAGGGTATGGAGTTGACCAGGCGGACATAATTGAATTAGAATACAGCGATGAAGACCATCCTAAAGAAGATAATTCTGCTGAATTCCTGGAGGCATTTCCCAAATATTAACTTCTTGACCTAGTGGACCGAGATGAGACTACTTCCAATTAATAGGATAGAAAGGATATCTATCATTGGTCATGGAAGCTGATCAGGTGATTTATTAATAATACCCTGTTACCACCATGGTTAAGTCAGATTTGAAAAATTCTCCCCCGACTATGAGAACTGTGCGCTGGAGAAGTAGATACCCAAAGCCCTCATTCACTCATTCGAGACTACCCTGCCAAGAAGGTTTATTATTATGCATGTATCTTCATTATTGTTTGGCAGTTGAGGAAGTTATTCAATTTCCAAATACCCCAGTATGTTGATTAAGAGATCCAACACTTGAGGTCGCAGGTGAACAAACACTCTACTTTCCTCGATGCACAATCAGTACTCATATCACAGCTGAAGGCCCATCTGGAAGAGTTTGAGGAACATATGAGGCGAGCTTCTCAAGAGATTTCCATTATCCGAGCTGTCGAGGATCGGTCCTAGATCAAGGTCGATGAACTACGACCCATTTCCATCAAGGAGGAGTGGGAACTTAACAGGTGACAGATGATCCAAGACACCAAGATCCAGAGGGTAGAAGAGCTGGGATGATCCATTTAAGAGGTCATCCCATCTATAAGAGGGGCCAATCCCTCGGCATTGAAACTCAGGTAAAATCATAAATGTAATTTCATGATTTTCTTGTTATTTTGGTTGTGTACATGAGATCTGTTATCTATTTTGGTTACTGTATTTCCATGGAATCCATGAAATATCCAGCGATCAATATCTAAGCAAATGTGGGTCATTCTCAATGTGAGAAACAAGGGATCGATTCATCATTATTCCATTTGAATATAAATGTGTCAACCAATCCATGGAAATATGGGGTCTGAACAACCACTCTGGGTTTTTGGGAAGAAAGAGGGAGGCCTGACTAGCGAATGAGGTTCTCAGAATAGTCGAATTTCTATTTTCATTACGTTCTCTAGTGCATGAGCAGGGTAACTCTAGGGGCGTTGGAATCAATCCGAATAGAGGTAAGTGGAATGTTTGAATCATGATACCAAAAATTCAGAATACTTTAGGGATGGCACAACAATGAAGGGTAACTATTGACCATGTTCTAAACATAGTATCCCTATTATGTTATCCCCAAATGGGGACAAAAAATGATAGTCGACCACTGACCATGTTCAAAATGAGGTGCCTAACACAAAATTTTATCCACAGTCTTCTGGAATGTTATCCCAAGATAGTAGGTAAACCATAGGCTGACCATCCATACTGTTAGGGGATTCCTTTGGATGTGAAAGAGGATGAGGATCCAAATAAAGGGCACATAAATCATGGAGACTGGAGTGATGGGTTGTTCCAATGGAGTCTAACAATCTTGAAAATATGATACCATGATGAAAATATATTAGGTGAAAGCATCAGTCTAATAGGGAATCATAATTATTTCCTGAAAGGATCTCTCTGGAAAGAACATAGAGTGGCCCGTAGTTTTACGTCATTCCAATAAGTACGATAGACACGTGGTTTAACATCATATGGTGAGGACGGAGGGTGAAAGGGGGGATCCTGAAGGGGGTAGTATGTGGCACGGCCATTATAGACATGATTTGAATGAGGACCAAATTAGTTCATAACACACCAATTAATACTAAAAGAAATATTAGTTTGAGATACTGAAGATGGAGAAATATCAACTAGGCATGATACAAAGAGTTTGGGTGTTCCTATGTACCATGTTAGGATGGGAATAAAGCCATACATAGTTATCAGATTGTATTTTAAGTTCATGTGGGATGAAAGACATGTGTGGTATGGTTGCACCAGTACACGTCCTACCAAAACCACAAATCCCACGTGAGTCATGCTCGATGTGGGAAATAGGGAGTAGTGATGGGATTTTCTTGGTACAAGGAGACACATATTATGTGAAATGGAACACTAGGTGAGTGAGGTCCCAATAATATTGACATGCCTACTTGATGTACATGGATGCATAGAATGGTAAAACTGAGTGTGTCATAATTCCACTTAAACACAAGTGTAAAAATGTGAACCATGGCGCTTGATATCAAGATCGCAATGACGGTGGTGTGACGATGGAGGATAATTTTTGACCATTTTTGAAACATAGCATCTGCATTGAGTCAGCTTGGAATGGGGACAAACAAATTAGGGTCGACTGCTAACAATTTTTGAAACATAGGACTTGTCACAAATTGTCATCTGAGGTCTTTCGGGGCGTTGTCCTAAGACGGTAGGTGAGCCAATGAAGAATTAGAGACCAGACTGTAATAGGGGTCACTTCAGAAATGGAAGAGCATGGAGATCCAAATGAAGGGATCATTAATCATATACATGAATTGAGGGAATTTCCATGTGGAATACAACACTTTGGTCTCCATGCAACGATGCATTTGAGTATACCAATGAGACGTGTTAGATAGAGGGAGTCAAATCCCTTTCCAAGGACAAGGTTCCTAGGGAGGAAAGTATAAGGGTCCTATTTTAATGTCATAGAGAAAACCATTGATAGGGGACTTGGATTAATAGAAACTGTGTAGGGTGGCGATGTAGAAAAACCTGATGTGGATGAGGACTAAAGAGGCCCCCCATCTCAGGACACATTCCTCATGAAAACCCACACATTGTTTAAACTCATGATGCTTGTACTAGGGTATGAAGTTTAACGTCATGCGCGTGTATGAATGATGAATTTTTGGTATCTAGGGCAGGACCCAAAGACTAAATTTCAATGCGTTCTTATGTATCTCATGAGGATGAGAATCAATCCATATATAGTTATCATAGAAAGATTTTATTTTATGGTTATAGAAGTTGGACCAGGTAGGGAAGAGACAAGGGAGACACATGGTGTGGTTATTTCAAAACTCAACATGAATGAGTACATAAGCCTGAACCACACCATGTGCTCCCAAGGAAAATGTTAGGTCGAGGTACCAAAGGCGGAATTTGGGATGGGCCCGAG
Source organism: Viscum album (assembly GCA_963277665.1). NCBI lineage: Eukaryota > Viridiplantae > Streptophyta > Magnoliopsida > Santalales > Viscaceae > Viscum > Viscum album. The sequence continues at coordinate 255,949 of CAUJRU010000032.1, read as the reverse complement.
ACTAATTTTCTGGGCATTCTTACATATCCCATGAGGATGGGAATCAATCCAGACATAGTTCTCGAGTGATTTGTGCATTTTAACATCATGTGACAAGGACGTTGGAGAATAGAAGGAAGATCTCCAAAGAGGAATACATGGAATATCTATCATAAACTTAATTTGAATGAGGACCTATGAGGTCCTCACCAAATCCCTTTATTCCAATGGAGTTTGGGCCAAGGGGTGTGGAAAGAGGGCAGGATTTGAGGTTCATGGGGCTGGACCAGGAGAAGAAATGATCGTTCATTTCTATGTATACTATAAGGATGGGAATCAATCCATACATAGTTCTAGATGATGGTATGTTAGGGTACCAATTCCAGCAGTAGTACTATCATGTAGGTCTGGCTTATGCACCAAAACAAGTGGCATTTAATGGATCTTGTCTGTTTTTTATGGTGGATGTGTTTTTTTGTGAACAAACAAACCTAGGATGGACAATACAGGCATAGTTTTAGGAATCAAGCCATATATAGGCTTTGAAAAATGGATTGGTTGATGAATAATACCAAATATGATGTCCCCTCGTGCGATGACAACAGAATGTGGTGTTGTTTTTCATCATGTGTCTAGGACGATAGTATCACAGTTTAGGGTTATATGATAGGAATAACCCATGCATTTTAACATAGTTTGGAAAAGACACAATAGTTTAAATCCATGTGGTACTATCTAGTATTGTTTAATGTCCTATGTCATGGAAACCCATAGAAGAATGAGATTATAAAGGGAATGTGAAAGGGGTGATAAAGAATACCTGGTGTGAATGAGGACATCGGTCCACACCACATCATTTGCAACCATAGATTGGTGGTGGGGACCTCAGGCCCAGGGTCCAGAAAGATCAGAGTATATGGGGATAGACCCAAAGACAAAATGATTGGGTGTTCCTACATATCCCATGAGGATGGGAATCAAGCCATACATACTTCTGGAAAATCATGCAGTTTAATGTTATACAATGAGGATGGAAATAAGAGATACTAGATACTAAGAGGAGTACGTGATGCGGATAATATATACTAGACATGAATTTGGGAATAAGTCCACACATGCCACACCACAAAATCCTATAAAAATCCAGTCCAAAAGGAAGAATATAAGAAATTATTAGTGAAGCCTAAGATGGACCAAAAGATGAAATGTCTGGGTGTTCATACGTATCTCATGAGAATGGGAATCAAGTCGTATATAGTTTTAAAAAATCATATAGTTTAATGTCATTATATAAGGATGGGGGTCTTAATTTATGGTTGTAGAGCTCAGACCAAAAGTAGTGAGATTCTTCCAAGTGGGAGTGAACCTTGACCAAGTCTCTAAGCCCACTTGAGTTGCAATCGATGTGGGAAAAATGGTGGATAATATCTTTGCCACATGTGTAATACAGAGAAAGGGGAAATGGCGTGGATCCTCGAATGATATCACATCATGGATTATTCATCTTAACGTGCAAACGCGCACTAAGGGATGGCACCAAGAGTCTTGAAATTCCACTTGGACATGATGGAGTTGAAAGAAATGTGAATCACGCAACTAGTATTCAAGGATTAATGGGGTGGTGTAATGATGGAGGATAATTTCTGACCATATTTTAAACACAGCATCCATATCGTGTGAGCTTAAATGGAAACGAACAAATTGGAATCAACCGCTGCCCATATTTGCAATGCTGGACATGTGTCAAATTGTCGTTCGAGATCCTTCAGGATGTTGATTCGAGATCGTAGGAGAGAACCGATGCCTAGAATCCATGTCATTTGGGGGTACTTTTGGATGTGAAAGATAATGAAATCCCAAATGAGGGGAAACATGAAGCATGGAAATTGATGAAAAAACGTCCATGTAGGACCCAACACTCTAGGTCCCAAACCATAGTGTATATAGTAAAGTTAGTGAACTTCAAAAGAGGGTCGAGGGGCCCAACATGAGAGAAGATGACTTGAGAATATGAGTGGAGGAATGTGGTATGGAGATCTCTCAAGATAGGGGTATGTGTCGTGAACCAACCTAGGTCGACCCAGAACCGGTCACCCGAGCCGGTCCGGGACATGGCCAGAAGGGCGTTCTTGATCCCCATGGGCAGGCAACCAGTATCGGGCATCGAAATTTTAATTGTTGGGAATGATTTGGCCCAGGAAAAATAAACAAACAAACAAATATATAAATAAAAATAGTCAATAAACATAAAGCTAGAAGCAGAAAGAAAATAAAACCGGACATACCTCCACATGAACTTTAAGGTCACCTCCCGACCAAAGACCGACTTTTCTCCAATAATGAGTAACTCAACCAAGAAAAATTGAGCAAGGAATCCTGAAACTGAAATGATAAAGATAGGTGTGAGCATTAAATATGCTTACTAGGGTTTCAATGATAAACCACAGAATCCAACTTATCCTTTCCAAAAACAATCCATTAACCCAAGTTTGAAATACAATTATAAAAGTAGTGTTTTCACATTTTAAAATAAGCAACAAGTTTTTCCCATTTAAAAACCCAACACATGCTACATACCATTTTCCAAAATCATTATTCATTTTAGAAATAAAATACAAAACAGAATATAGTAATGTTGTACTAGAGTAAAACAAGTAAGAGTAAAAACTGAAAATAAACTAGTGCACGGAAAATAAACAAGCAATGAAAATAATCCAGTAACCATTGGTGATCCTAAACATCCCTAGAAGACCCCTAGATGTACTCGATTTTGGAACCACCTATCGTTATATGGTGAAGCTCCTAATTCTATAACCAACTGGATTCCCTAACTGACCAATCCAGTGGCAAAGCTCTCCTTGACTAGAAACAAATTCAGGGGGTACCAATCCGTCTGATCGGGGTTGATCAGAAATCGTCACTCAATCATCTAAAACACACAAAACAACTCATGGTTGTTGTAATAATACTGTTTATGTAGGAATTCCCTCACACACGTGACTCATCTCACCGCACTTACCTTCCCCAAACACGGACACTTCCTGTGCATTCACCCACAAAGGGTTACCCTAGACAAGAGCACCCCCTGATACACATTCAATCATTTCACATTAACAAAGGGCCAACTAGGCCATCACACAATTTAACATTTAAGCCATTTCATAAAATGTTCAAACTTTCCATTTGGGCATACACTTTTTCCAAAACATAGTCTCCTTTATAAGTTAGTACCAACATTACCCTTCAGTTAAAAGTGCCAAATCAGCCTTCATATCACATCATGTTGAAACCATTTTTTTTCTAAAAAAAATTTAAATTCTGACAATTCACACTCAATTTTCCAAACCACATCCTTTAATAAAATATTGGTCAATTTCACCCTTTATGTTCAAAGTGCCAAACGGCCCTTTATCCATTACAGACACACATTAAAGCATTTTTCAAGGCCAAATGGTCCAAATCATTGAGTAGTACATTTGAAGTCATTAAATGGGAACCACACCAATGACCAACCCTCATTTAGGAAAAAAATAATTATTTGGTAAACCAAGGATTTAAACAAATGCCATTTTAAAGGTTCCATTATCATTTGTGAGAGAATCCATGTGTTCACCTAGGGAACCTATGGATGTGCCAACATCCAATGGCATAGTAAACAACCAAGGAGATATTTCAGATCCATTTCTACTAAACACCAACTACTTAAAACCAAAACCAATCATTCAAATCATTTAAGAAAAAGATGAACTCCCCCTTTAAAAATAATCAAACCCTTTCCAAAACATTTTGCACACATTCCAAGATATGGTCTTAACAATACATAAACACAAACAAATTTGTCATAAAAAATCAGTTGTAACATAATAACAGCTATGCAGTTCATAAAATCCCCTAATTTCACCTTACAAGTGCAAAGAAATTTTATCCAATATTTTGGGTTTACAAACACGTAAAAAGATTTGTAGAATCCAGCATCATCAAATTTTCAATCCACACATAAGAATTTTCTTATAACAATAATGGGCATTAATCAGACTCCTTTCACATTGTTTCGGATAAGCATACTTAAATAAATGCATTAAAACTTTTCTTTTAACAACTTCTAACAAAAAAAACATTATTGCAGGCCATCTAAGAAAAAATAAAGATGCGACTAGGATTAAATAAATAATTAGAATTCTGAAAATGTCAAAGGAAAGCATCAGAAATGTCATACCCATCTTTTATATATATATATATATATATATATATATATATATATTATTTTAATTTTTTCTGTTGGGCATTAGATAGTTTGGTTTAAGGTCTGAATTAAATTTTACTTGAGGATATATTTTAAAACGGATGTTTATTTTTCGTTTCCTTGGTTGCATCCAACACGCTGCGGTTGAAACCGCGCGACCTCGCATGGGTCGCCGCGTGACCTCGCCCCGCTCACCGCAAGCTCTGCCCAGTGTTTAAGGCAGTTAAAGACAATTTAGTGAATAATAAAATGTAGATAAAATAAAAACAAGTGTGGTAAAATTTGACAAATTATTTTAATAAAAAAAACAATATTATTTGAGATTATTATTATTATTATTATTGTTATTTCTATTTTAGTTTATTGAAAATATTATTGTTTTGTTAATTTTACTATTATTATTATTATGCTAATTATTATCATTAGTATTATTATTTTTACCACTTGTTTTGGTTTTGAGTTTGTTTTAAGTTTTTATTTAGTTTTATTTCTAACTGAATTTTGTTTCAAGTTTCTATTTAGTTTTTTTTTTCTCATCCTTTTTTTTCTTTCCCACTTGCGTGGCCTAGCTCTCCCCTTTCCCTGTTGCTTTTTTTTTCTTTCTTCTTCTTCATCCCGTCGAGCTCCGTCGTTCTGCGCCGCCCCCCTCTGCACCAGTCCGGAGGCCTCCCCCTATCGGCCCGGTCGAGGCGCGACCACCCCCCTGCCCTGTCCGCCTTAGCAGGCCGCCTCCCATCTCCCTCGCACCTGGTTTTTTTTCCCGCTCGGAATCGCTAAACCCTCACAGGAAGCCTCCTCCTGCCAGCCGCCCTTGCCGTCGCACGAACCCCCTTGGCCTCTCCCCGGATTTCGCTGTTTGGCCGAACCCCCCTTTCCCCCCTTGCTGTCCGCTCGAGCAGCGCCCTCCCGGCTCGGAACCGCTGCTTCCTTTTGGAAGCCCGCCGGACCCCCTGTTTCTAGCCCGAAACCCCACCGGACCTCCCCTTTGGTGCCCCCTCCCGTGACCGCCGCTGTCCAGCCGACCCGCTGCTCCGCGACCCCCTTCACGCAACCACACAGCCGCCCTACACCCCCTTTGCGGTATTGGACAGCCTCCCCGCACCTCCTCTCATGACTCCGGCAGCCTCTGTCGACCTCCGCCCGACCTCCCGCACCCCCCTTTGTAAGTGTGTTTTCCTTGTTTGCTTGTTGTTTAATCATGGTTGAGTACGTCTAGAGTTTTGAATCGAGTTTGGTTCAATTTTGGTATAATTGGTCCGATGCATTTTTTTTAGGTTCTATTTGGACTTTGTTTGAGTTGCAGTTGGTGTGCGACGGTTCGTGTGCACCATATTTGCGAAGTCTTCTATGACAAGGTAGGTGGTTCCATGCCATACAATCTTTAAATAATTTAAATTGCTCATTAATTAAATTATAATGTGTTCTAGTGATAAATTGCGTGATGCGAATTTTATTTTTGGACATGCTTCAATATTCATATTGATGAATTTGAGTTGTTTTAAGTAAACGCCAATGGTTTTCATGCGCGTTGTGTTGTTGAAATTTTCAGACGTGTTTTAGTTAACCGTTTAAGGTGTGAAAATTGTGTTTTCAAGAACGCTTGAGGTACGAATGTTATTAAACTGAGTTTTTCAAAAGAAGGCAAACTATTTTTGACGTGTTAATTTTTATTATGAACATTGAGTATGTTTTAGGGGTGAAAATGAGGTTTTAGAAGGGTTGAGATGTGCAATTGATTTTTAAAGGGTTATGGCATTTAAAATATGTGTGTTTTAATGTGAGGCCTTGTGGTATGCATATGTGATGTTTTATTAATTGAGCAACTGTTTAATTAAGTGTCGTTTGAAATGCGGAGTATGGTTGGGAAGGTTTTAGGGGTTGTTTGGTACGTGCAAAATGTGTTTTCAAGTTCTTTGAGGTGTCTGTGTAATTAAATGTAGATTCCAATGAAAATGAGTCACTTTGGGTGTGTTTGTCGTGTTTCGTACTATTGGAATTTAATTGAAAATTGTTTTCACAATGGGAAAACATGTTTTAGTTTTTATAAGATGCACCTTTTGTTTTAAAGTGACGTTCATATATGAAATCGAGTTCATCGTTCTGGTGCAAACCTTTGCTTTCTAATTTTATGTGTTTTTATAATTTGTTAATTGCACTTATTAAATTATATGTGGAGCGCGGGAGTTGTGTTTGACAGAATTATGTGTGCGTTAAGTTTTTAAAGGTATTATTACATGTGAAATTGGACATGTCTCATGTGAAAACTCTTATTGTGTGTTTTTTTATGTTCTTCAAATCGTTTAAATAGTTTATCAAGTCATGCAAGTGATCTGAACTATGTTATAAAATGGTTTTGGTGTGCGTGTGTTTTTTTTATGGTGTTTGGGTATGCAAACAGTGACGTGTGTGTGTAATGTTTTGTTGGGTTTGGGATATGTGAAAGCGACATACATTATGTGAATGTTAATCTTGTTTGAGCACAAGGGAAAACCCTGGGTATCTAGGTGGGCGGACTAGAACTAGTGCGCTAGTGAACCAGATGGGTATCGTCCCTGTTTCACTTAGCTGGATTGACGATTTGAAACACTAAATAAACATATGATATCTGAGGGTTGTGGCCATCTAAGCCACGTGTTCTGAGGGTCGTGGCCTTCTAAGCCATGTTTTCTGAGGTTCGTGGCCTTCTACGCCACGTTTCACCGAGACATGAGGTTTCTAGGGTCCCACTCAAGCTAGATAAACCTTAGGGGATTTACCCACAGTGCTCTACCATCAATGGTGGTGCCTTCCGTCGGCATATGGGGGACCACTTGGGTGTTAGCGTGTGTGTTTGTGTGTGTGTGTGTGAGTGTGTGCGTGTGCGTGTGTGAGAGTGTGTGTGTGTGTGTGCGCATAATGAACTTCTCTCATCTTTTTTTTTAAAAAAAAATCGTGTCTATGAAATGAGTTCTTTTTAGTGTTTTCCTTTAGCATTTGGTTTGTAACTGTTTTCTTTAAAAGTATTTTGAAAGTATAATTTTGAATAAGCACTTTAAATTGTCTTTTGATGTTGTGGCATGGAACTTATTCTCGGTGGCATCCTACTGGGCTTTTATCTCACACGCTACATACACCTTTGGGTGTATGTAGATTCTTGTTTCTTTTGTATTCCAGTTTGTGCGTCGTGCTTAGTGATGGTGGTTGGTCGTTGGCGGTCTTCTCGTGCAGGTTAACGTTTGTGACGTGTGGATGTCGCACTTCTCCTGTTGCTTGGAGGTTTGAGTTTGAGTTGAATTTCTTTTGTTGTCGTTTTCTTTTGGATGTTGGTTCATGTTGTAATCCTTTAATGTCGATTTTAGTTAAGGTTATGTTTGGTGGTCAGTTCATAGTTTTATTTTATTCAACTTATCAGGGGTTTTTTGTTTATTATTTCGGGTAAATCGTTCCCACGTGCTAGTTTTGATACCCGGGCACTTGTGCCAGCCCGTGGGGATCAGGAATGCCCTTCGGGCCTTGCCGCGGACCGGGTCGGGCGCCGGGTCGGATGGCAACCCGGCCTGGTTCGTGACAAAATGGTATCAGAGGGAATGGTTTACTCTCTTGGGTCGTTTTCTTTTGGGATAGAGTCACAGTGGACTTGAGTTACGGTTGTCGGGACTCGACGTCCTAGCTACGGGTAAGGTGCCTGGCCAGCACACCTCGTGGCGGGACTCAATTTACCAACGTATGTTGAGGTTTGTCTGAGTTTTTGGTCCTTGCGGAAAATCTTGTCTAAGGGAAAATAAAAGGGGTTAGGTCAGTGGTCCTAGTGAGCTCGCAGGGTCTGGAAAGCCATGCGGAGCTAGGGACGCTGTTCTGGAATACCCTCTGTGGCAGTGGTGTGATTGGCGTATGGCCGCCAACCATATGCTCTAGTCACCCGCTGACACAAGTTTCTCTTGCGTCATTTCTTGCCTCTTTGTTTTGGATTCGTGGGAATTTGGTATTTAAGTAAACATGTTTTGGTCTTGGAAATGTTTTCAAATAAAACGCTTTAAAAAGAAAATGAGGTATGAGGTTTGAAAGCTGTGGGTTGAATGTTTTGGTTTTGAAAAAAAAAATGGACTGGACTGGTTTTAATCCTTGGTGTTCTCGTGGGCAACCACATGCATGAGTGTACAAGGGAAGAGAAAGGGTTAATGGAACGAGCGTATGGGTGCCTGGATGGATGTGATGTGGATGCTGGTGCGGCACGGGAACATGCATGTGCGAGGCCCATGGGACACCATTGGTGTTTGTGCAACCCACAAGCTTTGCTTATTTTCGAAATGTTTTGTTAAATGAAAATTTGGTGTTTTAATGATCGGTGGTCGTGTGATGTGTCCTTTTATTTTGGGAAGTGTTGGATGTGAGGCGTTTCGAGCCGAGAAACTTTTTTTTTACTGAATTGTGTTCGAGTTTGAATTTTTATTTGTAAGTTGGTATGTAAGCGTGTGGTTAGTAAATTCCTTTGAAGAGTACATCGGGAAGCCCTTGCAGTTGTTTCCCCTGCACACCTAGTGTTCGCTTGTGGTATGTCTTGACTATTGTACTAGTTTGGTTGGGTCCATGGTTGTCTTTCTCAACTAGTGTACGCCCCCATAAAGTGTTTACATGTGATTAAAGTGTGGCCACGGGCAATTCGTCGTTGGTCGACCCTCCAGTTGATCATAGGAATCTCTTCTTGAATTCTAGAATTGAACCCACCTCTCCTTTTTTACAATTAAGTGCATCCTCTCGCAACGGGATGATAGATGCGAGAGGAGTTTAAGGGAGTTTTGGTCTTTTGGGGGTCTGACTCATCAGGTATGATGTTTGACACTGTCATGTTTGAAGGTTTCCCCCTGGAATGTCGAAAGGAAATCCAGCGGGGAAGGGTGAAGGCGGTTCCAAATTTTCAGTGTTGACCAGAGTCTTGAAGGGTTTTGTAGTATTTTTCATCGGTTGTAAGGGTCGTTTTCGGTGTTGTTTTGCAGTGTGAGTTCTCTTTGATTGTGAAGCGTGAAGTTTGACCTCATTGATTTGAAAGTTCTGTTTGGAAATAGTGAAGGAGAATCCAGTGGGAAAAAGGTGGAAGAAACCTAGAGTGGCCGGTGTAGGCCATATTCGAAATGACCTTTGGTCCTTCGTTGGTTTCGTTTAAGAAAAGGTCTACGTTAGGCCACTAGTGGGGCAGGCCCAGTCACGTGGGGATACTATGGTCGTTTGCAGGAATCATGTGTTGTTCAGACACGGTTTAAAGTCTTTCTCAACGTAGTGTTTCTCTCGACAACAATGACCGTGCTCGGTGACGTTTTGTGGTGTTGTGTTCTCATTCAGTGCGATAAAGGGTGATGCACATGCACCATTTTAGCTCTTGTGTTGGTGAATATTCTGCGTACGATCAGTTGGATGTCGTAATGTGTTGTGGTTGCTGGTGTTTCCTTGGTTGTAGTGTGATTGCGTGTGACACCAAAAGGAGAAGCTCCGTTCGGGAGTCTTCCATGCCTGACTACGAGGCAGAAGATGCTTCGAACATCAAGGCTCTAGCCATAGGCCTCGGAGTGAAGCTGGCGCGTGGTCAGGAACCCCAAGAGTATATGAGACCCCGACCTTATTTCTGTCATCAGTGTAGAAATTAGAGGCAATTTATATTGTTTCTATGGTTGTTCCGTTCCAAACGAACCATCTGGATGTGTAAGGTTTCCATGACTAGGTGGAGGCGTGTTCGTCATGTTACCTTAAAGTCTTGGGGGTTGCGTCCCACTGGATGTAATCGCTTTAGGGGTCTTTATGGGGTATGTCGGTTAAGTCATTATCAAAGTTGAATGGGGATCATCCAGGGATGTGGAGATGTCGGTTTGTCTTGGGTTGTGGGTTTGACGCCCGGTAGTTGGGCCCGACCCTCCCCGCCCCTTGTGGTGGGGTGCTTGGTCCCCGTCAGAGAGTTTCTAAAGTTTTGTATCTGCTATTAGTTCCAATGGTGGGGAGACCCACATTGGATCTCGCACAAAGGCCTCTAGAATAAAATCGGTGTTGGACTTTCCTTAATGGTGGGGAGTCCGCTCTGACCTCCCCATGTTGGTTATAGTCTCGTCTTGGGTGTTGGTAGGTTCTTAATGGTGGGGAGCCCTTAGGATTCCCCTTGTTAACCTTTTGGTTCTGTTTCTAAAGATGAGTTGGCACTCGCTGATTAGGGTGCTTCTTGGTTGTGGTTGGTCTTGTTGTTCGTTTCAGACAGACGACGTGGTTTTACATTGTTTGTTCATTCTATCCCAGTGTTGTGGTTTTTGTTTAATAGTGCTTGAGATGTCTGGACTTGGGAAGTTGGGTTCTGTGGGTTTAAGAGTTCGTTTTCTAAAACAATCAGCTGGAGGCATTCTATCTCTTTTTGGTGGGCGACACATATCAGAAAGTCCTTCTACGTGTTTCTTGATATTGTCTTTGAGTCACTCTCTCGGGGCACGATGTTTTTTCCTCTCTTTACTTGATGTTTGTGGGGATACCCTTTGAACCTTAAGGGAGTGTAGTCTTCTGCTTTGGGTTTTGTTTCTGGTTGTGGCTTTCCGGGGACGGAAAGCTTTATGGTGGGGAGAATTGTCATACCCGTCTTTTATATATATATATATATATATATATATATATATATATATATATATATATATATATATTATATTTTAATTTTTTCTGTTGGGCATTAGATAGTTTGGGTTAAGGTCTGAATTAAATTTTACTTGAGGATATATTTTAAAACGGATGTTTATTTTTCTTTTCCTTGGTTGCATCCAACACGCTGCAGTTGAAACCGCGCTACCTCGCATGGGTCGCTGCGTGACCTCGCCCCGCTCACCGCAAGCTCTGCCCAGTGTTTAAGGCAGTTAAAGACAATTTAGTGAATAATAAAATGTAGATAAAATAAAAACAAGTGTGGTAAAATTTGAAAAATTATTTTAATAAAAAAAACAATATTATTTGAGATTATTATTATTATTATTATTATTATTATTATTTCTATTTTAGTTTATTGCAAATATTATTGTTTTGTTAATTTTACTATTATTATTATTATGCTAATTATTATCATTAGTATTATTATTTTTACCACTTGTTTTGGTTTTGAGTTTGTTTTAAGTTTTTATTTAGTTTTATTTCTAACTGAATTTTGTTTCAAGTTTCTATTTAGTTTTTTTTCTCATCCTTTTTTTTTCTTTCCCACTTGCGTGACCTAGATCTCCCCTTTCCCTGTTGCTTTTTTTTCTTTCTTCTTCTTCATCCCGTCGAGCTCCCTGGTTCTACACCGCCTCCCTCTTCACCAGTCCGGCGGCCTCCCCCTATCCGCCCGGTCGAGGCGCGACCACCCCCCCTGCCCTATCCGCCTTAGCAGGTCGCCGCCCATCTCCCTCGCACCTGGTTTTTTTTCCCCGCTCGGAATCGCTAAACCCTCGCAGGAAGCCTCCTCCTGCCAGCCACCCTTGCCGTCGCACAAACCCCCTTGGCCTCTCCCCGAACTTCGCTATTTGGCCGAACCCCCCTTTCCCCCCTTGATGTCCGCTCGAGCAGCGCCCTCCCGGCTCGGAACTGCTGCTTCCTTTTGGAAGCCCGCCGGACCCCCTATTTCTAGCCCGAAACCCCACCGGACCTCCCCTTTGGTGCCCCCTCCCGTGATCGCCTCTGTCCAGCCGACCCGCTGCTCCGCAACCCCCTTCGCGCAACCACACAGCCGCCCCGCACCCCCTTTGCGGTATTGGACAGCCTCCCCGCACCTCCTCGCATGACTCTGGCAGCCTCCGTCGACCTCCGGCCGACCTCCCGCACCCCACTTTGTAAGTGTGTTTTCCTTGTTTGCTTGTTGTTTAATCATGGTTGAGTACGTCTAGAGTTTTGAATCGAGTTTGGTTCAATTTTGGTATAATTGGTCCGATGCGTTTTTTTTAGGTTCTATTTGGACTTTGTTTGAGTTGCAGTTGGTGTGAGACGGTTCGTGTGCACCATATTTGCGAAGTCTTCTATGACAAGGTAGGTGGTTCTATGCCATACCATCTTTAGATAATTTAAATTTCTCATTAATTAAATTATAATGTGTTCTAGTGATAAATTGCGTGATGCGAATTTTATTTTTGGACATGCTTCAATATTCATATTGATGAATTTGAGTTGTTTTAAGTAAACGCCAATGGTTTTCATGCGCGTTGTGTTGTTGAAATTTTCAGACATGTTTTAGTTAACCGTTTAAGGTGTGCAAATTGTGTTTTCAAGAACGCTTGAGGTACGAATGTTATTAAACTGAGTTTTTCAAAAGAAGGAAAACTATTTTTGACGTGTTAATTTTTATTATGAACATTGAGTATGTTTTAGGGGTGCAAATGAGGTTTTAGAAGGGTTGAGATGTGCAATTGATTTTCAAAGGGTTCTGGCATTTAAAATATGTGTGTTTTAATGTGAGGCCTTGTGGTATGCATATGTGATGTTTTATTAATTGAGCAACTATTTAATTAAATGTCGTTTGAAATGCAGAGTATGGTTGGGAAGGTTTTAGGGGTTGTTTGTTACGTGCGAAATGTGTTTTCAAGTTCTTTGAGGTGTCTGTGTAATTAAATGTAGATTCCAATGAAAATGAGTCACTTTGGGTGTGTTTGTCATGTTTCGTACAATTGGAATTTAATTGAAAATTGTTTGCACAATGGGAAAAACATGTTTTAGTTTGTATAAGATGCACCTTTTGTTTTAAAGTGACGTTCATATATGAAATCGAGTTCATCGTTCTGGTTCAAACCTTTGCTTTCTAATTTTATGTGTTTTTATAATTTGTTAATTGCACTTATTAAATTATATGTGGAGCGCGGGAGTTGTGTTTGACAGAATTATGTGTGCGTTAAGTTTTTAAAGGTATTATTACATGTGAAATTGGACATGTCTCATGTGAAAACTCTTATTGTGTGTTTTTTTTATGTTCTTCAAATCGTTTAAATAGTTTATCAAGTCATGCAAGTGATCTGAACTATGTTATAAAATGGTTTTGGTGTGCGTGTGTTTTTTTTATGGTGTTTGGGTATGCAAACAGTGACGTGTGTGTGTAATGTTTTGTTGGGTTTGGGATATGTGAAAGAGACATACATTATGTGAATGTTAATCTTGTTTGAGAACAAGGGAAAACCCTGGGTATCTAGGTGGGCGGACTAGAACTAGTGCTCTAGTGAACCGGATGGGTATCGTCCCTGTTTCACTTAGATGGATTGCCGATTGCAACACTAACTAAACATATGATATCTGAGGGTCGTGGCCTTCTAAGCCACCTGTTCTGAGGGTCGTGTCCTTCTAAGCCACGTTTTCTGAGGGTCGTGGCCTTCTAAGCCACGTTTCACCGAGACACGAGGTTTCTAGGGTCCCACTCGAGCTAGATGAACCTTAGGGGATTTACCCACAGTGCTCTACCATCAATGGTGGTGCCTTCCGTCGGCATATGGGGGACCACTTGGGTGTTAGCGTGTGTGTGTGTGTGTGTGAGTGTGTGCGTGTGCGTGTGCATGTGTGAGAGTGTGTGTGTGTGTGTGTGCCCATAATGAACTTCTCTCATCTTTTTTTTAAAAAAAAAATTGTGTCTATGAAATGAGTTCTTTTTAGTGTTTTCCTTTAGCATTTGGTTTGTAACTGTTTTCTTTAAAAGTATTTTGAAAGTATAATTTTGAATAATCACTTTAAATTGTCTTTTGATGTTGTGGCATGGAACTTATTCTCGGTGGCATCCTACTGGGCTTTTATCTCACACCCTATATACACCTTTGGGTGTATGTAGATTCTTGTTTCTTGTGTATTCCAGGTTGTGCGTCGTGCTTAGTGATGGTGGTTGGTCGTTGGCGGTCTTCTCGTGCAGGTTAACGTTTGTGACGTGTGGATGTCGCACTTCTCCTGTTGCTTGGAGGTTTGAGTTTGAGTTGAATTTCTTTTGTTGTCGTTTTCTTTTGGATGTTGGTTCATGTTGTAATCCTTTAAAGTCGATTTTAGTTAAGGTTATGTTTGGTGGTCAGTTCATAGTTTTATTTTATTCAACTTATCAGGGGTTTTTTGTTTATTATTTCGCGTAAATCGTTCCCACGTGCTAGTTTTGATACCCGGGCACTTGTGCCAGCCCGTGGGGACCGGGAACGCCCTTCGGGCCTTGCCGCGGACCGGGTCGGGCGCCGGGTCGGATGGCGACCCGGCCTGGTTCGTGACAAAATGGTATCAGAGGGCAAGGTTTGCTCTCTTGGGTCGTTTTCTTTTGGGATAGAGTCACAGTGGACTTGAGTTACGGTTGTCGGGACTCGACGTCCTAGCTACGGGTAAGGTTCCTGGCCAGCACACCTCGTGGCGGGACTCAAGTTACCAACGTATGTTGAGGTTTGTCTGAGTTTTTGGTCCTTGCGGAAAATCTTGTCTAAGGGAAAAGAAAAGGGGTTAGGTCAGTGGTTCTAGTGAGCTCGCAGGGTCTGGAAAGCCATGGGGAGATAGGGACGTTGTTCTGGAATACCCTCCGTGGCAGTGGTGTGATTGGTGTATGGCCGCCAACCATATGCTCCAGTCACCCGCTGACACAAGTTTCTCTTGCGTCATTTCTTGTCTCTTTGTTTTGGATTCGTGGGAATTTGGTTTTTAAGTAAACATGTTTTGGTCTTGGAAATGTTTTCAAATAAAACGCTTTAAAAAGAAAATGAGGTATGAGGTTTGGAAGCTGTGGGTTGAATGTTTTGGTTTTGAAAAAAAAAAGGAATGGACTGGTTTTAATCCTTGGTGTTCTCGTGGGCAACCACATGCATGAGTGTATAAGGGAAGAGAAAGGGTTAATGGCACGAGCGTATGGGTGCCTGGATGGATGTGATGTGGATGCTGGTGCGGCACGGGAACATGCATGTGTGAGGCCCATGGGACATCATTGGTGTTTGTGCAACCCACAAGCTTTGCTTATTTTCGAAATGTTTTGTTAAATGAAAATTTGGTGTTTTAATGATCGGTGGTCGTGTGATGTGTCCTTTTATTTTGGGAAGTGTTGGATGTGAGGCGTTTTGAGCCGAGAATCTTTTTTTTTTTACTGAATTGTGTTCGAGTTTGAATTTTTATTTGTAAGTTGGTATGTAAGCGTGTGGTTAGTAAATTCCTTTGAAGAGTACATCGGGAAGCCCTTGCAGTTGTTTCCCCTGCACACCTAGTGTTCGCTTGTGGTATGTCTTGACTATTGGACTAGTTTGGTTGGGTCCATGGTTGTCTTTCTCAACTAGTGTACGCCCCCATAAAGTGTTTACATGTGATTAAAGTGTGGTCACAGGAAATTCGTCGTTGGTCGACCCTCCAGTTGATCAGAGGAATCTCTTCTTGAATTCTAGAATTGAACCCACCTCTCCTTTTTTACAATTAAGTGCATCCTCTCGCAACGGGATGATAGATGCGAGAGGAGTTTAAGGGAGTTTTGGTCTTTTGAGTGTCTGACTCATTGGGTATGATGTTTGACACTGTCATGTTTGAAGGTTTCCCCCTGGAATGGCGAAAGGAAATCCAGCGGGGAAGGGTGAAGGCGGTTCCAAATTTTCAGTGTTGACCAGAGTCTTGAAGGGTTTTGTAGTATTTTTCATCGGTTTTAAGGTTCGTTTTCGGTGTTGTTTTGCAGTGTGAGTTCTCTTTGATTGTGAAGCGTGAAGTTTGACCTCATTGATTTGAAAGTTCTATTTGGAAATAGTGAAGGAGAATCTAGTGGAAAAAGGTGGAAGCAACCTAGAGTGGCCGGTGCAGGCCATATTCGAAATGACCTTTGGTCCTTCGTTGGTTTCGTTTAAGAAAAGGTCTACGTTAGGCCACTAGTGGGGCAGACCCAGTCACATGGGGATACTATGGTCGTTTGCAGGAATCATGTGTTGTTCAGACACGGTTTAAAGTCTTTCTCAACGTAGTGTTTCTCTCGACAACAATGATCGTGCTCAGTGACGTTTTGTGGTGTTGTGTTCTCATTCAGTGCGACAAAGGGTGATGCACATGCACCATTTTAGCTCTTGTGTTGGTGAATATTCTGCGTACGATCAGTTGGATGTCGTAATGTGTTGTGGTTGCTGGTGTTTCCTTGGTTGTAGTGTGATTGCGTGTGAAACAAAAAGGAGAAGCTCCGTTCGGGAGTCTTCCATGCCTGACTACGAGGCAGAAGATGCTTCGAACATCAGGGCTCCAGCCATAGGCCTCGGAGTGAAGCTGGCGCCTGGTCAGGAACCCCAAGAGTATATGAGACCCCGACCTTATTTCTGTCATCGGTGTAGAAATTAGAGGCAATTTATATTGTTTCTATGGTTGTTCCGTTCCTAACGAACCATCTGGCTGTGTAAGGTTTCCATGACTAGGTGGAGGCGTGTTCGTCATGTTACCTTAAAGTCTTGGGGGTTGTGTCCCACTGGATGTAATCGCTTTAGGGGTCTTTATGGGGTATGTTGGTTAAGTCAGTATCAAAGTTGAAAGGGGCTCATCCAGGGATGTGGAGATGCCGGTTTGTCTTGGGTTGTGGGTTTGACGCCTGGTAGTTGGGCCCGACCCTCCCCTTCCCTTGTGGTGGGGTGCTTGGTCCCCGTCAGAGAGTTTCTAAAGTTTTGTATCTGCTATTAGTTCCAATGGTGGGGAGACCCACATTGGATCTCGCACAATGGCCTCTAGAATAAAATCAGTGTTGGACTTTCCTTAATGGTGGGGAGTCCGCTCTGACCTCCCCATGTTGGTTCTAGTCTCGTCTTGGGTGTTGGTAGGTTCTTAATGGTGGGGATCCCTTAGGCTTCCCCTTGTTAACCTTTTGGTTCTGTTTC
Organism: Viscum album; assembly: GCA_963277665.1. Classification (NCBI taxonomy): domain Eukaryota; kingdom Viridiplantae; phylum Streptophyta; class Magnoliopsida; order Santalales; family Viscaceae; genus Viscum; species Viscum album. Next base: position 238,942 of record CAUJRU010000032.1, on the reverse strand, counting down.
TAAATATGAGTTGGCACTAGCTGATTAGGGTGCTTCTTGGTCGTGGTTTGTCTCGTTGTTCGTTTCAGACAGACGACGTGGTTTGACCTTGTTTGTTCATTCTATACCAGTGTTGTGGTTTTTGTTTAATAGTGCTTGAGATGTCTCGACTTGGGAAGTTGGGTTCTGTGGGTTTAAGAATTCGTTTTCTAAAACAATCAGCTGGAGGCATTCTATCTCTTTTTGGTGGGCGACACATATCAGAAAGTCCTTCTACGTGTTTCTTGATATTGTCTTTGAGTCACTCTCTCTGAGCACGATTTTTTTGCCTCTCTTTACTTGATGTTTGTGGGGATCCCCTTTGAACCTTAAGGGAGTGTAGTCTTCTGCTTTGGGGTTTGTTTCTGGTTGTGGATTTCCGGGGACGGAAATCTTTATGGTGGGGAGAATTTTCATACCCGTCTTTTATATATATATATATATATATATATATATTATATTTTAATTTTTTTTGTTGGGCATTAGATAGTTTGGGTTAAGGTCTGAATTAAATTTTACTTGAGGATATATTTTAAAACGGATGTTTATTTTTCTTTTCCTTGGTTGCATCCAACACGCTGCGGTTGAAACCGCGCGACCTCACATGGGTCGCCGCGTGACCTCGCCCCGCTCACCGCAAGCTATGCCCAGTGTTTAAGGCAGTTAAAGACAATTTAGTGAATAATAAAATGTAGATAAAATAAAAACAAGTGTGGTAAAATTTGACAAATTATTTTAATAAAAAAAACAATATTATTTGAGATTATTATTATTATTATTATTATTATTATTTCTATTTTAGTTTATTGCAAATATTAATGTTTTGTTAATTTTACTATTATTATTATTATGCTAATTATTATCATTAGTATTATTATTTTTACCACTTGTTTTGGTTTTGAGTTTGTTTTAAGTTTTTATTTAGTTTTATTTCTAACTGAATTTTGTTTCAAGTTTCTATTTAGTTTTTTTTTCTCATCCTTTTTTTTTCTTTCCCACTTGCGTGACCTAGCTCTCCCCTTTCCCTGTTGCTTTTTTTTTCTTTCTTCTTCTTCATCCCGTCGAGCTCCCTGGTTCTGTGCCGCCTCCCTCTGCACCAGTCCGGCGGCCTCCCCCTATCGGCCCGGTCGAGGCGCGACCACCCCCCTGCCCTGTCCGCCTTAGCAGGCCGCCGCCCATCTCCCTCGCACGTGGTTTTTTTTCCCGCTCGGAATCGCTAAACCCTCGCAGGAAGCCTCCTCCTGCCAGCCGCCCTTGCCGTCGCACGAACCCCCTTGGCCTCTCCCCAGATTTCGCTGTTTGGCCGAACCCCCCTTTCCCCCCTTGCTGTCCGCTCGAGCAGCGCCCTCCCGGCTCGGAACCGCTGCTTCCTTTTGGAAGCCCGCTGGACCCCCTGTTTCTAGCCCGAAACCCCACCGGACCTCCCCTTTGGTGCCCCCTCCCGTGACCGCCGCTGTCCAGCCGACCCGCTGCTCCGCGACCCCCTTCGCGCAACCACACAGCCGCCCCGCACCCCCTTTGCGGTATTGGACAGCCTCCCCGCACCTCCTCGCATGACTCCGGCAGCCTCCGTCGACCTCCGGCCGACCTCCCGCACCCCCCTTTGTAAGTGTGTTTTCCTTGTTTGCTTGTTGTTTAATCATGGTTGAGTACATCTAGAGTTTTGAATCGAGTTTGGTTCAATTTTGGTATAATTGGTCCGATGCGTTTTTTTTAGGTTCTATTTGGACTTTGTTTGAGTTGCAGTTGGTGTGCGACGGTTCGTGTGCACCATATTTGCGAAGTCTTCTATGACAAGGTAGGTGGTTCCGTGTCATACCATCTTTAGATAATTTAAATTGCTCATTAATTAATTTATAATGTGTTCTAGTGATAAATTGCGTGATGCGAATTTTATTTTTGGACATGCTTCAATATTCATATTGATGAATTTGAGTTGTTTTAAGTAAACGCCAATGGTTTTCATGCGCGTTGTGTTGTTGAAAATTTCAGACATGTTTTAGTTAACCGTTTAAGGTGTGCAAATTGTGTTTTCAAGAACGCTTGAGGTACGAATGTTATTAAACTGAGTTTTTCAGAAGAAGGCAAACTATTTTTGACGTGTTAATTTTTATTATGAACATTGAGTATGTTTTAGGGGTGCAAAAGAGGTTTTAGAAGGGTTGAGATGTGCAATTGATTTTCAAAGGGTTCTGGCATTTAAAATATGTGTGTTTTAATGTGAGGCCTTGTGGTATGCATATGTGATGTTTTATTAATTGAGCAATTATTTAATTAAGTGTCGTTTGAAATCCGGAGTATGGTTGGGAAGGTTTTAGGGGTTGTTTGGTACGTGCGAAATGTGTTTTCAAGTTCTTTGAGGTGTTTGTGTAATTAAATTTAGATTCCAATGAAAATGAGTCACTTTGGGTGTGTTTGTCGTGTTTCGTACTATTGAAATTTAATTGAAAATTGTTTGCACAATGGGAAAACATGTTTTATTTTGTATAATATGCACCTTTTGTTTTAAAGTGACGTTCATATATGAAATCGAGTTCATCGTTCTGGTTCAAACCTTTGCTTTCTAATTTTATGTGTTTTTATAATTTGTTAATTGCACTTATTAAATTATATGTGGAGCGCGGGAGTTGTGTTTGACAGAATTATGTGTGCGTTAAGTTTTTAAAGGTATTATTACATGTGAAATTGGACATGTCTCATGTGAAAACTCTTATTGTGTGTTTTTTTTATGTTCTTCAAATCGTTTAAATAGTTTATCAAGTCATGCAAGTGATCTGAACTATGTTATAAAATGGTTTTGGTGTGCGTGTGTTTTTTTTATGGTGTTTGGGTATGCAAACAGTGACGTGTGTGTGTAATGTTTTGTTGGGTTTGGGATATGTGAAAGCGACATACATTATGTGAATGTTAATCTTGTTTGAGCACAAGGGAAAACCCTGGGTATCTAGGTGGGAGGACTAGAACTAGTGCGCTAGTGAACCGGATGGGTATCGTCCCTGTTTCACTTAGCTGGATTGACGATTGCAACACTAACTAAACATATGATATCTGAGGGTCGTGACCTTCTATGCCACGTGTTCTGAGGGTCGTGGCCTTCTAAGCCACGTTTTCTGAGGGTCGTGGCCTTCTAAGCCACGTTTCACCGAGACACGAGGTTTCTAGGGTCCCACTCGAGCTAGATGAACCTTAGGGGATTTACCCACAGTGCTCTACCATCAATGGTGGTGCCTTCCGTCGGCATATGGGGGACCACTTGGGTGTTAGCGTGTGTGTGTGTGTGTGAGTGAGTGAGTGTGTGCGTGTGCGTGTGCGTTTGTGAGAGTGTGTGTGTGTGTGTGCCCATAATGAACTTCCCTCATCTTTTTTTTTAAATCGTGTCTATGAAATGAGTTCTTTTTAGTGTTTTCCTTTAGCATTTGGTTTGTAACTGTTTTCATTAAAAGTATTTTGAAAGTATAATTTTGAATAAGCACTTTAAATTGTCTTTTGATGTTGTGGCATGGAACTTATTCTCGGTGGCATCCTACTGGGCTTTTAGCTCACACCCTACATACACCTTTGGGTGTATGTAGATTCTTGTTTCTTGTGTATTCCAGGTTGTTCGTCGTGCTTAGTGATGGTGGTTGGTCGTTGGCGGTCTTCTCGTGCAGGTTAACGTTTGTGACGTGTGGATGTTTCACTTCTCCTGTTGCTTGGAGGTTTGAGTTTGAGTTGAATTTCTTTTGTTGTCGTTTTCTTTTTGATGTTGGTTCATGTTGTAATCCTTTAAAGTCGATTTTAGTTAAGGTTATGTTTGGTGGTCAGTTCATAGTTTTATTTTATTCAACTTATCTGGGGTTTTTTGTTTATTATTTCGGGTAAATCGTTCCCACGTGCTACTTTTGATACCCGGGCACTTGTGCCAGCCCGTGGGGATCGGGAACGCCCTTCGGGCCTTGCCGCGGACCGGGTCGGGCGCCGGGTCGGATGGAGACCCGTCCTGGTTCGTGACAAGAAATGAACAAACCAGGATTCAGCTACCTCAAAGTTGAGTATGGATACAATGGCGCATCCGCAGAAAGACACACAACACTCAACGAACCATTTGCACACCCTAGACGACAACCAGAATGTGAAAAACACATATTGCGGGATTAAGATTCATCCAGACCAAATAAAAACACCATGGAAAAAATAAATAAATAAATAAATAAATAAATAAAATTAATAAATGATTAAATATACATAAGTAGAAAAAGGTTTTCGGCAAGGAGGGATGCGGCCACGCCGAGGCAAGGGGGAGCTGGAGCGCGGGAGGCCGGAGGCTGGACTGCTGGACGAGGGCAAGGCTGGTGTGAGGTTGGGATGCTGGGTGAGGGGCGAAGGCGGCTGTGGTGAGGAGGGTTGGACGGGAGCCAGGGGATGAGGAGGGCTATTGGATTGAGAAAACTGGGCCACAACTGCTCAGCATGAGGCTGGGTGAGGGCATCCGGAACTGGCGTAAGGGAGACCGAAGAAGTAGGATGGAAGCGTGTGGGTGGCCGGAGGTGGCTTGGCCTGCTCGCTAGATCCTAGATGTGGAGGGCCGAAGGTGGCCTGGCTGGGTCGGTGGCCGAAGTGCGGGAGGGAGACGGTCGACAGGTGGAGGGTGAGGGACTTGGGTTGCAGAGCATGCGTGGGGGAGTGTGGGTGGTGAGGTCGAAGGCGCGTGCCGATCTACAAGATTGTGGGAGATAGTTGAGGGGTGGTGCTACACAGGAAACCAGGGAGATATGAGTCGTCGCGCGGTGGATGGGGGAAAAGGGGGGTTACCTGGTAGCTAGGGTTTTCCATTTTTTTCTTCATTTTATAATAATAATAATAAAAATTATAATAATAATAATTATTATAATAATTATAATAATAAAATAGTAATTATTATAATTATAATAATAATACAATAATTATAATTATAATAATTATAATAATTATAATAATAACAACAAAATATTATTATTATTAACAAACATTCTTTTTAAAACTTAATCCATCTAATTATCAAATTATAAAAATTGGGTAACCACGCACTCATTGCACAACTTAAATAAAAATATGCACATAAATTTCACTCCTCAACGCAGTCTGTTTGGGCACCCGCAGCAACACTTGGGGCGACCGCACGATCACTACTAACTACATGGTGCTCGTGCATAGGTCTTAAACCCACCAAAAACATTAAACATTATAAATTTTAAACCGAGACCCATCCCGATCCTTGATGCGAGAACGCAGAGCCAAGAATTAATGAAATGAAAATTAATTAAAAAAGGCGGGTGTGACAATACGTAGTGTGGTTGTTTAAAACTTGACTTGAGGAAAAAGGGAGTCTTCACCACACTACATAACCCCTATAGGACTTAGACTAAGTGGCTAGAATGAAAATAAGGATTCTTAATAAATAGGGTTGGACCCAAAGACAAAATGTCTGGGTGTTCATGCGTATCCCATGAGTATAGGAATCAATCCATACATAGTTCTAAGAGTGCAGTTTAACATCATGCATGATGAAAGGCATGGGTATCTTGAAGAGGAATGTGTATGGAATTTAGAATAACCCAACGCGAATGAGTAGATAATCCCACATACGTCATACCATTGATATCTGTAGGAGAGAAGTGGCTAATAGAAAGAATAGATGAATGACCTAAACTGTCGTTGAAGCCGGTGAAAGATTAATATTTATAATTCTACTAACTACAGTATATTTGGAAAGCAGGGTCGAACCTATAGGGAAGGTAAATTTGGACACTAATAAACTAAAAACTTGGAAAACTCCACTGTTGTCAGCAGCAAAGCATGTTTTTTTCTAATATTTTTTTAACTTTTAATATTTTTTTATGTGTTTTTATAAACTGCAAGGTAAAACCACACATGTTTTCTGTAAAATTGTTCTAACCGATACTGAAACTGAGAATAACTAAAAACAAGATGCAATAAAGATAAATGCTGATAAAATTCAAAAAGAAGAGGATTCTCTAGGATTACTCTACTCTAATGGTTCAAATGTTTTTCCTTTTCATGTAAAAGTACTATGATGTACCACTACATAAAGGTGTCTTTATTCCCTCTCCAGGAATTATGTCATGTAAATTGTGCAACTCAGAGATCGCCACTCCAAGACGTACAACTCTAGAAAGATGATTTAAAAGGTCAATCAGCCCAAACTCGCTGTAAGTGCTGAAGTTTTCATTACAAGCTGATTATTTAAAAGATTATTCCATAATCAAACTCATCGAATGATTACAGAGTTTAGAAAATTTCATTACTTCTGGTACGAATAGAAATGTGTAATTAGAATTGATCTCTCCAATAAATTCTAATCACAGAAAAAATTGATTAATGAGAAGGATGAAAATGATTACCAGTAGAGCTGAGTAATCCCTGAGCATCCTCTTCTGTTTGTCTTTTATCAGTATTTCTCTTCATTGCATCTTATTTTTAGTTGTTCTCAGTTTCAGTATAGGTTAGAACAATTTTACAAAAAAAATGTGTGGTTTTACCTTGAAGTGTATAAAAAACACAAAAAAATATTAAAAGTTAAAAAAATATTAGAAAAAAAAGCTCTACTGCTGACAACAGTTGAGTTTTCCAAGTTTTTAGTTTAGTTGTGGCCAAATTTACCTTCCATGTGGGTTCGACCCTTCTTTCCACATATATTGTAGTTAGTAGGAGTATAAATATTAAACTTTGACCAGCTTCAACGAAAGTTTAGGTCAGCTGTAGAACTGAGCAATCCTCGAGAATTTTAGTTAAAAATATTAGGATGCTCGGGGATTACTCATCAAGAGGAAAAATCTTCCCAATAAACTTTTTTTTATTTTTTTTATTTTTCATTTGTTTTTTCTATTTTTTTTATTTTTTTTTCCTTCTTCAAAAACATGACCTAAACTGTCGTTGAAGTTGGTCAAAGTTTAAAATTTATATTCATACTAACTACTGTATATGTGGAAAGCATGGTCGAACCCACAGGGAAGGTAAATTTGGTCACTACTAAACTAAAAACATTGAAAAATCCACTATTGTTAGCAGTGGAGTAGTTATTTTAATTTTCACTATTTATATTTTTTTAATCATTTAATTTTTTTAAGTTTTTATAAATTTTAATGTAAAACTACGAATTTCTTGTAAACTTGTTCTACCTATTCTAAACAGAGTACAACTAAAAATAAGGTGCAACAAAGAAGATAAGATGCTGATAAAGGATAACAATAAAGAACGCTTCAAGGTTCATTCTAGTCTACTAATTTAAATTCTTTTTCCAATTCACGTAAAAATACTGGTTTATGCCACTGCAAAAGGGCCACTTACTTCTCTCGCCAGGAGCTAAGTCATGGAAATTGTACAACTTAGAGTTCACCACTACAAAGAAGTAAAATTCCAGAAAGATGAAACAAAAAGAACAAAAATACGAACTCGCTGGATGTACTGAAGTTTTCATTATAGGTTTATTATTTAAAAGATGACTCCATAATCGAACTCACTGAAGGATTACAGAGTACTGAAAATTTTAGTGTTTGTGGTACAAAGCAGATAAGTGTAATTAGAATTGATCTATGAGAAGGATGAAAAATATTACTAGTAGAACTAGAACTCTCCCTGAACTAAAAATTTATCCACCTAGTATATTAATCATTATCACTATATAAATGGGAAACATTTCAAGGGAACATATTACAAGAATTAAAAGAAAAGGGAGAAAGAACTACTCGAATATGCTCTGCTCCTCTGCTCCTTCGACTCGAGGACTGCAACGCTCCGGATGAGAGAGAAGCTCTCGAATCTTCAATTAGTCACCAGGTGTTCAAATTAGAATCATCCCCCTCCCTCTAATTCTGATACTTTCTCTCTTTTAATACCTTGTTGTTATCTACTGCATGTCACTACTTGATCTCCACCAACTTGGAATGTTTTTCACCCACGCACTACACTGTTGTGTGATTTTTTCGCGACCGGCATGTCGCACTATCTTTTCTCACATAACTAACTTCGGCAAGTTATTTGTATGTATCTGGACTCGTTTCCACCTCTAGAATGAACCTGCACATGATAAATAAAAAATTAAATAATTAAAACTTAACAAAATCAATTAAAAAGTTACAGTTATTAATTTATGCTTACTATTAAAATACTTATTTAAAATTAAATAATAAATATCTTAAATTGTTAATTATTACCTACTCTTATTTTATTTATAATACTATCCACATAATACTACTATGGTATTACATAAATTATTAAAAAGTTATTAATTTAATTAAGTTAATAGAAAAATTACTAAGTTATTAATTTTATTATTTTTAACTAATTTATTAAAATTGACATCACAAATAAATAATTAAGTTTATATTTTAAATTGTATTAATAATTTAATTATTACTATTAATGAAATTAATTTTTAGATTAATTAATTAATTAGTTTATTTTAATTTAGTAATTAAAATTAATGCTTAAGTTTTAATATATTTAAATTGATAAGTATATTTTATAGTTTATTTATAATTATTCTTAATTATATATTTATACTATAAATAGTGTATTAATTTATTATTTACATTTATTATTAATTTAGGTTTATAATTTTAATTTATCTATTTATTAAAATTATAATTGTTTAAAATTATAACTTTTATAAATTATTTTAAATTTATTTGACTTAGTAAAGCTTCTTTAACTCTATCTTTTTTACTTTATTTTTTACTTTACTTTTGTTATTTTCTTCTTCTTCATTATTTTAATTTTATTTTAGTATTATATTTATTATTTATTATCATTATTTTTTTATCTTCACTTCCTTATCCTCCCCTAATTTTCGGCGCACAGGGGAGGTAGGGATTGTCTTCCTCGGCGCAATTCCACAGCAGCAGCGCAGGGCTTGTCCTAGCAACAGCATACCTCCCTACATTGAACCTGGCAGCACATCTCCTCTTCTACAAATCATCAATCATGGCATAGCAGGATAGCCTCCTTCTTCTCCCTCTGGTGGCACGACTTTCCAGTAGCTCAAGCTCCTCAAAAACCGGCGCTACAACAGTGCACAACAAATCGTCCCTTCTCCAGCAGCGTAGCGCGGAAGCCCTCCTCTCCAGCAAGCAGAAACAGCTCTTCTCGTCTCACCCTCCTCGGCTCAATCAGCGGACCAGCAAGTTACCTCCCCTCCTCCTTCCAGCACCGGCACACAGTAACTGAGCTTCCTCCTGGCGCGGCTTCGAGTTGCAGCAGGTGATGCCTCAAAGAATAGAGGAGGCGAAACACTGGTGTGAGACTTCTTTTATCAGTGGTGATGGAAGTTGAAGTTCTCAGATTGAATCATAGCAACAAATCTGGTCTTCATAGCTTCTAGATTCTGCAAATGGTTGCATCAAATCCTCCTTTGATCTCGTTGTGGCATGGAATTGAGGCTCCATCGGTAGTTACTCACAAAACAGCAACAAGAAGATCAGGAGGTTAATTTTAGAACTGTAAAATAGATTTTAGGGATAATTTATTTGTTTTTGTGAATTGATTATTCTAGATGAGAATGATTCTGAAATTGTGTGTGACGGTGGTGAAGAAAATGGGGAAAGACAGTAGGGAAATCTGAAGCAAAATTGTGAACTAACGGTGAATGGGTGAGACCTGTGAGGATCGGTAGCAGAAAAGGAAAAGGAAAAAGTAATGGCAGCAGGGGAGAAAAATAAATATCGGTGAGTGAAAAGATAATCGGTAGGGGGATGAGAGACCGATAAAGATCGGCAGCAGGCAGTAGGGAAAAAGAATAAGTAATGGTAGCAGGGGAGAAGAGTAAGTATCAGTGAGTGCGTGAGAAATGAGAGACGGACGGGGGTAAAGAAAAATTGTGAAACTGACATAATAAATTTTTGTGAGTCATGACTCACCGATAAAATAAATAAAGATCGGTTTCAACATAACAAAATAAAATAAATAGAACGGTGAGTGACAACTCACCGAAAAAATAAAACACCAACAATTATAAAATTAAAATCAATCGGCACGATGTGAAACTGATGATGATGTAATGGATCAGTGAGTCGATGGCTCACCGGTAGTTTAAAATAAATGAGAAAATGATAGATAAAATATAGAGTAATCAGTATGATGTGAAACCGATGATGATTTAGGATATCGGTGAGTCCTTGAATCACCGATAGATGAAAATAAAATAAGACACCGAAATTATAAGAGGCCGAAACCGATGCAAAGGATCGGCGCATCGCAACAACAGTGCATCACGAGAGACCGATGGTGTTTCGAAGCAATCGGTGTGTCACAATACACTGATAGTTATAAAAAAACTTTGGTGTAACATAACATCATTGTGACACTCACCGAATGTTAAAAATTAAAAACGATAACAACAAAAATTAATTTACAACAAATATTATAATGAATAAAAAATTATTTAACTAAATTAAAAATCAAATTAACTAAATTGTTAAAGACTAATTAACTGACTGTAACTAAAAACTAACCAAATTATTTAGAAAAATAAAAATAAAATCAACTAATTATTAACAAAGAAAATAAAAGTTAAAATTAATTAAAAATATGTCTAAACAAAAGCAGTACACCTTTCAATTAACTGCAAACATTTAATTACAATAATTAAAATTAACTGAAAATATTAACTGAAAAAGTTAATTAGTTAGATGATAAAATGAAACTCAACATTAAAAACATATTAACATAAACTTATTTACTTAGAAGAACAATTGAGCCAGTTAAAAAGTAAAGTTAATTTATTTAAATAAACCAGAATTAAATAGTAAAGTCATAAATTAAAAACTGGATTAAATTGAAGTAAATAAAAATGACTAATTAATTAATAAATAGATTTTTAAATTTATTAACAAAATTAAGATTATTAAACTAAAAAGTAATTTAATATATTTAGAATAATTATAAAGACTATAAAAAGGACTAAAAACACATATTTAATTATAAAAAATGATTAATTAACAAATGTAGTGATAAAAATACAAAAGTGCCATTATTTATTAAAAAGTGTAAAAATAATTATTTAAATTGATAAAAATTAAATAAAAATATGTTGAAAAACTATGTAAAAATAGAGCCACATCAATGTACCCGGGCTAGACCCAAAAATAAAATGTCCAGTTGTTCCTACATATCCCATTAGGATGGGAGTCAAGCCATTCGTATTTCTTAAATCATTGTGAAGTTTAACATCATGTGATAAGGACGTGGTAGATCTTAGTTTATGGTCATAGAGCTCAGACCACAAATGCCCAGTTTAATGTCATGTGTATGGGATAGAAGGGAAGGAAAGGGGAATCATTGCGCTTGTCATTTGGTAGACCATGAAATGGAAATAATGATTGGGGATAACTGTTGACCATGTTCGCAACACCTTATCCCTCTCGTGTGACCTGAATAGGAACAAACGATTGTGTATCGACCGCTGACCATATTCGCAATGTGGGACTTTTTTCAAATTATCATTTGAGATCCTTCATAATTTTGGCCCAAAATAATAGGAGAGCCAAGTTGGAGTAAAACCTAGCCACTATGGTGTCCTTTTGTATGTGAAAGATAATAGAATCCCAATTGGTGGGATGCGTGAAGCATGGTGGTAACCATTCAATTTAAAATCTTGTGGTAAGGACTAGGGATGAAGGAGGGGTGTCTCTAGGGGATGTGTGCGGCATAGAAAATATATTCCGATGTGAACTAGGACATATATTACATACCACACAACACAATACCTAGTGAGAACATAGTCTAGGAGTCCAGAAAGGTCAAGGGACCTGAGGCTGTGCCATGGATGAAAAGTCATTGCATTCCTACGTATCCCATGAGGATGGGAATCAGGTCATATATAGTTCTAAAATGTCATGTATTCTAACATCATATGAAAAGGATATAAGATATCATAGTTTAAGGTCATAGATCTTGGAACATTTTGTAGTTTATCGTCATACGGGATGAGGGTGGTTGTTTAATGTTTGTCGGGATGATTTTAGGAAGCTTAACATCTTGTTGGATGGTAATACAGTTTAACGTCCTTGGGAAGAGTTATGGGTAGTTTTACATCATTCAACCTGGACGAGCCACATATTTTAACATTGTGCAGTAAGGATGGAACAATTTAAATCCATGTGGGACTAGGTGAAATACTTCTTTTAGAATTTAGTATTTTTGGGAGGAGTAATATGCTCACCATCCATAGTGACCAGGGAGTATGCACTATTGGGGAAAATCTTGTGAATTATTTTAGGTCCCTCCCATTTGGGCACAAGAATTGGTGGCTTCCTGCTGGGTATCCTTGGCAAGCTCAGGGTGAACACCATTTCACCTTGTAATAATGAATGGAGAAAAATTTTCATATTGAAAACTTTGGTTATCTTGTTCTGATGCCTTTCTAGATTGTACAGGGCACAAATCCTATTCTCGTCAAGCGCTTCCAGTTCATCTAGATGGATTTTAGCTACATTATCTGATGCCTTCTGATCGTATACAGTTATATGTAATGAATACAATTGAACCTCGATGGGTAGTACTGCCTTAGTTCTATACACCGGGGAATATGGGGTTACCTGAGTGGAATGATGAGTCTTCATCTGATATGCCTAGAGACCATTGGGGAGTTTTTCATCATACAATTCTTGTTCTAACCATCCATATTCTACAAAATGTTAGACAGGGTTTTGTTGAACACCTCGATCTGTCTATTTTCTTGCACGTGATAGTGAGATGTATGATTAGAACGAATATTTTACATGGCATACAACTTCTTCAGCTCAGTTACATGGAATGTTATTACATTATCGGTGAGGATGACATGAGGGACTCTGAATCGATAGATGATATTATAGATCAAAAACTCAACAATATAACGGGCCTTGAATTCCTTAAGTGTAACTGCCTCTACCCACTTGGAAAAGAAATTTGTTGCGGTCAGGATGAATCTGCACTGGCAGGCCATCTCTAGTGGATATGGTACCATGACATCGATTCCCCATACCACAAAGGGTTAATAGTACATGTTAGTGTGGAGAGGTTTTAGTGGTCGATGTATGAAATTAGCATGGATTTGGCATGCATGGAACCTCTTGTCAAACCCGATATAGTCATGAGTCATGGTGGGCCTAAAATACCCCAATCTTTGGATCTGATGAAAGAGTTTCGGCCCTGTCTGATGAGCCCCACAGGAACAGGAATGGACCTCCTGCATGACCTGATAAATATCACCTCCTTGAATGTAATAGAGGAGAATCCAGACAAATCCACATCTATAGTGGATACACTCGAGACTGGGACCACTCTGGAGGGTGAACTTCACTGAGAGTCGGCAGACTCGCTCATGTTTGAACCAATATTATAGGAGGTTACCAAGGTTAAGATACTCGATAAAGGGTTCCTCTAGTCAATGGTCACTTCCAATACCATAGAAGGGGGACCTTGAGGTCCTAATGTTGAGGCATCAGCTATAATGTGGCTTACATGCGGGCTATCATCATTATCCAAGGTTATGGGAGAGATTTCTCTTTGATGCAACACATGGATAATCAAATCATCCTAGTCAGGCTCTATAAGAGATTTGTTCAGGATAGACAAGGTAGTGGCTCAACCATTCTGTGAGAAAGGGACATGAGTATTATCTGGACGAGAAGGGAACTAGGCCATCAGCTGGTGGGTACGCTCTAACAGTGGTATATTCTATGGATTCCTAATGACATGGTCATCTTTGAACTTCTTTTGGACTAGTTTGGAGTCCCATTACATATGAATGTGGGGAACGTTAATCTCGAGGGTCATCTTGAGACCAGTGATGAGAGACCAGTACTCTTCCTTGTTGTTGGTGTTTCCTTCTCGCAATAGGAATAACTATGGTAGGATAACTTGTTCTGGCATGATGAAGATGATAACCAATCCCACTATGTGGAGTCTCTGATAATTGATTCTTTTATTAGTAGGGCTTTGGGAAGTTCCATCAAAGTGAATTTTCCCATACAGAATTGGTTAATATACTAAGAGGATTAACTCATCTAGAAAATCAAGATCCACAGAATTCTCTACGGGACTTGGATGGATGGTAACGAATTCTTCCAATGTCTACCTATTAATAACCTTCTAGGGGAAAACGTGATGTAAAACTGTTAAAGGACCACTACCCACCTAGCTAGATGGCCTGCCAACATGGGGTGGTTTAGAATGTACTTCATCAGATCCACTCGAGACACAAACTGTATCTCATGGTGTTCAGGTAATGTAGCAATTTTTGCAATACGAATACTAGTGCCAGGCAGCTCTTCTCGATAGACGAGTTTCTGGTCTCTGTATCAAGGATCATGTGGCTGATATAGTATCATCTTTTCGTTTTTCCCTCAATGTTAATCTAGGAAATAAGGGTTTTGAGAAATCATTCCAAAGTGGTCACATAAAGTACTAGTGGATTTCCAAGAATGGATGGCATCCGAACCGGAGGCCATAGAAAGTACTGCTTGATTTTCTCAAAAGTGGTATAATACTCCTCATCCCACTGATAATCATCTCCTTTCATCATGAGCCATTAAAATATCTTACACTTGCCAACCAGATTTGTGATGAATCTGTATATGTAGTCTAAGTGGACTTGAAATCCTCAGAGCTCCCAAAATGTTTTCTCAGAGGAGACATATGAATGATGGCCTTGATCTTCTGTAGGTAGAACTCAATTCCTTTTTTATATGATAACATATCCAAGAAACTTTCTAGAGGTGACCTCAAAGGAACACTTCAAGGGGTTCATGTTCAGATAGTGGGAATGGAGGAAACCGAACACTTTCTTGTGATCTTTGAGATGGTCCTGATGCTGGTGAGATTTGACCACTAGATGTTCAACATATAATTTTACAATTTCCGTGAGGATCGGCTTGAATATGAGATTTATGGCATGCTGATAGGTGGCACCAAAACTCTTTATACCTAAGGGTGTTACATGGTAGCAGAAAGTACCTTATGGTGCCCTGAAGGCGGTAAAATATTCATCCTCATGGGCCGTTTGAATTTGGTTATACCTAGAATACTCATCCATGAAAAAGAGAGCCTGGAACCTAGTGGTTTCATCAATCAACAGTTATGACATGGGAAGGTGAAATTCATCCTTCAGACAGTTATGGTTGAAATCCAAGAAGTTGATACAGACTATGATCTTTCCATTATTCTTCCTTAAGGGTACAATGTTATCCAACCATCTGGGTACTGGACTTCTTTGACGAAGTTGGATTTTATGATCTTATCATCCTCGGCCTTGACCATGGAATTATAAGAAGGGTGCAACTTTCTGGGAGTCTATTCGAACACACGATGATTTACTGGAATACTGAGATGGTAGATAGTAACCTAAGGATCTAGACCTAGAATCTAGTCATAAATACAAGTGAATACATCACAATGCTACTTCACAAAATCCATGTATCATTTCTACTCTCTGATAAGCATAGAATAACTAATCAATTTTGGTTTTGGATCCATCTCATTAACAAGTTTCACCTCCACCAATTCATCGACGGTGGTTCAGAAGGTAACGACCCAGACTTTCATTAATGAAAATTCTTCTTGATCTAATTAAATGTATATATAAAATGTGAACTTATTTGGTTTTATGTTTTTGGATTTTAAAATACCATTTAGAATTGTGATCGTTTATAAAATAGCCATTGAATAGTGATCAGATGATTTGTATAAATATTAGGCTTTAACAAATTCAATTTACTAAAAGAAATGAAGTGATGGCCTCATCCAGTAGACTTTCCCCATATGAAGCCCATTTTTCAGAGCTCGGAAAGGAGGTGGAGTAATTGGGATTCCCTCTTGACCAATCCCAATCCGAGCTTCAACATGTTAAGCTCGAACATAACTGCCTACGATAGAAGTGAAAGTTGATAGGGATTACCACCCGAGCAATGTAGTCCATGACACCCCAAGAGTCTTTCACCATCGCAAACCTTACCCTTCGGTCTTATACGGGTGTTATAAGGGGTTATGTAAAAATTCTTTATCACTGTGAATATGTGCATTATTTTTGTATATAATAATGAATATACAATCATTTTATTATTTTTACATTGTAAATAGTTTTTAAAATGCAAATAGTATTTTTAGTTAATTTTCAACTAAGAAATCTATTTTTATGAATTAATGGATGTGTGAATTAAATAATATTTTAATAAAATATTATTATTATTATTAAATTACTTTTTATTGAATATAAATTATCGTATAATTTTATGAATTCATTTGTAATATTTATTAAGGTTTGAAAGCCGTTTTTTTTCAAAACCCATAAATTTTTGATAAATGTCAATTTTTATTTTTAAAGAAAAAAATTCACATATTTATAAAAATATTTAGATTAAATTAATATTGTTTCTGTAATCAGGATGTCAAAATTTTCCAATGGTGACTTTTTCATAATTTTCTAAGACAGTCGAAATTTTGGGTAAAAATTAAATACCATTTAAATATATAATGTGTTTTATGACATCATAATGAACCAATAGTGATGTAATAAAATACTATAAATGATATGTTAGTCCAATATATGTTCTTCCATTAAAATAATTTGGTTTTAGGTATGTTTGATTTATTTTACAAAACATTAGTGGACCCTCTTTGAGTTATAAAACATTTTCACTTTTTAAATAAATTTCCTTTAGAGTGTGACTCACCTCCACATAAGAAATCCTATTATTTTAATAAGTCCATCCATTGGACTTATAAAATATTTTTTTCCACTCCCCTTTGGTAAAAACCATTTCCAATAACCATGGGATGTTTTGTGGTATTGATTACTATAATGTGTGGTGACCCAAACCTAAATAATAAAGAATTCCCTCTCCTTTCTTATATAAACCCACCCAAGCTCCCACTTCATCTTCACTCAATGCCTTTTGAGTTCGTCCAACCTATGCCCTCAACTCTCTATAATCCTACCAAGGCACCCTAATCTCCCAAAAATCCTCTCTCAAGCCTCTCCCAAGCCTTTGGGATCACACTTCCAAGTAAGGGATTTCTTTCCTTTCTCATTTTATCCAAGTTTCTTAGTATTGTTTTTCCCTTTTATTTTAAATTATAAATGTTTCGATATGATTTATAACCTCCCCTATACTATCCTTTTTATGTTTGGATGATTAGAGACCTCTTTCTCTCTCACATATTCCCTCCATGTATACCTGTTACCATGCCGAAATTCCGTAAGGAATTTCTCTCTCCACATTTCAATTATTTTGTATTATGAATCCAGATTCCATTACTTTTCTTGGTACATATATCTATATGACCCCCTTACTATACATTTCATGTAAATATGATGAGACACCCATTTTTCTCTCTTCAACCATTTTTATGAGTTCTTATGTCATGTTGTTACACTGTCGAAATTGCACCACTATTTTCCAAATCAAAGTCATTGTGTAGTGAATACCATGCCCAATTATCTATCAAAGGTATTCACCTTTATACATGTTTACTTATTGATTATAGAGATTCATGTATGAACTCAAAATTCCTTTATCTTTTAATAAACCATGATGTTTATTGAATCTGTGTTATATGATTCATGTGGCATGCTTATGCTTGAAATGAAATGTTTAAGAAGGGTGCACCCTGATAGCACTCTAATGCATTGGGTAGAGGTTAATATCATCATATGTCAAGTTCAATGAGGTTTTACTCATTCTAATTCAAGTTCAATGAGGTTTTACCCATGATCCATGTGCAATGATCCTTGGCTGATGCTAAAATCATATTAAATGTTGTTTCCACATTTCCATGTTATGTTAATCATGCTATATCAAGACTTTATGTTCATGTTTCTCTTATGATCTATTGATATGTATATTTCCAACATGTATTTTATCATTCATGTTATTCCTTTTTCACTTCCTTACTGGGATTTATAGCTCACCAATTTTTTATGCACGTCCTCAGGTTATCCCATTCAATGTTAAGTATGAGGGAATGTAGGGGCCATGTATAGGAAGTTTTCAACAAGATGTTGTGTCCTATGTTTTAAGTTGTTATGTAATGTTCCTAAGCCTCAAATACACTAGACCTCTCAATCATCTATTTTGTATCATGTGAATTTTTCTATGTAATAAATCATGTTTAAGTGTGTAATAAAGAGCAGGGTTGTTATAGTTGGTATTAGAGGACAGGTTTAGTTATTTTTGGGATTAGGATTAGAAAAACCTAGTAAATCCTTAGCGACAAGAATAAGTATAATAAAAACATCCCTAAGTTTTTGTGAGTATTGAGTATGTTTCTTATCAATAAAATACATCCCTTTCTAGATATGAGTTGGTAGAGGTGGTTCTGGCATACATATACGTAGGGGTGAAAACCCCAACAAGGAGTTTCGGGCTTGACCCGAGGTATCTTGGTACCTGACAATGGGCTTTGCTTCACTCTTGGTTACGACACTCCCAGGGGATATGCTTTGGTAAATTTACAAGCTTAGTATGAACCATTGTTAAGGGAATATAAAATACCCTAAGAAGATATTATATAAATTAGATCATGAATACAATAGATTGAAGCCTATAGATTCATAAGTTAAGGAATAAAATTAATTTATAATTCATCAGTTTTGTCCTTGGATAACCCTTTATGCGTAACCCCTAACTTTCCTTTTATTCCATCCAATGGCTGGTAATAGGAAGACTCGGGCTAACAACCGATGTAAAGATCAATGTGATAATTGTGCTAATGAGATTCCCAATCTGATGGGAGTGGGAATCGCAAATATTGTCACACTTCTCTCTCAGTTAACTCAAGATTTGAATGGAAACATTGGTCAAGAGGAAAATTCAACCCCCCCCCCCAAGAAAGAACAAGTCTCTATCGAGATCTTCATGAGAAAAAGGCATCATAATTTTAATGGATCATCTGATCCCTCAATCGCTGAACAATGGATCAACTCAATTGAAATGATCTTCTCCATCCTTAAATGTTCGGATTAAGAGAACTTTCTCCTGGATACTTATCGTAAGGATGGTAAAGCTGATAAATGGTGGATGTTGATAAAAAATAAGAAGCATGGGGAGGAGATTTTGTCTTTGGAATGGAAGGATTTTCAGAAGATATTTTTTGATAAATATTTTCCGTGCACCCTCCGACTTAAGATGGAAAGGTAAATCCTCTCCCTCAACCAAAAAAGATGATGAATCCACAGAGTGTATGAGGAAAAATTCACATGGATTGCATGATATGAATCTGGATTTGTCGTTACCCTCGAATGCAAGGTTGACCGCTTCTTTGGTGGGCCGAAACCTAGCCTATGGAAATCCCTGGCGATCCGTAACATCAAAAGCTATGAGGAAATTGTCTGATGTGCCCTCAAAGTCAAAATGGAGATCAGAGAATCTCAGGGGTATCATGGGGATAAAAATCATAAGTTGGACTTCAATTCAAGCGGTCTGATGGGTAAATCCAATGGTGATAAAAAAATCCAGCACCCCACATGCCAAAGGTGTGGAAAGAAGCACCCTGAAAATTGCTTGAAGGGGACGCAGAAATGCATTAGGTGTAGAAGACAAGGGAACCTGACTATTAACTGTTGGCAAGAAAAACCCATGGTTTTGATAGAGGATAGGAATGCTTCGCTCGACCATCAACATGTTGTTCATTGTATAAACTGCAAAGAACCATGGCACTTTTCAAATCAGTGCCCTAAGCCAAGGGTTTTCAGACGAAACCAACAACCTCCAAGGCAGTAATGGCGAGATTTTTCCATCACTACCATCGAAGTGAACTCCAAAAATGAAGAGGTGACAGGTACACTAGTTATTCATTCAAGAATATCAAATGTAATTTTTGATTCTGGTTTTACACATTCTTTTATATCCAGAAATTTAAGTATAACAATCCTTGCATAGCCACAAATCATGGAAGTAAAGATTTCGGTGAGTAAGGAAAATGGGGAAATCATTACATCCCATGAATATAAATCCTCCCCTTTCATAATATGTGGACTGAACTTCCCGGAGAACCTTTTCATACTCCCTCTAGTAAAATTTTATGCAATTCTTAGCATTTATTGGCTTTCCTTAGATAGAGCCAACATAAATTTTCGTGAGAGGGAAATCACTCTCCATATAGAGAATCGACTTACGATTCTATTCAAGTACAAGGAGGAAGATTAATCTTCTTTAGGTCCATCATCTCAAGCATGGATAGTAATGCCCTCTGAGCATGAATATTTGGCTCAGATGATTGAGTCCAAGGAAGCAAACATTCTTGAAGACAAGCCTATTGTGAAGTAATTTGCTGATGTGTTTCTCGTGGAATTTTCTGGTCTTCCTCCCAGAAGAGATGTTTAATTCTCAATTGACCTTATCTCTGGGTAATTTCCAATATCCAAGACTTTGTATAGAATGGATGTTGCGGAGCTTAAGGAGCTGAAGAAGCAACTACAGGAGAATCTTGATAAAGGGTTTATACGGCCAAGTGCTTCACCATGGGGTGAACCAGTCCTCTTAGTCAATAATAAGGATGGGTCAATGCACCTTTGCATCGATTATCATGAGCTTAATAAAACCACGATAAAGAACAAGTATCCTCTCCCAATAATTGATGACCTGTTTGATCAGTTTCTTGGAGCGCAATACTTCTCCAAGCTGTATTTGCGGTCGGGATATTATCAAGTAAGGGTGAAGAAGGAAGATATCCCCAAGACTGATTTTTATACAAGATAAGGGCACTATGAATTCATAGTAATGACTTTCAGACTGACTGTTGCTCTATAAATCTTCATGGAATTGATGAAAAGAGATTTTAGAGATTACCTAGAAATTTTTTTGTTAGTATTCATATATGATATTCTAATATACTCCAAAATCAAGGAGGATCATGAGGATAATCTAAGAACTATACTAGAGGCCTTGCGAAAGGAGTAGTTCTATGAAAAGTACAGAAAGTGTGAGTTCTGGTTGAAGGAGGTCTCATTATTGGGCCATATCATCAAAAGTAATGGGATATCTAGTGATCCCTCCAAGACAGATGCAATAGAGGAATGGATGATGCCAACATCTATAAAGTATATTTTTAGATTCTTGGGGTTATCTAGATATTACCAACGATTTGTGGGAAATTTCTCATGATTGTCCATCCATTTTACCAAGATAACTCCAAAGGGAGTAATGTTTTCTTGGAGTGAAGAATGCAAAAAAAATATTCAAGGAGTTAAAAATGAGGCTTATCACCGCGCACATGCTCACTTTACCCAGAAGTGGATAAATTTTGGTTATATTCAGTGATGCTTCGAAGAATGTCCTGGGATGTGTGTTGATGAAAAAATGACAAAGTAATTGCCTATGCATCAAGGTAATTGAAAGTTCATGAGCAGAATTATCAAACACATGGTCTTGAGTTGGTTGTGGTGATCTTCGCTTTAAAATTTTGGTGGCATTATCTCATTGGTGAGAAGTGTGAAATATATACGGACCAAAAAATCTTCAAGTATATATTCACACAGAAAGAGTTGAACATGCGCCAAAAAAATATGGTTAGAGCTGATCAAAGACTATGACTTCTCAATCCATTACCACCCTAGGAAAGAGAAAAAGGTGGCAGATTCTCTAAGTAGAAAGGAAATAGTGATTATATCACTGATGATAATTGAGAAGGATCCAATCATCTTAGATTTGATGAATATGGAAATGGGAATCATAAAGAAGGGAAAATTATCAATCCTATCACAAATTATTTCTCAGCCATCTCTTTTGGAAAGGTTAAAGGATGCTCAAAAGGATGATGTTGGAATTCAGAAGAAAGTGGAAGCTATCAGAAAAGGGAAATCCTTGGAGTTCATTGTTTATGGAGAAGGAATTGTGAGATTTGGGAAAATACTATGTGTTCTATCATGTTCAGAGCTGATGAAGGAACTTTTGGATGTTGCACATAGTTCAAATTTCTCTATTCACCCAGGAAACACAAAGATTTATTGAGATATCCTAAATCATTATTGGTGGGATAATATGAAGAATGAGATTGCAGAATTTACATCAAAGTGCCTAGTGTGTCAGCAAGTGAAGGTTGAGAAACAAAAGTAAAAGGGGATGATGCAAAAAATACCCATACCATCATGGAAATGAGAGAACATCACCATAGAATTTGTCACCGGACTTCCGACGACATCCAAAGGCAACAATGAAATCTTGGTTGCTATGGATCGTCTTACAAAGTTGGCAATCTTTATTGGAATTCAGGAGGATTTATCATTGGATAAACTATCACGGATATATATTAGGGAAGTAGTAAGGTTGCATGGAGTACCATTATCTATTGTATCCGATCAATATCCAAGATTCACCTTTATGATTTGGAAGAGTCTTCAACATGATCTAGATATTGAGTTGAACATCAGTACTGCTTATCATCATCAAACTGATGTCCAAACTGAGTGGACTATCCAAACACTTGAGGACATGTTGAGAGCATGCTCAATAGACTTTAAAGGAGGATGGGATCAACATATTCTCTTATTGAATTATCCTATAATAACAGTTTCCACTCAAGCATCCAAATGGATCCATATGAATCCCTTTATGGGAAAAGATGAATAACACCAGTGATTTGGGATGAAGTTGGTGAGCGTAAGCTGATAGGACTAGAAATGGTTGAAAAAATAGTAGATAAGGTTAAACCCATTCAGCAGCATATCAAGGAAGTCTAGAGTCAATAGAAGAGGTATGCAGAAAACTTTTGACAAAACCTTGAGTTTAAAGTTGGAGACATGGTGTTTCTATGCATATCTCTATAGAATATGTTCATGAGGATTGGAAAGAAAGCGATGTTATGTCCTAGGTATATCGCCCCCTTTGAGATTCTTGATCGTGTCGGGGTTGTGGCCTATCGACTAGCACTTCCTCCTACCATGGCCAAAGTACATTATGTCTTTCATGTATCCATCTTAAGAAAGTATATACCATACCCTTCACATGTACTCTCTTTAGAAGTGGTGCAGTTATAGGATGGTCATTCTTATGAGGAGCAACCAGTGAATATCTTAGATCGTAAAGAAAAAGTTCTATGAAATAAGACAATACCCTTCATCAATGTTTTGTGGTGAAATAAAAAGTTTGACGAAGTGATGTGGGAATTGGAATAAATGATGATGCAATTTTACCCACAACTGTTTTAGTGTGGGAAAAGGAAAATTCGAGGGTGAAATTTCTTACGGGGGGAAGAATGTAATGACCCAAATATTCGTTAATGAAAATTACTCTTGGTAAAATTAAAAGTTTATATAAAATGTGAATGTTGACGCCGAAAAAAGTCTGTAACTCTCGGAGGAAGTTTCGGAATGACGAAGTGAAGTCATATTCAGAATCAGAGGCCCGATCCGGAGTCTCAGGATGTAGTGTGTGAAATAAAGGAGGCTCCATGTGAAAAATTGTTCTGCGCACGTAGAATCACCGGGTTTCGCGGAATTGAGCCGTTGAGGCGCACAATCTTTGTGCGCCCCAGTTCTGCGCGGAGAGCTTTTGTGCGCCGGCTGCGCTCGCGCGCGAAGAATTTCGCGCGCCGCCTGGATTCTGCGTCGGAGGTCGACTATAAATAGAAGGTGACCCCAAATGGTTTGGGGGTTGAGGAATCCGAAGCGACTCCCGTGCGCGCAATTCGGCTCCCCCCGCGCACAAGATGACTTCCAGGTAAAACCCTCATTTCGCGCAACCTTGCCCCGGAGTTCGCCTTTGTGCGCAACTCCATTGGCTTCAGTGAATTTGCCCCCTCCCCAGTGTTCCAGCCTTGCGCGCAATCCATGCCTCGTGCGCGCAATACCCTGCGCGTAGTTCCCTCTCCGCGCGCAATTCCTTTACATGTCGTCCCGGTCTTTTGCGCGCAAACCTTGACTTTTGCACGCAAAGCCTAGGACCCCTCACCTTGACGCCCCTTGGCTGCCCCCTGCACCGGCACCTAATGTCTCCCATTCCGGGCATGCGCGCCATGAGTTGTTTTTCCGTACGGCCTTCTAGGCTCGTGCGAAGTAACCTCAAAGTCCCTTGGACCATATTTCCCGTTGCGTTGCTTTGCCTTATGCTTCTCTGCATAGGCACGCTAACGACTATTGCTTCTTCACATAGCCACGCTAACGTGGACCCCCCAGTGGTTCGCCCTGCGGCCCCCCTTCATTGTGGCATTTCCGATGCATTCCCTTTCACAAGGGGTAGAGGGTGTTGGGCATGTAAGCCCTAGGGGTGTGGAGCAAACCCACCTCTTCCAAGCTGCAGGATGTTAAATTTCTAAGAACCTCGTCATTAACACAAGACATTAAACTATGGTCTGACCCCGTGCTTCGCACGCAGGGTCCCCCCAGCTCGGAAATTTTTTACGCCACTCGTCTCCACGGGAATGGACTCTTCCTCACATGGAATGAGATCCTCCTTGTCGGAGCGGCGTTTGTCCGCGGGGGAAGGGATGCCTCAGAGCGTAAGCCCCTAGCCTTTCTTGCGGATGATTGCACCCGTGCATCTCCGTACTTCCCCACTGCCAAGGCCAGTGGAGTCCTTTTCCCACTGCGCTTTGTCGCACCACGGGCCTCCACCCTAGAGTAAGCCCCGACACCAAGGGCCGCTAACCACGCGTAAGCCCCTATTTCCTCTTTCGGTCGCTCAACGCATAAGCCCCATTCCGCTTCTGACAGACGCACCCTTTGCGACGTGATCATCTGGTCCCTACTGCCTCTTGTTTCCCACACCGAGTATGACTCACATGGTCTTAGAGCGCGCATTGACCATGACATCCTCTTATGGGCCGCCCCAAAGCGTAAGCCCCATCCCAATGAACTACGTGGAATTTGATCCGTGCTAACGCATGGTATGTAGGAAGCCTCCATGAGGTTCAAGCCCACCACCCGGTCGTCCCAACCTCTCCATGTCGGTTCCTCGACCACCTTGGGCTGCCTCAGAGCATAAGCCCCAAATATCGCGTCCCGTATGACGATAAACTATATTCTGTCCCACATGACGTTAAACTGTATAGCATCCCACATGACGTTAAACTGTATTCTGTCCCTCATGACGTTAAACTGTATTCCCCTGCTTGGGCTGCCTCAGAGCGTAATCCCCTAGCCTTTCTTGCGGATGACTGCACCCATGCATCTCCGTACTTCCCCCTGCCAAGGCCAGTGGAGTCCTTTTCCCACTGTGTTTTGTCGCACCACGGGCCTCCACCCTGGAGTAAGCCTCGACACCAAGGGCCTCTAGCCACGCGTAAGCCCCTGTTTCCTCTTTGGGCCGCTCAACGCGTAAGCCCCATTCCACTTCCCACGGACGCACCCTTCGCGATGTGATCATCTGGTCTCTACTGCCTCTTGTTTCCCACACCGAGTATGACTCACATGGGCTTAGAGCGCGTATCGACCATGACATCCTTTTATGGGATGCCCAGAGCGTAAGCCCCATCCCAGCGAACTACGTGGACTTTGATCTGTGCTAATGCACGGTACGTAGGAAGCCTCCACGAGGTTCAAGCCCACCACCCGGTCGTCCTGACCTCTCCATGTCGGTTCCCCGACAACCTTGGGCTACCTCAGAGCTTAAGCCCCAAATATCGCGTCCCGCATGACGTTAAACTGTATTCTGTCCCGAATGAATTTAAACTGTTTCGCGTCCCACATGAGGTTAAACTTTATTTCGTCCCACATGACGTTAAACTGTATTCCGTCCCGCATGACGTTAAACTGTATTCCGTCCCGCATGACGTTAAACTGTATCACGTCCCGCATGATGTTAAACTATATCCCCCCTCTTGGGCAGTCTCAGAACGTAAGCCCCATGCCTCACTCCACCATCCATCCTGATCCTTACTCGGGCCGCCACATTCCGGTGAGATCATGCCGCCCTATCCCACTCCATGATATATGGGAAGCCGCCCACGTGCTGGCCCCAACATCGGTGTTCCCCCTAGGGATCCTTCAACCCGATCCATCTCCGCAAGACGTTAAACTTGCGACATACCCCGTGTTAAACATGGGAAGCTGAGGAAAAACTCAGATGGTACATATTCCCCGCGTTCGATGCGGGATGCCTCGGGTTTCCGCGCCCTCGAGAAGCCCTTTGACGAGGGACCAAAGACAGACATGCCAACGATGCCCAAATGTGACCATTCTCCTCACTGAAGGTTGATGCCCCGACAAGACCCCTTAGAGTGTCTTGACGGAAGCAGCATAATTAACTGGCGTCCATGTAGATATGGCACCGGGAATGAGCTTCACAAACCCGTCTTAAATCTATGACGGAGACCCGGACTAGGTAATGAGCTCCGAGGAGGAATCCACGGAAGGAAGAACCGACATCCCATCATCCCGGTTTCGATCAAAGAGCAGACATCCCTGAACAAGGAATGGATGCTGCCCGCCTTTTGAAAGCGGGAATGCGGGGTAACAAGCAGCGCGTCCTCCCCATAGACGGATGCGCGCGCCCCAGCGAAAGCATCGGATCCACAAAAAATGGTGAACCCAACGTGAAGCTCTTCTCCTCAACACGGGTAATGGTAGCCGTTGGGGCGTCGGATCCACAAAAAATGGTGAACCCGACGTGAATCTATTCTCCTCAACACGGGGAATGGTAGTCGTCGGGGCTTCAGAAGAACAACATGTCACCAGGTCTGGGTAACCCTCACCGGGACATGAACCCGCCAGGGGTCGAGGCGGTCAGGACGTTGACTACTCCGTTCTGTGATGTCGTCAGCGTGGATCCCTCTCACCGACCATGGAAGACGGAATGATGCTGGGCCTTGGTTGTTAATCTCCTTTCCTGTTGATGCCAATGGGTTCATCTCCCTATTTCTAGGAATCAGATCACAGCATTCGAAGCTCAATCGCCACTTGCCCACCGGCGCAGGGGTAGGGGCAGTACCGACGCGGCTACCCCGCGCGGTCCCACCTATTCGGTGGTCACTCCGGCTTTGACCGTCGTAGCAGCCGGGCGCTTGCACCCCCTATCCCCGTCAGAAATCATCAAACGGAGGGTGATCAATAACCTGATTCGTAGGTATGACCAGGAAGGGGTCATCCCCACCAGGGGCATGGCCCGCTTAGATCTAGAGGCGGCCGCACCTCACCACCATCGACACCCTCGAGGGCCATGCAGGGAGCCGCCGCTCCCCACACCGACGTTCAACCGCTTCGGGAACCTATCCCCAGAGCGCTTTGACACCTCCTTCCCCTATGCCAATGAGGTGGGGGATGTCCGGGTCCACCCGATCGGTGATCCATCCCAGGGGTTAACGGTAAGAACCCCCTCCAGGCTGCGTCGACGCCACCGCCCGACTCCCCGAGCTGAGGAGCAGGAAATCTTCATGCCCGCACCACCGGTTCCGGCCCATATGACTCAACGCCAATGTCAGGCGCGAGTGGGAGAGAATGCCCATCCTGTGGCACCAGCATCAGCAAAAACTGTGGCCCGAGCCACTGCTGACTCCTGTTACCAGATCCCCGTGCATGTTGAGAAGGGGCAGCCGCGTGCCTGACTTGGATCGAAACCCCTACCGCCCTGCAGGCATGTTGGGTCAAATCTCCCAGTCATGGACACTGGCAATGGCCACTGCGGACCAATCCATGGTAGTGCCGCTCACCATGAGTTCTCATTCCATGCCACCGATCTGGGAAGCTGAAAGCTTCTTCGCGACGTCTATGCTTTGGGTATGACTCCTTCCAGCGCCCACTGCATGGGGTATGAGGTCACTCCTTCTACTGCCGGTCGCGAGCATGGAGTCGTTGTGTATCAAGTCGCTCACTCACATGGAGGTCCTCCCCATGTCCCTTTCGACATCTATGCCGGTGCTTCTCGAACCCCGGCATTCGGTCCCCTCCTCCCCAGCTCTATTGTGGCCGGGGGACCCCATGACAGAAGTCACCCTTACCCTGAGGAGCTACCCAGTGGTAGGAAGGTCGGGCGTCGTCGCTGTAGGAGGAATTTCAGGGGAGTCCGTACGAGAATCAGATCAGTCCATTTCTCGGATTCGGAGGCAGAGTACGACTCGACGATGGAACCTCCCCCCCAACCCTTCGAGTTGAGGGCAGGGGTGGGGACGCGGTGCGTCATTCTCATACTCCCCGAATGTGAGATCCGTATGATTCCCTCCTCCCTTCGAAGGTATATCCAGGAGGACGAGGACTTGGCGTACTGCCAGGGATCAAGCCCGTAGTTTCCGCTGACCTCTTCGGAAGCACCTCCCGCCCCTGTTTGGGAGGGTGAGGAACTTTTCTGGGGACCGATGGAAGAATCGTGAGGCGACACACCCTATGCGAGCACCGACGCTGTGACAGGAGGCCCATCCACTGGCCCATCCTCTCACAACGTGGCAGCCAGGGCACTGCAACCCCTGGAGGATGACCCAGGGATCGGCGGCCAATCGGCCTGTTCGCCGTATTCCCCGCCGGCCAGCCCACCGCCCCGACGACCTTCCTTGACTCCATTGCCAATTCCCTGACTTTCCTCGGTGGACGAGTAGGGGTGGCATGTTCCGAACCCCGAACCAGAGCCGTGGAGCTTTTGGACCATTCTTGCAGCAGGCCACTTCTTTGAGAAGTTTTGGCTGGTCGCAGAATCGGGTTTTGATGTGCCAGAGTCACTCACCTCGGGAGAGTTTGATTGCTTCCGCCAGATTCTTTGGGTCACTCACTCCTGCCTCCGCCATCATCTAGCGCCTTATCCTGGGAGCCAAGTGCATCTCGAGGAGATGGGTGAGCAGTGCCTCCGGTTCGACCTAGCAGCACTCCCCGCAGTCCGGCACACCGAGTCGCGGGACCACTACGAGGCCCTTCAGCAACAATGCGTCCAGAGTTTTCAAGTACTCCGCAGAGTTATTGAGGAGGCCACCCCCCACGCGCACGTCCGCGGGTGGGGGCAGTACGCTGCTCTCCTCTTCTGTGCGATCCATCGGCAGCCCGATCCACTGGGCGGCCCTGAGGTAACGTTGCCAAGGGCAGTAGCAGTCAACATGGATAAACCTTCAGATGAGGGAAACATTGTGGAGCCCCTCGATAAAGACTCACCCCCCGAGGACAGGCCGCTACTGGACCCATCTGGGAGGATTACTCGCCAACAGAAGAGCCTCCTAGGCCTTCCTGTACCCACGGATGCACTGGCGCTGGGCCGAAACATCGGCAAGGGTAAAGAGCCCGTCAGGTCTGTCAAACTCGCCAACCCATCTGCCTCAGTGCAGAAGGGAGAGGAAGATCCCAAGAAGGCCACGCTGCGCCAACAGCTAGCCGAGCAAAAGAGGCTGGTTGATGAGCTCCTGACCGAACGCATTGCAGAGCGGCCGCCTGACTATGGTAACCCTAGACCATGACAGCAGGGGCAGGAGAATCTACCCCTTGCTGAGATCCCCCTGGGCAACCGTGACCGTTTCATGTTCGCCGACAAGGGATACACTGGAGCCCATGGAAAGAGGGCGTGATATGTTTCGCCGAACCCTCCCGAGTGGCGAGACAACTTTGGGGACCCTGCTCGATTTCCTCCCACCGCTCCAAGAGTCGCTCCGCCAGCTGCCCCACGAGCCGCTGAGCACAACTATCATATCGAAGAGCCTAGAAATGAAATTGTGGTTAGAGATCCCTGTCAGGACAGGAATCCGCATCCGGATGATCTGATGGAAGTACTCATCGCTCGCTTGGAGGCCCTAGAAACTCGGAAGGTGGCGATCCCACCAGATGGAAAGCCGTACCCCGCATGGGTGGATGACATGTCGGCCCCTCCTGGATTTGGGAACCCCAATTTTTCCCCCTTTAACGGGACCGGAGACCCACCACAACACTTGGACCACTTCAACTCGAGGTGTGGGCCTATGTTAGGGACTCCGGCGCAGTAGGAGGCTGCCAAGCTCCGG
Organism: Viscum album; assembly: GCA_963277665.1. Lineage (NCBI taxonomy): Eukaryota > Viridiplantae > Streptophyta > Magnoliopsida > Santalales > Viscaceae > Viscum > Viscum album. The sequence continues at coordinate 209,068 of CAUJRU010000032.1, read as the reverse complement.
TGCTTCGTTCAGACACTAGAAGGACCAGCATTCTTCTGGTACAGCCAGCTCCCTGTTAGATTAGTTACAAGCTGGGAGGACATTCGCCGACAATTCCTCTACAAGTTCAGTTCCACAACCCAGAAGACGAACATTGCATACCTCTTCAGGTGCAAGCAAAGGCCCGACGAGCGAGTCGCAGACTTCGTCGCCCAGTGGAAGGGGCTCACGTACTCCCTTGACATGCCACTCACTCATGAGAAATTACTGAAAATTTGTGTGGGGAACTTCAATGCGGAGTTGGTTCCTTCCCTGATTATGCAGAATTACCCTGGAGGGTTCCGAGACTTCTCAGATAAAGCTCAGCGCCTCGAAGAAGCCCTGCAACAGGCCGGTCAGGCACGCCCGCTGCCTCCTGTAATCTCTGCAAGGAGAGCCTCCAGAGCCAATCCCACTGTTGTGGCGCAGATAGAGGCCCCCAGACACTAGAGGTGATGCCGGTGAGGCCATATCAGTAGGCTCATAGGGGTCCACCCCCACAGCCTCCGACCCAACAGCGACCGCCTCAAAATCGGCAGGCGCCTCCGTGTAACGCACCGCCACCACCTAGGCGAGGTAATTCGGCTCTGCCTCCTTGGCCAGCTCCTCCGGCCCCTGGCCATGGTTAGCCCCCAGGAGTACCCTTTCCAGATAGAAGGAATCGGGATTACTCGTTTGGCGAGGCCCAGGTCCCCGGTTATTTCCGTAGCGCCTTGGAGTAGAGGATCATGCGACTACCTGAGTGCCAGAAGCCAGAAGAGGTGTGTCTCACGGATCGCCCTAACTACTGCCATTATCACCGGTTCCTGGGACACACCATCCAACAATGATATGTGTTCAAGGGCTGGCTCCAAGACCAGATTGACAACAACATAGTCAGGTTGGGCCCAGCCCCGGCACAGGTGGAAGGTGTCTTCATGGGATCAGATGGCAGTAGTGACGACGGGGATGGGTGGGAACAGGTTTCCGACCATGGGTCCCAGAAGTATAATGACTGGATGGCCCTCAGGATGGTCTCCCATGCCCATGGCATCATCCGTGCCTGCCTGGATCAGCCAGAGCCCCCGGAATCTGTGAGCGCCGCTTCGACATTGTCGTCCCAGCCTACTTTCCAGAAGAGCAGGCGGCGGCTCAAGAAGAAAGAACGCGTCCTACCATTTTCATCATCTTCTCGAACGCTTGGAAATTTCATGCCCCCGGAAGTGGGGATCCCTCCGAGACCCCGGACGGTAATGGATGACTCCTCGAGTTAGAGCTCGGGGTACGATTCGGTTAACACCGTAGAGTTGGTAAATCCCTTTGTGGCTCCCGACGATGAGGAGCCCCAGGTGGACCTCCCCAATGTCCCCAGCCGTCGCCAACGTCGACGGAGCCGTGGCTACGTGAACTGCCGGGGCACGGTAGTCTTCACCTCCAGTCAGGCCGTGCACACTACCGAGACCAGGAGACAGTCCCGGTATAGAGAGTAGCACTCACGGCTCCCTCACCCGGTGACAGCAAGTTCGCTTCCACCACTGTTTGTGTTGCTGGATCGGGCAGAACCGCCTTGCCCGCGTCGCAACCAACCCAGCCCTGCCACTGGCTGACTATGGCCTTCCGGTCCTAGCATGTCAGCCACCTCCCGGGCTTCAGCCGATGAACAGCGGGACGTGCCTAGTAACAGTCAGTCACCGGTCCCGCCAACAGGTCCCGTCATGCCCCCAATCACGGAGCGACCTCCTGTAAGCAGAAGCTCACGTTTGGCGCGAAAGTATGATGTCCTGAAGCATCTGGCTGGTATTCCGGCAAGGCTTTCCATCCTTGAGGCCCTCCTCCTGTCGTCCAAAATGCATGAGGCTCTCGCCGAGGCTCTAAGAAGCCCCCTCCAGTCTGAAGCGGAGTTTGCGGCCGCAGAAGCCTTCCACACCGAGGTGATTGAGGACGCCGAATGTTAGGTGGTTATCTCATTCTCCGATGAAGATGAAGACCCTCTCATACAGGGGCACATCTGCCCGCTGTAAATCACCGTCCAGTTCAATGGCGTATAGGTCCGTCGCTGTCTTGTCGACACGGGTTCTGGGATTAACTTGATCCCAACTCGGAAAATGAAAAAACTAGGGTTGTCCGAGGATGATTTAACTCCCTCTGACCTCAGAATCCAAGGGTATGACAGGACCGAGCAAACTCCACTCGGCAAGATTCGTCTAAAGACCCAGTTCGACGGCTTAATTGCCAATACAGAATTCATGGTTGTCTCTCAGGACACTGCCTACAACGCATTGATGGGTAGGTCGTGGCTCCATTTTCACGCAGCGGTTCCCTCATCATACCATCAGTGCCTCAAATACTCCCTTAAGGGTCGAGTGGGTGTGCTCCAAGGACATGCGTCTCCATTTGCCTCTTGTGAAGCTCGTTACTTGGATGCTTACTATTACAAGAGCATGGACATGCAAATCCTGGTAGGTGAGGTTGAGGCCGCCACTATTGCGGGTGATCCCTGGGCAGGTTTGGATGACGCATATGTCTTCCCAATCCATCGGTTGGAGGCCACGACTCCAGATATCGAAGAGTGCTTTGTTGTCTTGGGTACCAGAGGAATGCTTATTTATGGGTCTAAGAGACGATGGGAAATTACCTCATACTCTTACATCAACCAGGCCCGGGTGATCCCTGAGCCTCCTACCCCCGTACGATATCGGGAAGTTGGGATCATGGAAATGACAGTATGTCATATGTGCCTGTTTCGCCGATCCAGGATCAACCGGCTCAAGCCAACGCATCACCACTGCTTTGATGTCGTAAAGCGTGGCCCCTTGGGCCGCAGGCCGGATGGGATTGGATCCACCGCCTTTGTCGCTATGGTCTCCGCGGTGCATGAGTCTCCTGTCATGATGACCTCTGCCACCCAAGCCGGTGCTAGCTCCCCATCAGGGTCGAGCAGCCCCGAAATGGCTCCCCCCGTGGACGATCCTTCCACAAGAGGAGAAGAAGACATGGAAGTTTCTCCTCCTGCCTTTGAGGAGGACGTCTCCGCCACGGTCGACGAGCTAGTACAGGTGAACCTCAGTAGTGAGGCGGACCCAAGTCCCACATTGGTCAGCGCTGCTATGCCTCCCGAGGAACGACAACAGTACATAGACTTCCTCAGACAGCACCGTGATGTGTTTGCCTAGAGTTATGACGAGATATCAGGACTAGATCCCCAGGTAGCCATCCACCGCCTTGGCCTCCCAGCAAACCATCGCGGGTTCAAGCAGCCTCCAAGAAAAATGCACCCCTTTCATGGTGCCATGGTTGAGGCCGAAGTTGATAAGCTCATTAAGGCCAACTTCATCAGGGAAGTCCAGTACCCCAGGTGGCTAGCCAACATTGTGCCCGTCAGGAAGAAGAACGGGCAGATCAGGGTCTGCATCGACTTCCGCGATCTTAATCGCCACTGTCCGAAGGATGACTTTCCCCTTCCCGTGACAGAGCTATTGATCGACGCAACGACCAGGTTACAAGCCCTCTCCTTCATGGATGGGTACTCCGGGTACAACCAAATCTGGATGGCCCCCGAGGATAAAGAGTTCACTGCCTTCAGGGCCCCCCAGGGCACTTTCTGCTATCGAGTTATTCCCTTCGGCCTGAAGAACGTGGGTGCCAACTATCAATGGGCTATGCACCGCATATTCAAGCCGATCCTCAGGACGCTGGTGGAGTGCTATGTAGAGGACCTGGTGGTTAAATCTCGACAGCTCCATGACCATCTCAGAGACCTTGAGAAAGTGATCTGTTTGCTCCGTTCTCGCCACTTGAAGATGAACCCGTTGTAGTGTGCCTTCAGGGTCACCTCCGGAAAGTTTCTTGGCTTCATCTTTAGGTATCGAGGCATCGAGATCGACCCCAAGAAGATCAAGGCCATCAGTCAGATGCCTCCCCAAAATAATATTCGGGAGCTTCGAGGCCTCCAAGGCCACATAGCATATATACGCCGATTCATTGCGAATCTGGCCGGCAAGTGTAAGCCTTTTTCCCAACTCATGAAGAAAGGCGTCGCGTATGGGTGGGAAGAAGAGTGTCAGACCGCTTTTGAGGAAATCAAGTAGTATCTGCTTCAACCTCCGGTCCTGATGCCACCCGTTCCCGGAAATCCGCTGGTCCTTTACGTGACCACCCTGGAGCGATCCCTCGGCGCCCTTCTCGCCTAGAAGAACAACGAGGGAATGGAGAATAGACTATACTACCTCAGCCGCATGCTCCTCAACGCAGAATTTAGATACTCTCCCATCGAGAAGAGATGCATGGCGCTCGTATTCACCGTATAGAAATTGCGGCACTACTTGCAGCACCACGAGGTACAGCTGGTCTCTCGGGTAGACCCGTTGAAATACATCCTGAGCAGGCCTATGTTGATCGGCCGATTGGCACGCTGGGTGGTGATCCTCCAGCAGTTCGACATTAGGTTCGTACCTCAGAAGGCCGTCAAAGGACAGGCGTTGGCAGACTTCTTAGCTGCCCACCCAACCTCCGCGGACCAGTCACTGGATTTGGGCTTTCCTGATGAGGCAATCCTCTCAGTCGATCACGCCACCCCATGCCAGCAGATGAACTTTGATGGCACCTCCCGAAGCCCTACCGATAGAAGGGTCAACTATCCTAGGCTTAATAGAGTGGGCCTGGGTATCGTCTTCATCACCCCAGAGCAAGTCGTTCTTCCATATTCTTTCTTGTTGTCAGAAGGCTGCACCAACAATGAGGCGGAATATCATGCCCTCATTACTGGTCTCGAGTTGTCTCTGGAGGTTAACGTACCCCACCTGTATGTCAAAGGGGACTCTGAGCTAGTCATCAAGCAGGTTAACGGTGACTATGCTGCCAGGAAGCCGGAACTCATGTCATTGCTGGAATGGACTCTCCATCTAATGGCTATGTTCCCCTCCCGACCAGATGTCGTTCACGTTCCCCGGTCTTAGAACAGTCGAGCAGATGCTTTGGCCAGCCTGGCCGCATCACTCGTGGAGCCCGAACAGGATGACCTAATCATCCACGTGGCGCACCGAAGATTCATTGCTCCTGTTATCCTGGAGGGCGATCATGGCCCGCGAGTGAACCATCTCACCGCTGGTGCCCCCGCGTCAGGACCCCCCGGGGCTTCAGGCGTGGTTATGGAGACAGTTCCTGACTGGAGAACACCATTGGTTGAATATCTCCGGCACGACAGTCTTCCGATGGACCGAGCAGAGCGGGAATGAATCCAGCACCGCGCGCCACAGTTCACCCTTCAAAGTGGTCCCAGCGTTGAGCAGCTGCTTTACAGGCATGTGTTTGACGGTGTTCTCCTCCATTGTCTTCAAGGAGTGGAGATCCCATAGGACATGCAGGAAGTGCACGCTGGCTCCTGTGGCACCCACCAGGCCGGGTCGAAGTTGTCCCACCAAATTCAGAGACTGGGATACTTCTGGACCTGCATGATCCACGAATGCATCGAGTATGCCAAGAGGTGTCATGCGTTCCAAGTTCATGCTAACTTTGTGCATTGGCCACCGGAGCCTCTCCATAATACTAAGTATTCTTGGCCCTTTGCTGTCTGGGGTTTGGATGTCGTAGGGCCTTACCTGCCGGAGACGGCCCTCCAGTGCTGGTTCATCTTAACCGCCATGGATTTCTTCTCAAAGTGGGCAGAGGCAGCCCCAATCAGGGAAGTCAAGGCTAGTTATATCGCCTACTTCGTGAGCTCCAATATCATTCACCGGTTTAGAATACCTCACGCTATCCTCACGGATAATGGAACCAACTTCCGAGCGGCCGAGCTGAAGAGATTGTACGCCAAGTACAACATTCACTCTAACCACACCTCCCGCTATCATGCGCAGGCGAATGGATAGATTGAGGCGTTTAACAAAACCCTCTCTATCATTCTGCAAAAAATGGTTGGTCAGAACAAGAAAAGTTGGTCGGACAAGCTCCCCAATGCCCTCTGGGATTATAGGACGACGACTCGCAATTCCACACAGGTGACCCCATATTCCCTGGTATACGGAGCTGAGGCCGTCCTTCCCATCGAGGTCCAGCTGCCCTCATTGCGCACGACCTTCTACGACCAGCAAGTGCCGGACAGAGTTGCCGATATCCGTCTAGCCGAATTAGAAGCGCTGGACAGAAGCAGGCTTCGCACTTTACATAACTTAGAAAGGCATCAGAGCAGGATGGCTCGAGCTTTCGATAAAAAGGTTCGCCTCCACTCCTTCCTGCAAGGTGACTTGGTGGTGTCTCTTAGAGCGCCAATGATTTCCGGCAAGAAACCACCCAAGTTGGAACCCAAGTGGGAGGGGCCTTTTATTGTCCATAAGGTCTATCCCAATGGAGCATACTCCCTGGTGACTATAGATGGTGAGCGTATCACTCCTCTCACCAATGACAGGTTCCTCAAGAAGTACTTTGCCTAAACTGTATGGTCCAGCACGACCTTAAACTACACTCTGCCCTACATCTGGGCTCCATGGTCCGAGCTCTAAGACCTAAAACTAAGATCCTCTTTTGGTTTTTCCCTTTTCACTGTCCGAGCTCTAATACCTAAAACTAAGATCCATATTTTGTCCAACATGACGTTAAATTGTATTGCCAGAACTAAGTCTAGCTTGATTCCTATCCTAATGGGGTACGTAAAAACGCCCAGACCTTTCATCTTTGGGTCCATCTTAAGGTCCGCTGTCGCGTCTGTTTCACCTTTGGGACTTCGACCACAGGGTCGCGTGGCGTGGTGTGAGATTATGTCCCCATTCACGTCAGGTTTGCAATGGCTGCACCACACGCACCCTATTCTCATGGTTTAGCCCTCCTCTGTCCAAGGGCATTTAAAGACGCATATCAAGAACTAAATGTGGCTTGATTCCCTTCCTTATGGGATACGTAGGACCGCCTGAACACCTAGATGTTAAGTCCAGCCCCATATCTTAGGAGATCCCACGATATCCCGGTGCCCAGGGAGTTTGGCATTACGCCCCCTCTTTTGCCCAGGGATCAGCCATCTTTTGCCCGCTCTCAGACTGAGCCCTCTGACCCTTTCCAGTGGTCTGCTGATGTGATCAAGGCACTCTAGTCTAGAACATGGAGTGCTAGATTCGACTTAGGCAAGTTCCATCCACTTTCCAAGCTTCGTGTTCCCCTTCATTCGGGCCCCCGTCATCCTTCATACCCAGAGGGACCCCCAAGAACGGCCTGGATACAACGCCCAAGGGCTCTCCTACCATCATGGGCCAATGCCCCTGAGGGATTCAGACAACAAATTGATAAAAATCCCACATTGTGAACATGGTCAGCGGTTGATGCTCATTTGTTTGTCCCCGTGGCTAACACGACAGGATGCTGCGTTGAAAACATGGTCAGCAGTAATCCGCAGTCGTCACGCTGGCTTCCCCAGGCCCTGAATGTTGGTGGCATGGTTCATGTCATGTTCCGCCCCACTGCATCAAGGTGGAATCTCGACACTCCTTGTACTAACCCTTAGTACACCCCCACACATCAGACAGACTGAGCTGCGTAATGGTGTCTCTCGGGGCTCCCGTGATCTGAGTGCTAGAGTATGTACTTGGGTATCTTCTTTATGGGTTGCGTGCGGCTTGAACTTCATCCCCTTGGGGAGTGAGGAGTTGTCCAGACATTGCGTTTCGGGCCCAGTATAGCTGGGAGCTAGCATCTCTTGCCCCTCCCTGATTGTTGAACCCTCGTAGGCCCCTTTTCCCGAGGCTCCTCTCTCGGTTGGTCCAAACCATATGACCTTAAACTGTGTTGTTGGTCCAAACTATATGAACTTAAACTGTGTTGTTGGTCCAAAACATATGACCTTAAACTGTTTTGTTGGTCCAAACCATATGACCTTAAACTGTGTTGTTGGTCCAAACCATATGAACTTAAACTATGTTGTTGGTCCAAACCATATGACCTTAAACTGTGTTGTTGGTCCAAACCATATGACCTTAAACTGTGTTGTTGGTCCAAACCATATGACCTTAAACTGTGTTGTTGGTCCAAACCATATGACCTTAAACCGTGTTGTTGGTCCAAACCATATGACCTTAAACTGTGTTTTTGGTCCAAACCATACGACCTTAAACTGTGTTGCTGGTCCTATCACACGACCCTAAACTGTGACATTATCGTCCTGGCCGCAAGATGAAAAACGGCACTGCATTGTGGTGACCTCGTTGTAGAGGACATCACATTGGGTATTGGTCTTGTGCCATGACATTTGTCAACGCCTATCACGGCTTGATGCTTGTGGAGACACCATGGCCTACTACTCTAGGTCTGTCACTTCACAACAAAAAAAACCACTCACCTTAAAGGACAAACAAGATTTATCAAATTCTGCTTCTTTTAGTGCAAGGGCCACGCCCGCACTCCCCTTTTGCCTTGGCACTGGTATCTTACCATGTCACCTTCCAGAACTACGTGTGGCTTGATTCTCATCCTTATGAGATACGTAGGAATGCCTGGGGCAATTTTCTGTGGGTCGAGCCTACCTTCGTGTTCGGTCCCTCAACTCGAGCATTTCCATGGAGAGCACATGGTAATTAGGGCTTAGGTCCTCATTCATGCTGGATTTTGTAACTGTCGTGACATGTGACCATTTCTCCCTTTTCCCACCTCTCGGTCCGATCTCTAAGACTTAAAACTAATATCCTCATGGTCCGAGCTCTAAGACCTAAAACTAAGATCTTCTCGGTCCGAGATCTAAGACCTAAAACTAAGATCCTTACGGTCCGAGCTCTAAGACCTAAAACTAAGATCCATATTCTGTCCCACATGACGTTAAACTGTATTCTGTCCCACATGACATTAAACTGTATTTCGTCCCGCATGACGTTAAACTGTATTTTGAAGAACTATGTGTTGCTTGATTCTTAGCCTTATGAGATACGTAAGACCGCCCGGACGTTTCGTCTTGGGTCCAGCCCCAGGGATTACTAAACCCCGTCCTTCTTTATTGTCGGCCACTTGGCCCGACTTTATGGGAAGTGGTGTAATCGAGATATCTACCACGAGCATGTTCGGGATGCCCCATGGTAATAATGGGAAGCAACAGTTCTCTTGCCAAAGAGGTCCATCCTGGAAATTGGGACGACCCGTGATCAGGTCAGTACATCTGCCTAATGCGCCTTCACCACGGTGGCACAATTTCGGGAGTGTTGGACTCTGTTAGAACAAACCACCACTCCACCTTCCACGCCTTGTGTCCCCCCTTATTCAGATCCTCATTTCCTTTCGTGTTTGACGGGACCCCCTAACAGTATGGATGCTCGACCTATGGTCCACCTACTGTCCTGGGCCAATGTTCCGAAGAACTGGTCGTGTTTGATGGGACCCCCTAACAGTATGGATGCTCGACCTATGGTCCTCCTACTGTCCTGGGCCAACGTTCTGGAGAACTGGTAATGTTTGATGGGACCCCCTAACAGTATGGATGCTCGACCTATGGTCCGCCTACTATCTTGGGCCAACGTTCTGGGAAACTGACCAAAGATATTTGAGTTTGGGCCCGTGTTGCGAACATGGTCAGTGGTCAACCCTCGTTTATTGTCCCCCCATTCTAGGACAACGTGATGTGGATGCTGTGTTTCTGCCACGGTTGACAGTTATCCTCCATGGTTGCGCCCCATTGGCTTCTAAATTTGGGCAGCGTGATTCACCCTTCCTCTCCATTCCCCTGTGTTCGGAAGGATTTCAATGCCCCCGACATTGCCCCGCTTGTGTGTAAGAGCACATTGAGAAGTCGACACATCAATCGGCTCAGGGGTCTTCTCAGAAGTCCAGGCCCAATTTTGGACGCCTGAAGCTTGGTCAATGACCCACAGTTGAACGAAATGATGGTACGAGCATCTTCTGCTTCTTGCGTTGGGCACGACCCACAGGAGCCTAGGGATGAGTTGTTATTCATTTCGGGACTATGGTTGAGCACATGAAACTGACGGTAGAAATGAGTGGATTTGACCACATATTGGATTGAGAGGATGGGCAGTACAAGCAGAAAGTTCATGAGATGGCAAAAACAATGCACTTAGGGATTAACGTGCTGAAGCGACCTTTCCAGCACTGCTACCCTCTGGCTGGTAGCCTCCAGGACCGCTTCTCGCTCTTTGAAGACTCTCTCCTCATCGGCCACCATAGAGAACAGCTTGCTAGCCCTAGCTTGTGCATGCGCCCACTCGGTTTGAAGTACGGTCATCTGGTGACTCGCCTCCACCAGTTGATCCTGCACATCAGCCAGCTGGGCCGTCAGTTGCTCCACGAGCTCAGAGCATGCTGCGATGAAGGCCTCCTTATCTGCCGCCTGCCCTTAGAGGTGCCGAACTTCTTGCTCCACCCTCATCAGCGCTTGAGTGCTCGGCGATCCTTCCCGACACTGGGAAATGTCGGTGCGCCGGCTGCTCTCGTGTATCTTCTCGGCCATGTAATCACGGACTGTCAGATGAAGGCGCTGAGTGTCAGACCCTCCGGCACACAGGAAGCGTAGCCAGGTCTGATGTGATCCCATCCACCTCAGCCAATCCAACTGCGGCTTTCTATGGAAGCGCTGGATACACTTCCACCCTTTGCGCCGTGTCATCCGGCTCTCCTCAGCGGCCTCTGAGTCTGAGTCATCTTTCTCCTCAGGGTCAGCTGGTCGGTATATGGGGAATACCACAAACAGATCGGCAGCAGGATCCACCCCAGGGATTTCTTCGTGAGGAATAGAATCCTCGACGTCTGGGCGACCTTCTCTTGCCCTAGCAGCAATGACGCCTCCACCAGCTTTCGACTGCATTTCAGGAATAGCGCCGCTGATGTCCGCTGCCCCCTATTCATCAATTGTTGGGGCCGACTCAGTGCAGAGAGCATGTTCCGAGCGAGGTGGTATGTCCGCCGCTGGTCCACTCGCAGATGGCCCGGGCTCCACAGCCTGACGTGCCTCCAGTGTTGAGATCACTGCGCGAGGCATACGCTGGTCAGAAGGGATATTTCGACACCAAGCACCAGTAGTGAAGTGGGATACTTACAGGAATCCAGAGCGTCGGTCCCCAGTTTTTTGGCCCCTGCAGGAGCCGCCATAAGGGGATACCCCTCTGCGCTTGTTAATTCAATGATGGGTGTCGGATCCCCATCATGTCCCACTGGTTCCTCTCCGCCCTCGTCTGGTGGGGATGCCCGTCCACCACTCAAGTGCTCCTGAGTAGGATGGGGAAGTGAGTTAGAAGTTGGAAAGTAGAATGGATGAATGAGGGAAATGAATGAAGAGAGAGACAAACCTCGAGAATCTCGGTTATGTTGAGATCAGAGTCGGCATTCTCGCCGCTCTCTCGGAGACTCCCTTGGTAAGTCACCCCTTGCGACCCCTCACCTTCGGGCTCCTCTTCTTCGTCTTCTCCCTCGCCTTCATCCTCTCTGGTTTCCTCCTCCCCCTCCAGCTCCTCGTCATTGTCGCCTTCTCCCAGTGGCATCGCTTTCAAGATCATGCTCCTGGCCGAGCATCACTTTCAATAGGAAAGTTGGCTCCGCACGCCTCCCCCTTTGGCGTGCGTATGCATCCATGGCCGTCAGATTATCATGCCGCCGATGGAAGTTCACTCGGTCGGTAATTCGAACGAGCCCGACCTCCGGCAGTTGGATCCCGTTTTGCATTATCTTCTGCCAGATGGCTTCGATGCTCTGCGATTGCCGCAGGGTCATCTAGGCCGACCACAGTGTCGAGAGAATGGCGTCTTGGGAAGGTTCGAGCAGATATCTTATCTGCCTCCCGGGTAGTTCCCTGACCACCTCATGTGACCCCCCTATGGGTAACGAGGACGTGGCACCACTATGTGATGTTCCCGCTGCCGAAGTCCCGGCCTGCGCAGGCCTCGCTGCCTGACGCGCCCTTGGTTCCCCCCTTCTGACGGCACCGTGCCTTCTTTCTCGTCGCCTGGTTTTCACGCAAGTAACCTCGAGTTGCCGGACTCACTTGCGTAATAGCCCCTCAGGGTACTCAATGGTCCAGTTTTCGGCATATCCAGTTGCTAGGACATCATCGACCCTGGTGGGAGGAAGAGTAACGACATCGCCAGAGTCAAAAGTGGTAAACATCAACCACATTTGGCGTAGGACGTATGGATTCTTCTCCTGCCAGACAGCCGTGAATACCTTCTTCAGCATTCGTTGAAGGCACCCGAATTGCCTGGCGAATCGGGATGGCACGTAAGGCTCACAGATCACCTTCCCGTCGATCCGAGCCACGACCAACCCGCCCCGAATGCTTTGGAGGTATTCCTGTTGTTCCAGAGAGCCTCGCCCGTTGTCCACTAGTTTGCCGACTAGGGTGGGGAACGTGCTGAAGTTGAAGTTGGCATGGTTTCCGATGCGGATCCTCATGCCCTCCTCATTGAGTGTCATCGGCGCCACCCCTGTGATGTTTAGCAAGGACGGTCGCAGACCGTTTCCCGGAGGACGGACGGCGTTTGGAAAAGTATACCCGCCGAGATGAGACGCCACTCAGCCATGGAAGATCTGGAAGGGACCACAGACTCTCCGAGGTGACCCCCCTCATGAGATGTGCCCCAGGATGGTATACAGCTTGGCCAGCACGGGGACGCCCAAGTTGAACCATTTATTGGCGGCCATGGAGCTCTCCATCACCAAAGACGCTGGACGGACGCCCATACTCGTGTCCCGCACCGGCAGGAGCCACCCGCTCAGGAAGGCGGCAAGGAACCCGGCATACCAGACATTTGGGTCTCGGGCCTCAATGAAGTGGTAGCCCCATGATTGGTATTTCCCCGCCTCCAGGGTCTTCTAATAGGACCCATCCTTGCTCCTCGGAGTCACGGTTGGGCACCATTTTCCCCATCCCGGCATCTTGACGGTGGGATCCCTCTAAAGGAACAGGCTAAACCAGCCCTTGTAGGAGATGTCCTTCAGGAATTCTTTGACCCCCAGCCTCTCCATGGCCAGTTGAAGCAGGTGCCACGTCATCATAGGCGTCCGCGACCTGTCTCCCCAGGTGTTCTTTGGAGGAACGAACTCGTCGTATTGGTAACCCTCCAGTGGGATACCTCCGATGCAGTGAACGTCCCAGAGACTGATGCCGACTTCCCCATGATGAAGGTGGAACGTGTTGTTGTCAGGAGACCACCGGGTGAATAGCTCTGGTCCGAGTTCAGGCTGGCGGTGGAAATAGAACTACGATGTCCATACCGCCTCGAACAGGCTGATATACCGCAGTTCTTCCCTGAACTGGTCACATGTATGGCAAACCCATAACGCCCAGGCACATTCGCTGGTGAAGTTACCCCTAGACCGTAGGTCCCAATCCATCAGCCAGCCCTTCGTGTCATCTGTGATGCTTTGACGGAATGTGCTCGCGTAGAGGGTCGGAGAATCCTCCGCCATAGGCTCGTCCCCGGTAATGGTCCTAGTCCTCGGGTTCAGGACATAAACGTCTATATGTCTAGTTTCCCTGGGAGGATGGCCGTTGTTGGTGATGTTGTATCGAGGAAGTTCGTCCTCCCGAGTCACCCAAGACCGCGGCGTGTCCACCTCGAAGCTCGGCAGTGGCACCTCCTCTAGGATGCCAAAATTCCAGAGTGGGAGGTTGTCCGACAAGGGATATGCCTTCTGGGATGGAGTCAGTAGGTTGAAAAAGGTCAGACTATTGTATACAATCACCTTGGTTCCATAAACCTCCTCATTTGCCGCCATTTCTGTCCTACGGGTAGCGGCTTCCCCCTCATCAACTCGGTTTGCAGCCATCTCGAATCTTTCAGGAGTTGGGAGAAATCAGGATGCAGGGCGCGGAATCGAAGAGTTCTGCGCGAAATCTGAATGAGTTGCGCGAAATCCTGGAGATGAGTGCGCAATAGGCACGTGAAGCGCGGAAAAATCCCGAACAGGTGCGAAATCATGGCCAAAATTCGGATGGAATTCCGCACGACCAGAGCATTATTACGCGGAGCAGCGGAAGCGATTTCGCGCACGAGAGCGATAAGCTTATCGCGCGGAAAAAGCGAAAGTACGGATTTGGGACCCTGCGCCCCTTTTTATAGGCGAGGCCAGGTATCCGTGCCACGCGGAACGAGGATTTCGCGCGCGTCCCTAGGTTTTGCGCGCCCCATCGGAATTTTGCGCGCAACTTGATCAAGAGACTTGGCTGTACGGTGTTTCGGCATTTCCCTTGGAATCTGATCGTTGCGACCTCTCACCGATCCAATTCCATGGGGAGGCATTTGTTGACGCCAAAAAAAGTCCGTAACTCTCGGAGGAAGTTTTGGAATGACGAAGTGAATTCATATTCGGAATCAGAGGCCCAATCCGGAGGCCCGGGATCTGGTGCGCGAAATAAAGGAGGCTCCTCACAAAAAATTGTTCTGCGCGCATAGAATCACCGGGTTTCGCGGAATTGAGCTGTTGAGGCATACAATATTGGCGCGCCCCGGTTCTGCACGGTGATATTTTGCGCGGCGGCTGCGCTCGCGAGCGAAGAATTTCGCGCGCTGCCTGGATTCAGCGTCGGAGGTCGCCTATAAATAGAAGGTGACCCCGAACGGTTTGGGGGTTGAGGAATCCGAAGCGACTCCTGTGCCCGCAATTCTTCTCCCACCGCGCGCAAGATGACTTCCACATAAAACCCTCATTTCGCGCGACCTTGCCCCGGAGTTCGCGTTTGCGCGCAACTCCACCAGCTTCAGTGAATTTTCCCCCTCCCTAGTGTTCCAGCCTTGCGCGCAATCCATGTCTCGTGTGCGCAATACCCTGCACGTAGTTCCCTCTCCGCACGCAATTCCTTTGTGCACCGTACCGGTCTTTTGCGCGCAAACCTTTACTTTTGCGCGCAAAGCCCAGGACCCCTCACCTTGACGCCCCTTGGCTGCCCCCTGCACCGGCACCTGATGTCTCCCCTGCCGGGAATGCGCGCCATGCGTTGTTTTTCCGTACGGCCTTCCAGGCTCGTGCGAAGTAACCTCAAGGTCCCTTGGGCCGTGTTTCCCATTGCATTTCTTTTCCTTATGCTTCTCCGCATAGGCACACTAACGGCTATTTCTTCTTCGCATAGCCACCCTAACGTGGACCCCCCCAGTGGTTCGCCCTGCGGCCCCCCTTCATTATGGTCTTGCCGATGCCTTCCCTTCCACAAGGGGTATAGGGTGTTGGGAATGTAAGCCCTAGGGGTGTGGAGCGAACCCACCTCGTCCAAGCTATAGGACGTTAAATTGATAAGAACCTCGTCCTTAACATAAGACGTTAAACTGTGGTCCGACCCCGTGCTTCGCACGCAGGGTCCCCCCAGCTTGGACATTTTTTACGCCACTCGTCTCCACGGGAATGGACTCTTCCTCACATGGAATGAGATCCTCCTTGTCGGAGCGACGTTTGTCCGCGGGGGAAGGGCTGCCTTAGAGCGTAAGCCCCTAGCCTTTCTTGCGGATGATTGCACCCGTGCATCTCCGTACTTCCCCACTGCCAAGGCCAGTGGAGTCCTTTTCCCACTGCGCTTTGTCGCACCACGGGCCTCCACCCTGGAGTAAGCCCCGACACCAAGGGCCGCTAACCACGCGTAAGCCCCTTTTTCCTCTTTGGGCCGCTCAACACGTAAGCCCCATTCCGCTTCTCATGGACGCACCCTTTGCGACGTGATCGTCTGGTCCCTGCTGCCTCTTGTTTCCCACATAGAGTATGACTCACGTGGGCTTAGAGCGTGCATCGACCATGACATCCTCTTATGGGCCGCCCCAGAGCGTAAGCCCCATCCTAGCGAACTACGTGGACTTTGATCTGTGCTAACACATGGTACGTAGGAAGCCGCCACGAGGTTAAAGCCCACCACCCGGTCGTCCCGACCACTACATGCCGGTTCCACGACCACCTTGGGCTGCCTCAGAGCATAAGCCCCAAATATCGCATCCCGCATGACGTTAAACTGTATTCTGTCCCGCATGACGTTAAATTGTATCACGTCCCGCATGACGTTAAACTGTATTCTGTCCTGCATGACGTTAAACTGTATTCCCCCGCTTGGGCTGCCTCAGAGCGTAAGCCCCTAGCCTTTCTTGCGGATGACTACACCCATGAATCTAGGTACTTCCCCCCTACCAAGGCCAGTGGAGTCCTTTTCCCACTGCACTTTGTCGCACCATGGGCCTCCACCCTGGAGCAAGCCCCGACACCAAGGGCCGCTAACCACGCGTAAGACCCTGTTTCCTCTTTGGGCCGCTCAACGCGTAAGCCCCATTCCGCTTCTCACGGATTCACCCTTCACGACGTGATCATCTAGTCCCTGCTGCCTCTTGTTTCCCACACCGAGTATGACTCACGTGGGCTTATAGTGCGTATCGACCATGACATCCTCTTATGGGCCGCCCTAGAGCGTAAGCCCCATCCCAGCGAACTACGTGGACTTTGATCCGTGCTAACGAATGGTACGTTGAAGCCTCCACGAGGTTCAAGACCACCACCTGGTCGTCCCGACCTCTGCATGTTGGTTCCCCGGCCACCTTGGGCTTCCTCAGAGCGTAAGCCCCAAATATTGCGTCCTGCATGATGTTAAACTGTATTCTGTCCCGCATGACGTTAAACTATATCGCGTCCCGCATGACGTTAAACTATATTTCGTCCCGCATGACGTTAAACTGTATTTTGTCCCGCATGAAGTTAAACTGTATTTCGTCCCGCATGACGTAAAACTGTATCGCGTCCTGCATAATGTTAAACTGTATCCCCCCTTCTTGGGCCATCTCAGAACGTAAGCCCCATGTCTCACTCCACCATCCATCATGATCCTTACCCGGGCCGCCACATCCCGGTGAGATCATGCCACCCTATCCCACTCCATGATATATGGGAAGTCTCCCACATGTTGGCCCCAACATCGGTGTTCCCCCCTAGGGATCCTTCAACCCGATCCGTCTCCGCAAGATGCTAAAGTCACGACATACCCCGTGTTAAACATGGGAAGCTGAGGAAAACCTCAGATGGTACATATTACCCGTGTTCGATGCGGGATGCCTCGGGCTTCCGCGCCCTCGAGACGCACTTTGATGAGGGACCAAAGACATACATGCCGAAGACGCCCCAACGTGACCATTCTCCTCACCAAAGGTTGCTTCCCCGACAAGACCCCTTGGAGTGTCTTGACGGAAGAAGCGTAATTAACTGTCCTCCATGTAGATATGGCACCAGGAATGGGCTTCACGAACTCGTCTTAAATATATGAGGGAGACCCGGACTAGGTAATGAGATCCGAGGAGGAATCCAAGGAAGGAAGAACCAACATCCCATCATCCCGGTTTTGATCAAGGATCAGACGTCCCTGAACAAGGAACGGATGCCGCCTGCCATTGGAAAGCAGGAATGCGGGGTAACAAGTAGCGTGTCCTCCCCACAGACGGATGCGCGCGCCCCGACGAAAGCGTCGGAAACAGTGAACTTATTTGGTTTTATATTTTTTCATTTTAAAATACCATTAATAATTGTGACCATTGCTAATATAGCCATTGAACATTGATCACATGATTAGTATAAATATAGGGCTTTAACAAATAAAATTTACTCAGACAAAGGAAGTGATGGTCTCATCCAGTTGACTTGCCCCGTATGAAGCCCATTTTTTGGAGCTCGTAAAGGAGGTGGCGTCATTGGGCTTCTCTCTTGGCCAATCCCATTTTGAGCTTCCACATGTTAATCTCGAACGGAAGCTCCTACTCGGGAAGTGGAATTTGATAGGGATTACCACTCGAGCAATGTTATCCAAGCCACCCCAAGAGTTTGTCACCATCGCACAGCTTACCATTCAGTCTTATGCAAGTCTTATAAGGTGTTATGTATCAAGACCTTATCACTATGAATATGTGCATTATTTTTGTATATAAGAATGAATATACATTCATTTTATTATTTCTACTTTGTAAATAGTTTTTAAAACGTAGATAGTATTTTTAGTTAATATTCAACTAAGAAATCTATTTTAATGAATTAATGGATTTTT
This sequence comes from Viscum album, assembly GCA_963277665.1. Taxonomy (NCBI): domain Eukaryota; kingdom Viridiplantae; phylum Streptophyta; class Magnoliopsida; order Santalales; family Viscaceae; genus Viscum; species Viscum album. The sequence continues at coordinate 191,100 of CAUJRU010000032.1, read as the reverse complement.
TAATTAAATAATATTTTAATAAAATATTATTATTATTATTTAATTACTTTTTATTAAATATAAATGATCGTATAATTTTATGAATGCAATTGTAATTTTTATTAAGGTTTGAAAGTCATTTTTGTCAAAATCCATGAATTTTCGATAAATGTCGGGTTTTATTTTAAAATTAAAAAAATTCCTATATTTAGAAAATTATTTAGATTAAATAAATAATATTTTTGGAATCAGGATGTCGAAATTATCCAACAGTTAATTTTTCATAATCTTCTAAGACATTCGAATTTTTGGGTAAAAATTAAATACCGTTTAAAAATATAATGTCTTTAATGACATCATAATGACCCAATAGTGATGTAATAAAATACTATAAATGATATGTTCAGACAATATATGTTTTAACATTAATATAATGTGATTTGAGGTTTCTTTGATTTATTTTACAAAACATTAGTGGACCCTCCAAGAGTTATAAAACATTATCACTTTTTAAATGAATTTCCATTAGAGTTTGACTCATCTCCACATAAACAACACGGTTATATTAATAAATTCAGCAATTTCCCTGATAAAATATTATTTTCCACTACCCTTTTTTAAAAACCATGGAAAAAAATCAGGGTCTAGTTTGTGGTATTGATTAGTTTAATGTGTGGTGACCCAAACCTAAATAATAAAGACTTTCCTCTTCTTTCCTATATAAACTCACACAAGCTCCCACTTCCTCTTCACTCAAAGACTTTTGAGTTCTTCCAACCTCTTCCCTCCTCTCTCTATAATCCTACCAAGTATCTCCATGCTCCCAATAATCCTCTCTCATGCCTCTCCCAAGCCTTTGGGATCACACTTCCAACTAGGAGATTTCCTTCCTTTATCATTTTATCCAAGTTTTTTAATATTGTTATTCCCTTTTATTTTAAATTATAAATGTTGGGGTATGATTTAGAACCTCCCCTATACTATCCTATTTATGTTCTAATGATTATATACCACTTTCTCTCCCACATATTCCTTCCATGTAGACATTTTACCATGCCAAAATTCCATAAGGAATTTTCTCTCCTCATTTACATTCAAACAATTATTTTGTATTATGAATCCAAATTCCATTACATTTCTTGGGACATGTGTCTATATAACCCCCTTACGTTCCATTTCATGTAAATATGATGATACACTCCTTTATCTCTCATCAAACATTTTTATGAGTTATTATGTCACGTCGTTACGTTGCTGAAATTGCACCGCGATTTTCCAAGTCAAAGTAATTGTGTAGTGAATACCATGCCCAATTCTCTATCAAGGGTATTCATATTTATGAAAGTTTACTTATTGATTATATAGTTTCATTTATGAACTCCACATTCCTTTCTCATGGAATAAATGATGATGTTTATTGAATCTATGTTATATGATCCATGTGGCACGCTTATGCATGAAATGAAATGTTTAAGAAGTATGTGCCCTGATAGCGCTCCAATGCATTGGGTATATGTTAGTATCATGATACATAAAGTGAAATGAGGGTTTTCTCATGATATTTAATGTGAAATGAGTTTTTACTCATGCTCCATGTGCAATTAGACTTGGCACATGCTAAATTCATGTTAAATGTTGTTGCCACATTTCCATGTTATGTTAATCATGCTATATCATTCTTTTATGTTCATGATTATCTTATGCTATATTTATATTCCTATTTCCTAACATGTATTTTATCTTTCATTTTATGCCTTGTTCTCTCCCTTACTAGGCTTTATAGCTCACCCTTTTCTTATGCATGTGCTCAGTTTATCCCATGCAATGCAAAGTATGATAGAATGTAGTGGTCATGTAATGGAATTTTTTAAGAAGATATTGTGTCCTATGTTTTAAGTTGTTATGTAATGTTCCTAAGCCCAAAAAAAACTAGACATATAGATATTCTATGTTTTATTATGTGATGTTTTCAATGTAATAAATCATGTTTAAGTGTGTAATAAAGAGAAGGGTTGTTATAGAGACACCCTCTTAGAAAGAAGGAGGATCATCTCGCAAATCATATTCATCATCAAAAAAGGATGGATCACCAATAAGATCTGATTATTCTATGTTGAAAGATCCTGAAGGGACACTGGTGCCAGCCTGAACGATGGTGGACACCTAATTGGGGATTTCCTGTACTATCGAAACCATGGCGACAAAAGTTGTCGAACCGATCCCATATGGACTTCAACCCAAGGGGCCACATTTGATGATATAAAATCAATAGTGGGGAATTATATTGAGCTAGTTTATCCCAGCCTGAAAAAAATCAAGTATGACGTATTGTCATTACCATGGGGCAAACATCTCGATACCTTATGGGAGTAGGGGGCTCTGGGTTCACTAAGACCTAATTTGTGTAGGAATACGAGGTGATCTCTCAGCGCTCTATAAACTTGGGAATGCACTCCCCCCTCATTCCGGAGACAACAATGAACTGCCCCAAATTCAAGGTCATGTCCTCCAATCGATGGATTAGGAAAATGTAGGCATCATCCATGTCTGTCCATGGGTCGGTCACAACCGTAGCCTAGTCAACCTCATTAGCTTGAATATTCTTTTCCATGCTCTTATAATAGTCAGAAACCAGGTAGCGGGCTTCACAAGAGGAAAAGGGAGATGATTCCCCTTAGAGTACTCCTACTAAACCATTGAGGGAGTAATTAAGGCATTGGTGATATGAATAAGGGACCTCCACATGTAGGTGGATTCATGGCCTACCCATCAACTTGTTGTGAGTAGTGCCTTGTGAGACAACCATAAACTTGGTGCTAGAAACTAGGCCACTGAATTGGGTCTTTATGTGGATATTTCCAACTGGTGTTTGCTCCATCCTATCATAACCTTGAATTTTTAGGTTATAGGGAAACATATCAGTCTCAGACATTCCAATATTTCAGAGTGTCTGAGTAGGGATAAGTTTGATCCCTCAGCCTATGTCGAAAAGACAGCGGCGAACCTCCACTCCATTGAAAGGACTAGTGATGTACAGTGGTCAGATGTGCCTCAATATAGGGGAGCCTAAATCCTCTCTAGATAAATAGATAATGTCCTGACATTCCGCATTCTCGACTGCCTAACATGGAAGGCTTATGTGGCTGCTACCTCTATCTCAAACTAGAGGTGGATTCTTAAATCCTCAGTAAGGGCTTCATGCATATCCACTGATAGGTTAAGAACCTAAAATATAGAGAGATTTATAGGAATCCTAGAAAGATACTTGATAATATCATACTTCTGTGATAGGCGTGATCTTCTTCTAACAAGAGGTTGCTCCGTGGCAGGAGTCATGAAGGGACTTCCTGGTTGAACTGGTGGCTGACTAGGGTTGGGAATGTATCGAATTTCACTAGTCTAAATGCTTGGACTGACTATCGGATGATGGCCAGATAGATGAGTCAAGTCCAAAATAGAACGTAGCTGGTTCTGCATAATCAAGGAGTACAAATAGTGGTGGAGGGGGATATGATAAAACAAGATGAGAAGGTTGTGTGTAATGAGCTCAAAGTTGGGCCTGCTGCCTGGTTTCAGTGGCATGCACATCTTAGCTAGAAGTACTGACCTATTCATTTTGTAAAATCACATAACCTCAACTCCATCGACATTGGCATTGGCTGGGGATGTTGGTAGGGTTCTTGTGGTGCTCTTCATCATCGGGAACCATGTAGGTGTTTACTAGCTCCACGGTGTTAACAAAATCATACCAGGGATTATCACATAAATAATCCTCCATAACAGGATAGATTCCATGGGAAATCTCCATCTATAAGAGCATGAAATCACTGAGAGTATGGGATGATGATGGAATCAATGGGGGACTTTTATTTTCCTTGCATCGTCGATGCTTGCCCATCTGGGAAGAGGAAGATTGAGATGTTGATGTAGAAGTCATGGTTGTAGGTAATGTGGAGACCTATGAAGGCTCGGGTTTCCTCAAACATGCACAGATAATCCCCTGGTCATGGGAAATTGCCTTGCAGGCCATCCAGTCATTGTATGTTTGAAACCTTTGATTTGGAACCTGCTGGCATTTTTCTTTTCTTCCATCATCACTTTCAGGATTTATGAACACACATGCCACCTATGTCGGGGCTAGACTTAACCTGAATATGTTTATATCGATCTGTTCTTGTATCTAGTCTTTAAACACATATCACTACATGAGTGTGTTCCCAGGGATCTAGTGATAGAGGCGGTAATTAGGGTGATCAGTGAGATCTACCTCTTCATGCCTCCTACATTCCTGCAATCATAGGATTCCCTAGTTCAAGGCACTTTGGAAATAACTGGGGACCTAAGCCTCATTAAATGAGTAGGTCAATATTCTTCTGTCCGGAAAGGGGGCTCTAGGAGCCTGGCCTTGACCAGGGGCTGTAGGATCCTCTCAAAGAGGTGGAATCCGATTATCGTGCCTAGGTGGTGGTTGTGCGTTACGTGGGGGTTCCTGCCGATTCTGAGGTGGGATCTGTTGGGCTATAGGTTGTTCCTGAGGTGGTGGGCCTTAGTGAGTATGTGGAGTTGGTTCCATTGGTAATAATTGAAACTACTCGGGGGCCTCTATTTCTGCTACTACAGTGGGATCAACCTTAGTGGAACTTCTTGTGCGGACTATAGGGGGAAATGGACGTGCTTGATTGAATTTTTACAAGGATTCCTATAGACATTGGGCTTTGTCAGATAAATCTAGAATTCCCCCTATGTGATTAGAGAAGGGACCAATTCAGTTTTGATAGTTCACACACACATCATTAGCAGTTTTTCCTGAGTCAGTGACATATCAAGGGAATATGTGAGGCCTTTCTACCTAGAGACAATGTCTGTGATGCACTTGTTAGGAGTATACTTACAAATGAAGAAGTCAGCAATACTCGTCTTACCAGTTTTGGAACAAAACTAGTAACGAAATTTCCTATTAAGATCCTCCCAACTGGATACTGACCCAATGGGTAGCTGGCTATACCAGACAAACACAAACCCTTCCAACATCTTTACAAAACATCAGAGCTTGGCAGCTTCCTACTACACTGGAGTTCCCAACATAGGTCCACACCTTCAAATAAAGTGGTATAGATGATGCAGATGGTTTCCCATACCATTATAGGGGGAAAAGGTAGGATTTCTGAAACTTGAGGGGTGATGGAATATCATCCACCCATGCAAGATATGGGTTTCCATCAGGCGTAATTTCCACCTATAGAGTTTCTAGGGCCTTTAGGTGAGAAATGAGCGTACACACTGGATCATCTTGGTAGGGATTCCTTTCTTGATTTGGATATCTGACCACCAGTGCATTGGTAGGTTCTTCATCATGATAAGAAATCCCAAAGGCTCATGGAGTGGTAATTGGAATGACTTACGAAATCACTGGGGGAATGACCTGTGGAGTGTCTGGGAGAACATGAGCTAGGTCCTGAGGGTTATCACACAGATCATGTATATTTGGTGATTCATATCACTCCCTCTTGCCATAAATTCTAGATTCTTCCCTATCTACATGGGCAGGATGGTCAACATCACCCAGAAGCAACTCATCGAGGGGGGCTGTAACTACCCCTACAGCCTCGGTCGAGGATTATTGTAGTCTTTTAATCATTTCATATCATGTTCATTGAGAAGTTCATCGACCTTATTTCTATATTCCACAATTTTTTGACACAACATTGCATTTTCGGGGTCATCTTCAATCTTTTGCACTGAGCCATATGGATCAGAGGGTTTGATAGTCCTAGAGCGCCCTTTTCCCTTATCGGCATTCTGACTGAGGGAAAATGAATCAAAAGGTAGAGGAGAGCCCAAGAAATTTATTTGATGGAGTTTAATCCTACCCAAAGGATCCAATAGGTTTGGCACCACCCTAGGGGGTAAGTTCTCTTAAAGGAGCTCTAAATCGGTCTCATCCTCTGATTATTCATCCTTGTTAAATGTGATTGTACCTGAATTCATATCCTCAATATCACCCGGTGAGTCGGTATAGAGCCAGATAGAACTGAAATGAAGGGAGGCATACCACCCCCAACCACGTATCTGAATATGGGGGAAGACTCCTTAATAATTTTTTAGAGCACTGTAAAGCTCTGGACACATCATTGTTAGAGGGTCCAATGGCGACCAGGCGACTCAGGGTGCTAACCCATGGGGAGCACAACCAAGTAGACCATACGGAATTTCTGGGCAATGTTTTCAAAGTGTTATTGGATCATGGGGTAAGCCACCTGCCAATAGTGGAGATGGAAGTGTGTAGCCTAGGGAGTTTGGAAGAAGTACATGACCTCCTCCTGGGTTAGAGATTCCAGAGTACTGAAGTTCATGGTTGTAACTATCTAGAACATATTTGGGAACTGGTCCACTACAAGGATGTCCCAAAATCTCCTCTACTCAGACTTAGGATCCAGCACTTTTTCCCCACTCATCGAATAGGGGTGTTTGAGGGACCAGTAATGGAACTGAAATTCACTGTTTTTACGATAGACTGGTTAGTGGAGAATACAGACGTGATCTGAAAATCCACCACATCTTGGGTTGTCTTCCAAATAATGCCACTATTGAGCCACCACATCCCGGTAAGATGGACTAGAGACCATATCTTCCCATGTAGGGGTTTCGGTTATTGACGGTAGTTCATGATGTTTCTTTTCCTCTATTGGTCCCCCATAACAACTCTATGTGATATCTGGTTGAGGTATAAAATGATAATGTTGACGATATGGAGGATTTCATAGCCATTCCATAAAAAAAGGCCAAATATTCCTCCTCCTGGATGTATCATCGAAGGGATATAGGGATCTGGTGGACCTATCTTTCTAGAACGATGAGGCTTATACACCATGTTCCTACCCCATTCCCTAACACAAAGGATCGGGGTGAGGGTTCCATAAATAAATCACACTCTGCCTCATATTCAGGAAAGTATATGGGATTAATCGCGGTCTAAACCTTCCCATTATTCTTCCTTTGGTGGTTTCAACCCTCTCTCCTACCCTAGGATAGATATTTAGGACATGGTCGGTTTATGACATGAGTAGAACCTTCAGTTGAACTGATACTGGGGCATATATGGAATTCTCCTAGTTGAGTTAGGGTGTGAGGAGCAACCGAACAAATGTGAAAGGGAACACGGGGAGGGACTCTATGTCCACTAGCTTTCATGAAGGTGGAACCTCCTCAGGAAATACTGGATATGGAAGGACCTCCACTGGATCTGGTGGGAGCATGGTAAGTTCTGCATTATTTGTTTCCCTTGGTGGTGATAGTATGAGGGGGGCCTTCACACCGGTCAAACTGAATATGTGGAAGAACTCCATGTTGGATGAAAACGAAGTGGGGAAGACCTCGACCTCTCTAATTGACGAGATAGGTAGGACCTTCTTCAGTTGTTATAAGAACATGGGGAATAATTCTATGATGTTTTTTGGACATATTAGGAGCATCTTCACGTAGGTGACCTATGATAGGAGGAATTTCTCCATAACTGGCATCATGGGTGAGAAAGAAACCACCCTAATGGATGTCATTATAGTGGGGAAGGAATTCTTCTGAACTGATAGTGGAGTGGGGAGGGCCTCCATGTCATGCTTGGGAGTGGGGAGGATCTTCTCTCTCAATGGTGGTGGCATGGGGAAGGACCTCCACGCTGGATGTCATCACCATGGGTTGACCTGCGATAGGCACTACCTGTGTTTGCGACCAAGAGTGTCGTCCCAACCTACTAATGGGGTGGTTGGGGCCTCGATACGCGTCGGGCTTATAAGTACCCTTATCTAGTATAAATGAGGAATTGATAGTATGCATCATTTGTGGAACAAGCCAGTGTATCCATTGATGATGACACCCCTTGGTGGGTGTCCCCCTCATCTTGCACCATACATTGGTTTCGAGTTAATCAGACTGGGGTCGGTGGTACATGTATATAACTCACCTTCTCTTTATCTTGTGGGATTGGGTAGTGGCACTTACACAACCAAGTGGGATCCCTCCTTGGCAGGCCTCGAGATGGGATCATAACCAGGATGGCGTAAACATAACTTACCACATTGGTGTAAGGGAGCGAGTTATCAAAACATTCTAGAGAGAGACTCCCGAAATGGTTGTGGGTTGGAGTGGGGAGTAGTGGCTCCCTACGTATCCGTTGGGGGCATCGACGATGGTGAGGCACAGAAGCCTCTAGGTCATGAAGGTCCATATCCCAGGTTGGGATAATCCCTTATTCCTCATACCGTCAAACAATGTCATTGTTCACCCTCCTATGAATGAGTTCATATGGTGAGATAGGGAGTGGGTGCCCAGAATCCATGGATGTGGAGGTTGTCACAGAAGAGACGGAGCTGTGCGGGATCACCGCGTTGGTGTTTCCCTAGCCTCTCAATTTGTGGGTGGGTGGTGATTGGTTTCCTGACATAGAATCTTGGGTCCTACAAAGTAGAAAGATTCAACCATTTGTGTTAAAATGAGTAAAGCAAAGTCCAGTGCCCCAGCACTATTCTGTCTCCCATGATTGGTAAGAAGGATCCACACTAACAACATCACAGACTGGTATTCCCAGCATTCAACTACCCCAATCTCTGGTGATTTTCATGCTAGGCCCACAATTTTCAGGGTGCACACCATCATGCAGCAACACACTAGTTATTGCCATGCATTCTCACTTTCCAAAGGTAGGAGGTATTCATCACTTATTCAGGGACGTTTTCTCCTTGATCAAAAAAGGATGATTGGTTGTCATTCTCCCCTTCTATGGATTCCACCTTGGAATTATTTTCCTAGTCCGAGTCTCCCTCAAAAGTTTATAAGTTGTTCGTGAAACTATTCATGGTGCCATATCATTGCAGAAACTGATCGATTACGCTATTTCTATCAGGGCATTCTAAGGGGTCAAGATGGGGAAACAACCTTCAGTTAGGGTAATAGTCACTTTGGGAATCACTGGCATGTGTGGATGCTAAAACACTAGTACACCTGGATTTTCTTCCCCTTATGATTGGTCTTATCGAGGAAGTGGAAACTCGAGGTATCCCACGTTGAGGGCAGGTAATTATCTGCCATAGGCATTTCCATGATGTTTTCTTCAGCTTCCCATATTTAACATGGGATATACTGCAATTTTAACATCTAGCGGAGATAGATCAGACTGATTGGAACACTGATCGGAGTGGATCATATGGGTAGATCCCTAGGTGGGAGCACCTAAGGGGTTTATTGGATGGGTGGGTCAAAACGTCAAATGAGGATGAATTTTAGGAGGATTGGGTCCCAAAAGGGGGACACCATGGTTTACCATTGGCTAGTATTGAGCCTCAAGGAGGCCTCCTAGGTAGCCTATTTAGAAGGCAGGGACCAAAACCCACATAGTTCAAATGGTTGATGAATCAGGGTGTACACAATGGAAAATAACCCAGACACATGTTGGGGACATATGCATGGTTAGTGGACCATTAGGAGAGGGAAACTCTTGGTTGGATGGTTATGGATTATATGGGGCTTATTCATAGTTATCTACCTGAATATATGTCATGACTTCACTAGGATGTGGTGTCCCAGATAGGAATCATGATGGATACTAATTGAGTGTAGAAGGATGGAGTGAGTGGGGATGGAACGGTCATGAATATGATGGTGATGTTGGGATTAAACCTCATATAGGCATCATACTTATCCTCATGGAAAGGAATCAAAGTCCACATAGTTCAGGGGGAGATAATACACCTAATGAGGCGGCCCATGAGAATGATTGCATGGATGGGACTCGAAAGAAGTAAAACCTCTGTGTTTGGGCATGACCTTATTACAATGCAAGGGCTCAAGGGAGAGACCAGGATGGTACATGGGTGGAGGGAATGAACCTCAGAGAGGTTTTGTACATATCCCCGTGGCACAACATCAAAGGCCATGTAGTTCAGGGGGAGGAATAGGATGAGGGTGTGCACAGAGGACATCGACCCAAAGATGATGTTGGGTCTTGCACGTGGTTTTCATCCCAAGAATTTTCTAACACCTGAGGGTGAACCAGAGAATTGGATCCCAACAAAGGGGAATACAATGGCTTCCATTGGTTGGGATTGAACATTGGGGAGGTTTCCTACGTACCTTGTCTAGGATATAGGGATCAAAACTCATGTCTTTTGAAAGGGGGATACAGTTTAACGACATGTGGGATGAAAGGGTCATGCAGTTTATCATCATGTGGGATGAACGTGAACCTATATGAAGTGGTTGGGACCAATGGGTGATGGGATTAAACCTCGGTGACGCTTCCTATGCACCTTTCTTGTAAAAGGAAATGATCAAAGTCCACATAGTTTTGTGGGATGAGGAATTGGGTGTACACACTAAGGAAGCCCAAGGATGGTTTCATGGTTGATGATTTACTCTAATCCCATGTGATTCATTCTCAGTGTGAGAATCAAGAGGCAACAAAGAGCTAACAACCACATCTAGAAAGGTGCATCTGTGAGGAATAGATTGGGGATTACGCATGGTTAGCAGACCAGGTAGATGGATATTGGGACTTACTCCAGGATGGAGGCCCAATGGTGACATTTCCTAAAAGGAGAGGAATGGTGTATCAATTCCCCTATTCCCTTCTCTCCTCTGGTCTTTGTGCATAGAAGGTGAGAGGAGGAGAAGGGGTTCTACCTCATGCAAGAAAGTCTAGGGCTTACACTAGGTCGGTTTCCCTTCCCCACGGACATATGTCATTCCATGTGAGGAGGATCTCATTCCATGTGATGAAGATCTCACTCCCGTGGAGACTAGTGGGTGTGGAAATGTCTGAGGTGGGGAACCCCGCACATATTGCATGAGGAGAGGCTATAATTTAATGTCATGTGTTGGGGATGATGATTCCTAGAATTTTAACATCCTACAGGTCATATGATGAGGACTCACTCCTTAACCCTAGGACATACATAACTGGTTCAATTTAAACCCTTTTTGAATGTAACGCACAGGTAATTCCATGGAGAGACAGGGTTGTGTATTGATCCATTGAGGGGAGAATGTTAGTGTGGCTATGCGAAGAAGCGATATCCATTAGCGTGTCTATGTGAAGAACATATAAGAAAAGTAACACCACTTGAAGATCCATTCAAGGGACATTGAAATCACTTCATATGATCCTTGATGGCCATATAGGAGAAGGGTGTGAAAATCAAGAGATCTTGGAAATAGGTTCTTTGTGAATAGTATGGGCTTCACGATTTTTGGGTGCTTTGCAAAGAGGATGGGATTCGAAAAGGGAAAGTGCTTCACGAATAGGCTGGGATTCATAAAGAATAGGGTCTTTTCAGATGGGAACCCTTAATGAAGCTGAGATTTTCCTTAGCAAACAACTCATTCTTTGGAGAGATCTTAATGAAGGCTATATGCTTCGTGAAACCTCAAGCACCCCAAAGAGGCCTCTTCCTCTATGAAGGTCATATGTCTTGACGAAGGGCATATCCACCATAGTTGGAGGCTGGGATGAACACAAATTCGTATAGATCATAGAGGCCAAGTACCTTTGATTATCCATCTATGGGTTTCATGAAGGTATGTGTGAACGGGATCTCGAGAGTTGAAAGGGAAGAGTAACAATCATTTTTAAGTGGGTGAGCCCTCTATTTTTAGGCAAAAAAGGTCATAAATGGTCTTATAACTTTTCGTAGGGAAGAGTGACACCACGGAGAGGAGACAGTCTGTCGGCAGACATCACCCTTGCAGAGGGTGTGAGATGTAGTGGAGATGCCCATTGAAGCAGCTACTGCGGAGCAGGCCGTGGAGGCTGATGATGCCATGGAGGGCCTACATGTCAGAGTTGAACTCACATCATATCATGACACTATAGATATTATCATGGAGGTAGTCTCATGGAAACAGGTTGATCATGTAGAGATATTTGTGAAGGAACCCCTTTGGGATGGTTTCGAGGGACTTAGGTCCCTTCAGAGTACTAATTTACTCCACTGCATCCCAGAGTCCACTAACATGGTTGGGTGAATGTTTGCAGTGAACACAGACTAGGAAAAACTAGGGTTTTGTGTGGGGTGACTTGTGTTAGATAGCTTTTAGCTATCTTAAGGGAAAGCTGGTCAGTGCTCATGTGCTCTAGTTTCTAGAGGAAGTAGTGATGTTTGAGGTGTTTTGTGATGAATCTGGTCTGCGATTGGGATGTGTATTGATGCATCAACATGGAGTGATATTTTATGGGTCTAGGCAGTTACATCTCTACAAATGTCACTATACCACCCATGATCTAGAGCTAGAAGTGGTCGTGTTTGTGCTAAATTTGTGGTGAAATTATCTCATTGGGGAGTAATTTTTGGTCTTCATAAACCACAAGAGGTTGAGGTATATCTTTTCCTCGTGATATCTAAATATGAAACAGTAGAAGTGATGGTTTACCATGTTGACTATGCTAATTCTCCAAATGTATGGTTGTAGGATGGTTAGAATCAGATGTTGTTCTATGAGAATCTTTTTTGTTCCAATGGAGATGTGTGAGGGAGTTATCCATGATTTTCATATATCTCCCTTAGAGGCACAACCAGGTGTTTCTAATATGTATCTTGGCCTAAGGGGGTAGTTTTTTTGGCCCAGGGTAAAGGAGGTAGTGGTGGAGTTTGTGGAAAAAATACTATTGTTCCAGCAGGTGAAGGCTAAGCACCATGTTCTCGGCAGTTTGTTTCAACCCTTAGATGTCCCCAACGTGAAGGGGGTGACATCTTGATGGATTTTTTCATATAGTTAACCAGAGCTTAGGGAGGCCATTATGCTATCTGGGTAGTGATGGATTAGCTGACAACATCAGATCACTTCTTAGTGATTAAGGACTTAATCATAGTAGATTCCTTAGAAAATAGATATATGTATGAGGTTGTGCGTATACATGGGGTTCTGAGATCCATCATATCATATCGGGATGTGTGGTTTACCTCATGGTCTGGAGGGGATTTCAGCATGATTTTGGAACTTAGTTACGCCTAAGCACTACTTTCCATCCCCAGATAGATGAGAAGACATATCAGACCATCAAGATGTTGGAAGACACGTTGTGATCATGCGTCTTGAAATTTGGATGATCTGGGTGCGCCACTTTCCCGTATATATTTTTCTTATAACATAATCTATCACTCTTCAATTGGCATCGATCTATTTGAATCTTTATACAAAAGTTCAGGTCATTAACCTCTTTTCTAGATAGAGGTTGGAGAAATAGATGTTATTGGTCCTGAGGTGGGGTAGATTATGAAAGAGAAGGTTCAAATCATTCATGAAAGGATGAGGGAATCACAAGATTGACAGATGTCATTTGCTAATCATGGGAGGAGGCCCTTGGAATTCGAGTTTGGAGACCACATGTTCTATAAATTTTCTCCTCGATATGGGCAGCGGAGGTTCTGTAAGGGGAGTAATATTTCTCTTAGGTTCATCAATCCTTGCGAGGTGTTGGGATGGGCTGTTGAGGTGGCATTCTAGCTAGTGCTTCCACCATATTAGGAGAGTATCCATGACATCTTCTATGTCTCATAGCTTCATTGATATCTTCATGATGACTCATATGTCATTGACTAGGGATAGTTATCCATCAAGTATGATGCAATGTTTGTGGATAAACCAATGTAAATCAATGATTTTTAGGAGAAGGTGCTTCTTGTATGGAACATTCCCTTGGTTCATGTGATTTGGGATCATGTTTTCCTCGAGGAGAATACTTGGGAAAGTGATACAGAGATGTATTCCTAGTACCCATAGTTGTTTTGAGTTTTGAATTGATATGTTTTTCCTTATGATGCAATTTTTAAACCTTGTTTCCTATAAGATTAGTTGTTTAATTTCTCTTTTATGTGTGATAAAGTCTTGGCTATGAGGAGGGTAGGACTATATTCTTTATCAAGAAGCATTAATTGATATTGGATTAAACTGGTGTCGGTGAGTCAGTGTCTCCTAGAGCAGATAGTATCTTAACATGGAGGAAGGAATTTTCTAATCCATGTGTCAAGATAGTGTGTATTTGGTGCATGTGTGGTGTGTATTCTGGTCATTTGGGGGTATTATATGTTGGAGGAGGTATTCTTAGATGTTGAGGTTTCACTACAACTTTGGAAATAACATGGTGGTTTCTCCTTGAGAGGTATCTTATGGGGTGGTTGTTCAGACACCTATTTCTTCTAGGTTTTGTTTTGAGTTCATGAAGGAAAGAATAGTTTGATAGGTAACTGTACTAATGTCATGATCCTCTCTAATCCATTACATTGTGAAAAGACATTTTTTGAGGTGTTTACGGAGGTCACAATGGCTCATTCTTGGAGTTTTCCAAAAATCTAGTTTTTCGATGGTAGCTCATCTGAAGGTGGTTCAAGAATGGTATGTAGTGATGTTGGGTCATGACGGTGACTCAAAATGGCAACTCAGGATCAGTGACTCACTGACAGTGCCTCGCACCGATGGGTTATCCAACGTTGTGTCATCCAGCGGTGGCTCACTGAATGGTAACTCGTTGAATGGTAGGTCACCAAATAGTGAGTCACCAAAAGGTTGGTCACCAAACGGTGAGTCACTGAACATTGACTCATGAAATGGTGACTCTCCACTCGTAGCCTGGACCAGTGACTCACCCAATGGAGAGTCATTTATATCTTTCCCAAGTCTTTCCAATTTCACCCCTCTTACATTTTATTTGATGTAAGTTGAGTTTAAAACCTTTTTTGGGCATTTATAATATCATTTTAAAGGATATCAATTGTATATTTAATATCCTAATTCCCGAAGACTTTGAAACGGAAAAACCATGTTATTTTGACCATGATCTAACTTTAATGGCCTTGAAACCATTTTCTTTTATTTATATAGGATCTGGATCTTCTAAGACAAGAATGTACTTTCCCTGTGTTTTTCTGTTTTCTCTTGGTGCACCCAGAACCTTTCTTACCTTTGGATTCATGTCTTGTGATGTGGCCTTTGGATCCCGCTTCCCCGGAGTTCTCTTTGTTCTTACACACCGACTATTTTGGTGCAAGAAGAAATGATCGATCTTCTGTTGCTCTAGGTAGGGATACCTTTGTCTCTCTTTTATTTTTGTATCATGTGTAGTGGTTGTAGTGTTGTATTCTTATGGAGATGGTTAGAATCAAATTTAAAAAATATAAATGGGGGTGGGGAAGATGATGATGGAAATGATAATTAGACCTATTACGATAATGGGTTTTGTTATATTAGTAATAAATGAGGGGATGTGATGATGATAATAATGTTTTCTTTTGTTTTATCTAATATATTTGATTCATGTGGTGAATTGTATGGGATGTAAAACATATAAAAACCATGGTCATTCGTGGTATTTTCTTGAAAATGGGTGATTATTTATATGTGTTGTTGATACTCTAATAAATATCTATAAATGTGAAAATTGCTTAACCATGTATGCCCAGTTAAATAAATAGATTTTCCATGATCAAACTTGTTCTATAATCACCCTTGAATTTTGAAAGTGGAATTAAAGAACGATTGTTAGCTAAATATGAATACAAATTGCTCTATTGGGTGTGGCTATGTGCTTTGTATGGATCTGTTCTGTTTTTTGTCTTTAGTGGGTTGTGTGATGCTACAGCTAGGAGTGTGGTTTTTTTGTGCGGTGGTACATGTGGTGTAAATGGAATCTCATGTCGAGAGACTAGTTTATTATGGAATGGATGAAATTTTTTTGTAGTGGGACTACATCTGGGTTATTATATGTTTGTTGGTTATGGTTTGTTTATGAAGGGGGATTACAATCGGGTGGTGTGTTGGTTGTGATGAGAGGGATGACATTAAAGAATGATGGTGTTGATTTTTATATGTAGTTCACCTAGAGTTTCTCAAGGTTTGTTCTATTATGTTATGAATGGTTGTTAAAGGAAAGGAAATGTGTAGTGGGTTGTTTTACCATGGTCCTTACCATTGTTTTCTATGGTTGTATGTGTGGTTGTTGCTTGCATTATTCTTGGTAGTTGTCTAGGTAGGGATGGAATGAATAATATGGTTAACAAGAAAAGGTAATTGGTAAACTGAGTTGGTTGGGCTTATGGTTTGGGATCCGACTATTCATGTGGTTATACATGTAGGGGTAACATTAAGGAATATTTTTTGTGGGATGGTTGTTTTTTTGGAATCCCATTGGATTGGTTGGGTGTTTGGTGTGTGTATATATATATATGTATATATATATATACGTGTATTTCCTTGAAATTTCTATATGCACCCCACCCTAGTTGAGCACCATGTTCCAAAAACCCCCCATCATCATTAGGGTGGCTATATTTCCTAAACATCCTAGTAGGGGAGGCATGTCTGGCCACCCATTCTTCCCTGATCCCACTTCTAGGTGGTGATAGCCCAATATTCTTCAGGCAGGTTGTGGTTTGGGGGGCCCAGGTGTTTGTGGGTGAGTTGTATTTTTTCCAGGTGTCTTCTGGGTGAGGTGTGGCATGTGGACTAGGTGTCTGTGGAAGTGTTTTTATGTAGTATATGGACCAATTTTATGTGGGTGGGACATGATATCGTTCTTTAGGAAGAGGTGGGATCTCCATGACATCTATCATTAGGGTGTGAGATCAACTAATCAGTGGGTAAGTGGTGCGGGGTATCCTATCATTGATGTTATTACTATATTACTTTAATTGTATTGGTTTATTTGGTGAGAATACCTGGGTGAGGTTAGGGTGGTTAGTATTCCTTGTTAGGTGTTGTTTGTTTCAATTTTTTTCCCACAGGGGAATTAGTATTCTCCTCCCACTTGTGCATGAGAGACATTGGATTTTCTACTAAGTGTACTTGTATGATCACCCTACATATATAAAACTATTTTTGGGTTTCTAGGAGGACCTTTCGGACATGGATAAACCCTACTAGAGGCAGGAATCAAGGGTCCATTATCTCTCCTTCATCTTGAAGAAGGAAGGTCCTAGAACATTTCCTCCCTTACCTTATCTTGAAGAAGGTGGGTCGTGACACATCCTAGCCTTCATGTCCCACACACCCATCACATGTGTGCCTATAATGATGTATGTCACTTCTTTCCCTAGGTTCCTAAAATGATGCATGAATGCACAAACCCGTGTCATTTCAGCAGGGAGAAAAATATCATAAAACATTCACATCACACAATATGTGCATCACCCAATGTTGATGTATCATTAAAATATAACAACACATACCAAGAAAAACAATTCCAACCCTGGGTACTTCCCTCATACATGGGTTAGATACTCCAAATAATGAGCTCATTACCAAAACCACACACATAAAAATCTCCCTTATACCATTTCATAATAATAATACCACATAAAATAACCACTCTGATAAAACTTTTTAAGGTACCTCACTCAGAATTCACAAGTTGGTGTCCCAATCTGAGTCTTTACATGACCTCAAGCACACCTCCCTATATGCCATAGGTTTCCAAATAGTAGTGCGGGTCTAAATATTCATGTGGGGAGGCTATACCACTTTTACTATAGTAATCCACAACAAATAATAAATGAAATAAAAGAAAAAATAAGCAATAACCCAGAAAAATGCATTAGCAACCAATTCCCAAATTGGGTACAAACTACAACTAAACAATAAATATGTCATGTCATATTAACAATATAAAAGTGAATAAAACCCAAAATATAAAAAAACATGCGAATACTCAAAATGGGTCCTGACTCCTAGTTCAAATCCTTATCCATGCACATACCAAGTCCAACTCAACTCTTTAACATTGTACCATATACCTTGTCCTGACCCGCAACCATGAAGTCTACTTGAGTACCAAATAGTGGAAAGAGCAAGGTGTGAGTAAAAATCAGTAGGAAACCACCAATGGTGTATACAAAATATCTTATCCAAATAGATAGTTAATGCAATAATAAATAAATGTAAATACAAAAAAAAAGGAAAACTAGGGTTCCATTAGTTAAGAATTTTCACATTAAAACATTCTATCATTTTTCTATTTACATCACTTTATCCATTTTCATTTATATGTCCATTATCATCTATTATTTCATGGGTTAGGCATTTACACCATTTACACAATGTCCTAATCCATAATATTATCATGCATAATGGATTCAATTTATTTTCCTATATCCCTTGGAATAAACATTTCCTAAACAATTACATCACACTTTCCTTGGACGATCGGTCTAGGAAGTATCATCAAATGCATCAATTAAGTGTATAGTGAATCAGTAACCTTCCCTAACCTATGCATTACAGGGTGGGGTTTATAGACATATTATAACCTGAGCCATGTGCATAGATCTTCAATTACAATACCCCACAACTTTACATTCCATGTGCACATGCTTATATATCCATTTACCTCATATATCATATCACAAACTATACACACCCAAAGCATATACAATACACATAATATTCACATTCGATAATTCATTAAGCATAATAATTTTCATGCCTTAACCCATTAACATGTTTACCTATTAAATTTCACATGCAAAAAATCAACTTTAAAACCAAAGGATATAACTTATAGACCACCTACATTGAGTATGAAGATGAAAGCATGCTTAACCTTAGCATTAGATCCATATTCAAGAACCTCCTGAATCCCCAAACTATAATCTACTGGAAAACGTTGGTTTTAGGGTTTCGAAAAATTAATAATGAAACTATAGGCCCAAATCCAGATAAGATAATTAAGGAGAGTATTAGAATTACATGGAGCATAGATCCACACCCAACAACACTCTAAACAGCCTGGAATTGAAGGAGAATGATCCTTGAGAAGAATTGAGGTTTTGAATTCATCACAAGGGTTTGAGGAGGAGAAATGAGGAAGAAAAATTAGTACGAACATAAAAAACCCAATGGGTCAAAACTGTATTTTCCCACTTTTTAAGGGGTGAACAATTTGGCCATAAGGTTTAAAAAATAGTGCACAAACCGTGCGCCTACATCATTATAAGAGGTTATAAGTCATGTGGTTTCTTGGGGAGGTATGCACTATTTGAAAAACTATACACCAACCATGTGGGATACCATTGTCCAAGGTCATACGATTTAGACTTTCCTCTCACAAGGTTTCCCCTAAACATGTGAAAACCATGAAACATGCATAGAATGCACATTTTTATCTTCTTTCTATGTCCCAAACCCCTGGAAAATCCATGATCTTCCTCATACACCTGATAAAATATTAATTAGCTAGATTTAAGGTATTTGAACCAAAATTTAAACAGTAATATACCTCCTCGAAGTCCAAGAGCATACAAAAACACACTAAATTGATGTACCCTTTTCTTATACATGTCAAAAATAAAAATAACATAGTTTTCATGTGATTTTACAGCATTATGAGGTTCTCTGATATGGATATGTTCATTAAGTTCATGTTTTGATGTTTTAAAACATGAAAAGTTATTTTCATGTAATCCCAAGAAACTGACACCTTGGACTTATTTTATGTCCACTTTACTATTTCATATATCAGTGTATGGTTGTTTTTGTATGATTTCACGGCATTTGAAGGTAGTTCGGTTGGTTTTGACCCCCAAATGCACTTTTTTAAAGGTCGTCAAACCATTAAAATTTATTTTTCAGTCATTTCAGGTAGGCCACACATCTGATTGATGTGTATTCTACTAATACACATTGAAAATAAAAATAATATTGATTTCCTTTAATTTCACACATTTTGATTTAGTTTTCTATAGATCTAACCATTAAACACAAATTTTTATTTATTTAAAATAGTAAAAGTTTTTTATGGTTATCATTGTCAATCAATACCTCATATTGATGGTCTATTCATTTCACCATTTCATAATATATTATACTATTTTTTCCTATGATTTCATCGAATTCATATGTCATTCGGTTGGTTTTTACCCCTAATGTGTTTTTTTTAACTGAGTCAAACCATTAAAAACTTTCTATTTACCCATTCAGGGAATACCATAGGTCTGATTGATGTGTTTTCTCCTCTTACACAACAAAAAAAATATTTATTTTTATGATTTCATGTTATTTGAGAGTATTTTTCAATAGATCTGACTGTTAGACACACAGTTTCATGTTTTAAAATAAAAAATGTGTATTTATAGTCATACGAGGAAAATAAGACCTCATATTGATGTCATTTTTACTCAAATTTCTCACCATTTAATGAATGGTTATTTTCCTATGATTTCACGTCATTTATATGTTATCTGGTTGGTTTTGTCCCTCTGACACATGTTTTTAAATGGTGTAAAACCATTAAAAACAACTTATTCATTTGTTAAAGGCATACCACATGACTGATTGATATATCATCTACTTTTACATATAAAAAATAATAATAAGGTGATTTTTCTAGTATTTTATGTTATTTTTTTTTTCTGTTTTCTATAAATTTTATCTCTAAATGCATGTTTTCATATATTAAAATTTTAAAATTTCGTTTCTTGTCATCTTGGGAAAAAAACTCATATTGACATGCTATCTAATTGAATATTTTAAAAATCACTATATGTTTTTTCATGATTATTTCATGGAATTAAAAGATCGCTCGGTTAGTTTTGGCCCCTATCACAAGTATTTAAAGGGAATCAACCATTTAAAACTACTTATTCGGTCATTTCGGATAGACTGCATGTCCTATTAACATATCCCCTTCTCGTACACATTAAAAATATTAATGATATGGTTTTCAAAGGAATTAACCACATACTAAGGTCATTTTATATAATTTTAACCCATTAATTCATGTTTTAGTATTTTATGATAATAAATGTATGTTTTTTGTCATCCTAGGCAAACAACACCTTCGGTTGAAGTTCTGTCCCCTTAACCATTTCACAAATCACACTATAGTAATTTTCATATGAATTCATTTTAACTAAGGGTCATATATTGATGTTTTACTATTACACATTGATTTAGGAAACAATTTTTGAATTCTTGTAACAATTTTAGAGATAGAAAACACTTTTAAATTATTCATCTAAAATGAAATGTCAAATATAAAGATGGTAATGTAATATACCTCATTTATGATTTACAACCTCATTCAGATCACCAATGAACTCATGGATATGTCCACTAGATATATCGTAAGAATAAAGTATGTATAAATATTACATATCTTAAATATATTAATAAAAAGTCAATATGTGTATAATTTTTATTCCTCTTGAACTCTGGTATCACTTGTGTTTCATCAATAGGACATTTCTTAGAAAAATCATCAACAATGTAATTTTTAGACATTTTTGGAATATATGTTTGAAAAAAAATACTATAAAGTAGGTTCATGAAGAAAATATATGTGTTTGAGGCCATAAAATAACTCATTTTTCCCCTACGCATAATGTTATTGAAGTCCACATATACTAAATTGTATTATTTTTTAGGATCCAAACAAAACCATAACAAATTTGAGGTATCCATATTACATGTCAATTACAAATGGAAAAAAATAAAATATTTTATATACTTGTACTTATATTAAAAGGGTAATTAAAACATACACATACAGGTTACCTGCTTTCAACAACATTATTTGTTGGCATGTATACAAAAATACACCGCCCATGAGAATAATGGTAAATGTAAAATATATAAAAAATAAAAAATTAATTCATAAATACTATGAAATAAACTAAAAAGGATGTCTAAACCCATCAGTTAAAAATTCACTTTTACCTAGTTTTTAACCTAGAATATAGACATTAACAAAAATAAATATTTAATTACTATTTTAAATTTAAATTTTATGCACATAAGAACCCACAATACACTCAAAATAATAAATTTTATATGTATATGGATAATAATCTCAATTATTGAAACCTAAAACAATATAATAAAGGTTCTTAAAATCATTTCTCCCAAAATAAATAACGTGATTGAATTTGGATGGTATACAAGTGTCTATAACCATTAATCAGTGGGTTTTTATGTCTTATCTTCAACCACAACACTTTATTTTATGTATAAACATTCATCTTTACAACACTTTATTTTTACTTTAACAATGTTTGGAGAATTTTTATTGGGTTATGATTCATGAATTATATTATTTAGTGAAAATTTTAAAACATTTTGGTATCTAGAAGGAGTAATGGTGAGTGTGTATATACAACATAGAAGATAATTTCTCTAGTGATTAAGGTTATAGGTGCTACCTTTGTTTCACCAATCATGGGAGTAAACTTTATCATGGTTGTTTGAAAATAAACAGGGTATGTCGTAAACAAGTATATTCTATTGAAAAATATATGACATGATAGAAATAGATAATCTGAACAAAAAACCAAAATATCATTAGTAGTTAATTTAGTCATTTTAAACCGCACAATAATCATTGGATATAATATGTAATGTCATAACACCTAATTAATTTATCAAAAGTTACATATGTAACTATATTATAAAATTTGATATTAGAGTTACACTTATAGTTCAAAAAATAATGGTAATAACTATAGTAAAAAATATAAAAGAAGCATCAATCACTATAGTAGTGATACGAGAAATATATTTCATGAGAAATGCAGCAATCCAATTATTAATAAAAAATTGGAAAATGAATATTTTTAGATAAAAATAAATACAAAAAAATGAATTGATAGTTTCATATACACATTAAGCAGAACAATTTCAAAATAAATAATATTACAACAAAATTATTGTAGGAATTCAAATGAAAACTATAGAAAATTGTACACCAATTATAAAAAATTTGCTGAACAATTTCAAACAAATTAATAAATAAAAATAATGAATCAATTCATACCTATATTTCATTAAAAATAAAACAAATTAATATATGGAGTTTCTAAAAATATAATCTATTAAATAATAATTCTAGAAGAACATGGAATGACAATTTTCTCTTTAAATTATTTCAATTTTAAATAATAAATAGACATAATAGAAATTGTATTGAAAAAATTCATAAATAATGTTTTTTAAATTAGGATTCCCAAAATAAATAAATAAATAAATAAAATCACATTTCACCTTTTTTATAGAAAAAATCTTACAATGGACCTAGGTGGACGCAAGCTTAGAACATCGGTTAGATCAGACAAAGAACAGTGGTATGAGGAGGAAGTAGGAAGAACCAATACAACCTCATAGGGGAGGGTCTACAACCAGGGGGGCGGTAAACAGCTAGAGGTATCTATCTCGGTAAGCCTAAATGAGTTCTCTATGACATTTGAGTGTTGGTGGCATGGAATGGGGATATTGGGGCTCAACTATAGGGAGATGATGGGAGGATCGAGACTCGATGGCGGGGGAGAAAGCACAGTGAGGGAGGAATTGTGGGTGGGGCATCAATAGTGGGTATTTCAAGGGGATGTTATGGGGGATCAACAATGGGGGATTAAGAAGAAAATAGTGTGGAGTTAGGGGGGGTGTTAAACAATAGGGGGTGGGTGGGATAACAGCTCGATGGTGGATGGAAGAATAGTAGTGGGGGAGTGGAGAAGGATTGGTGAGGGAGGAGGGGGATCGATGATAGTGGTGGTTAAGGGGTTGGGACTAATGAGGTAGTTGTGGAATTTGGGAAGGGACCTGGAAATCCTAATGACCACCATTTGGTGGCCGCTAATAGTATCAATAGGGAATACATAATAGCGGTTTCCCAAAATCCCCCCTCTTTGAAATCCTATAATTCTTCTAGTAGAAGTATATTGAAAGTAGTATTCACCTAAATTATTTTTCACTTATTTCAATTATCCATTATAAATAATCTAAAAAACAAAGAATATTAAAAAAAATTGATTTTGGATTAAAAATAAACCCCTTAGGGGGCTGGGAAACTTACATTCTCCATGATTCATTATGTCCAACTGTTTTGATCATCAAATTTCTCCCATTCTTCAAAGTACTCTCACTTCCACAAGTGTGCTTAAATTTTTAAATTTTATCTCCCCTATTTCATGTCTCTCTCATTATCTCCAAATGATTCTAATTAAATATTTAATAGAATCAAGACCATTCCAAAATGAAATTTCTTCTTGTAATCCTCTATTTCTTTATTCCTTCCACTATTTTGATTTGTACTGCCCTTTAAATTGATGGATTCAAGTTTCCTTCCAAACCCAATAACTAGGGAAGGGATTACTTCTCTTTGAGGTTTCTAAATACACTTATTAAAATGATATAGTAGATCGTATTCAAGTTTCATTATATAACCAATTAAAAAGAAATGGGTTTTTGGTATCTTGTCTACCATTAAATCCAATGGACTGATAAAATAAAATGATAACAAATTTGTGTAGGAGATATGAGGGTTCGTCAAAGAACATTATCCAGAATCTATTATCAAATCATGTTCTTCACTTTATTTTATGCTTTCTCACTTTAACTTTATAATATCAATCATATTATACTTTTATACATCAATTCATCTAATATTTTTATTTATTCTATGCTCAATAATGTAATCTTATATTCTATTTATCTTATATAAATATTCACTTATAATCATATATTATTATTCTATTTTACTTTATCTTATTCTCCTGACTATAGGAATTCCACATGTTTATGTGAAACTACATATTCTTGTTTACAAAAAATGTTTAAAGGTTCTTATACTTTAATATTACTATTAATTCATGTCATGACTTACACACTTTTATATATAGTTGTAAACTATGATGAAATATGATCATGGAAAATTTGGTTACTTTGGTGCATTATAAATAATATATTACTAATGAATAAGTTGAGGAAGCATTTTTACCTCCATATTTACAGAAGTTGATATCAAAACCATTTTATTAGAATTAAATTTTAAAAATAAATTAAGTGGCTATGGTAATATATACCTGTTATTTCTGGATAATCTAAAAATGATATGTCTAGCACTAATCATGATGAGACAAGTATTCAATCTACATGATGAGATATAATGAAACATGTATTATATTATATAGTGAGAATCCATATGTGGTTTTGTGTTGTGATATAACTTCTTCCTGTACGGATGACTTGACACATTGCTAAATAATAATCTTGGGATTTTTGAAAACACACCTGGTTCCACTAAGGAAGAGGAATAGAGGGTCACACGCAATGTTTTTCCTTTGATCTTGGTTAAATAATATTTATATTTAAAAATCGAAAGAAATATTATTATCTAGACCAAGATTTGATATTTATTCATGATTTAGTAAATAATCACAAATATTAAATAAATATTTATTCTCAAGGTAATTACTTAATTTCATATATATATAATATTTATTTATCAATTCTTATTTTCACCGTAATAATTATTTATTTATTTATTAAATAATTTATTTATTTAGTTATGTGAATATTAAATATTTATTTATTCTCAAGTTTGTGAGTAGAATATTTATTTATTGAATGAAGAAATATTTAATAATAATATTTATTCATCTATTCGATAAACTTTGAGGAGGATGAATATACCTATTATATGCTCGATGATAAATATTAATTTGTAAGTACAAAAAATAATATTTATCATTACTCTAATTAGAGGATTCCATTGAATAAAATAATATTAATATTTTATTTCATGTAATGGGTTTCTCATGGTTTCATATTTCTTTAAAAATCCCTTCTACAATTAATTAAGTATTAAACCCTAAACCACAGTCCATAGAAATAAATCTATCACATTCTAGAAGATTTTAATTTTTATACACAACAAATTCCTCTAAATATCATCATCCTCCAATCATCCTCTCGAGAACGAGGATAACAAGAGAGATTCCTTCAATCCTAAAGAAATGTAAAGAGATTAAAGGTGAATAACAGAGGATGATCAATTGATTGCGATAACACCCAGTGATTCATTGGTGTAGTTTAGAGATCAAAGGAACACATGTGAATCACAGCTAGATGGGAACTATTTTGGGACCTTTCAACACAATGATACTAAAATGATCAACTGATAATTTATAACAACCTAAACAAAAAAAGATCCCATGATCAAGGTACTCATTCTTATGCTGATTAAATTAATTATAAAATTGGTGTGAAAAGATCCTCTAATGGTATTAATGTTTTCATTTTCAATATAATTTACAAAAAAAATTGTTGGTTATGAAATTTATTTCTTTTTCATTATGAATGATACATTAAATCCAAGAAAAATTGAATTTTCCATTGGCCCAATAGGTACTTCTGTTGAATCTGAAACCATCAAATGGTATTAGAGTTGACATATTCAAATTTATAATTATTTATTTGATAGTTTTACATTATGTATTTAAAATTTAAATTTCGTTTCAATTTTGACTCATTATTTATCTGATGGTCGAGACCACTTCCTCCTCCAATTTTTTTCATTTATATAATCAATTTTAGTCAATAATTAAGTAATATTACATTTGAATAACCCACACATATGTTCCAAGAACTTTGGTTTCATAACATAGGGTTACACGACATGTACTCTTTGTTACACATTCTGTATCCTTTTTCATTGAACCAGAAAACCCACATGGTCTCCATGTCTTCATTTTATTAGTACACATTATACACATTAAATGAACCACATATTGTCTAGACAATGTGGCACATGGTTTCACTAGACTACACCCAGTGTATATTTCTTATAGGCCCTGCTGATTCCATACACGTCATGTAGAGTCTAATTTTTGTGACTACAAATAAGGAGTCATTACATGTCATTTAATTAATATAGAGTGTGTATTTAATGCACAATGATCATAGGATGGTTCTTGTGCATAATTATGTACACATTTTTATACATAATTTATTCATTGTACCTCATAAATGTCCATGAGAAGTATAATCAGAGTCCCTAGAAATGTACTATGAACATCTAATGAAGAAAAGTACATACCGTATGGACAGCCAGCACACGTTGTGTACTTTTCCAATTTATGTCTAAATTTTTAGTTAAATTAATGGTAATAATAAACCTCATCTACCTAAGTTCATTGAGTCATTATATTGATAATACGTGTCTTTAGTTAGGGTTTATATTATATTAAATGCATAATTAATTATTCCTTTTAATCAAAACTACAATTGATGTATTATTTTTGCATACTAAAGGCTCATTACGAAATAAATTATATCAAAAAACACAAAGTTCATGTTTTTTATGTGTCACTAATTGTAAAATGCATTCCATGAAATTATGACACATTTTGTACACATAATATGTCATGTGAGTGAATTGTATACAACAAGGACGACACTGAGTAGTTCAGGCAAGTACTAACCAACTTTCTTCTAAGTACAAAGTGGTGATCTATTTTATTAAATGTTAAATAAAATAATATATTTTATTTTATTTAAAATTACATCATACGAGAATATCTATGGAAATTGTATGGATTGCAATAAAATATATTAATTGATTAATAAGATAAATAATTAGATTAATTTGTGCATGTTTTATCTTATAGATGAATAAATTGAAATGAATGTTAGATAGTTTTTTTAATTCATAGTCATTTCATGTGTAAGGATGATCATAAGATTTTAACAGACCTATGTATGTGTTGGTTTCATTTAATTTAATTTATTTTATGGGTTTTCAATTAATTATCAATAAAATAAATTTTATCGATTTTGTGTCATCCCTCCCTCTTTATTGTGTAGAAAATGTGTGTCGAAGGTTGTTTTATATAATCCCCCTTAATAAAAAATTTGGTTACCTCACTTGAGTGTGATTTATAAAACATGTGTAATAAAAGGTTTATATAAAGGTGCACGTAATCAATTTAAGGTGGATCTGAGGCGGAAATGGTCCACGATAGAATCAATATGAAACTAACATGGGTGACACCTAGGTGGATAGATGGAATGTTACAACTCATGATAAGACCAGCACAAGGAGTTTTTGACTAATTTCATAGGCTGATTTATTATCCATTAAATAAATAAACCATTATATAAGCTCATGATGAGTTCATTTATTTATTTATTTTATTTATATCTATAAATGATTTATTTAATGGACATAATGATACTATCACATATATAAATTATTTAATATGAAATTATGAAATTAAAATAAATTTAATTTGTGTCAATGCTATATCAGTACATGGTTATTCACATAAGTAAAACTGTATAGTATTAATAGGGAATGTAAAAGATAAAATAAGAAAATTTATGAAAAATAAAAAAAATCCTACAAATTAATATTGCCTTCTATTATCTGTACTAAAACAACCCATAGTTAAATTGTCTGTTCAAGCCATACTTAAGGCCACTATTGAATACTGGGGAGTCTTAACGAAGATGGTGGGTCGACATAACCAAGCATATATTGAATTTAATATGAAAAGTCATTCTAATAAAAATATTGCATAATACTATTTAAGAAATATGATTTAGTACATCTGGATTGAGGTATCCACTCAATAGAATGAGAAGCTCCAAGCCTGTAAATGGTAGGTCTGTTGGGACCACTTTGTGTATGAAGATTTTATTTGTTGTCAATGGGTCTCAATGAATGTAATTGATGATCAACATGAAGAAATTAATTCTCCTAGGTGAAATGGAGATTGTAAATTCAGAAGATTGATGCACTGATCTTAATTTTCAAATATGTGTATCAGTAGTGATACATTTTCTACAACAATTAAGGATGTTTGGAGTGTTATTTGGAAGTAGTAAAAGAAAAGAGTTTCATTTTGAAGGTGTAAAATAAAAGGAGAAGAGGGTGTGGAAGAGGCTTTGAATTCTATACTGGCCATGAATGAGTATTGATATAGAACGTGGCCATGCTTTTTAATTCATACTTAGTTTTATTCTATTTATTTTAATAATCATTACATAAAAAAATGGGTCACCCCACTAGCAATCCAGCCAACCTCAACCCAAGGCTCATGCTGGACCACAGGGGTCGACCGTTCACACGAGGAATCCATCCAGGCCATCCCACAAGTATCATAATGGATGTAGAGTGCATCTGTAGGGAGCAGAGGGTGGGTGGTGAGTGCACCCATGTAGAACATGGTATTGGGTGGTTCCACGGATGGAGAGGAAATAATCTGGGTTGTAGGAGGGATGAGTTGATTGATAAACCATTTTAATCCCACATCTCAGATTTGATGTTGGGAAAGGAAACATGTGCACTGTTCACAACTTAAAAAACACAGAAGAAATTTGGGCCGCTCATCTGATCCACGCTCGAGATATAATCCTAGCCGCTCATCCATCCCATGTTGTGTGCATTTGAACCAGGACTGTTGATCTCATGTGGCATTAAAATAAAGCTGCACCACCCTCTTCTTCCTCCATCTCTCTCCGGTTCCACTACATCTCTCCAGAGATAGTGAAGAACCATGATCTGATAACAATGGATAATCATTTCAGCATCCTGAGGACCACTGGAACAAATCGAAACTATGCATGCAATCTACATCTTACATGCATGAGATATCTCAATGATGAAGTTTTGGTCAAGGAAAATGGAGTTTCTAAGGCCATATGTATTCAAGTGATTATTTAAAATAGTATGCATGTGATCCTAAAAAACATTAATGTGACTTAGAATAGTGATCGTTCAAACAGAAACACCTGAGATATCCGGTGTATGTCAAATGCAGTTTGAATAATTCAAAGAGTTGAGGATCTAGGTCACTTGAAGAAGATATTTGATGATCATATCCTATGGGATTTGTATGCATGAAAGAGATATGATATATTCCTAAAAATGAATAATCCCTTGAACCAAAGATGGGTTCTTCTCCCATGGTTTTGAGAGCTCATGTTTTGAGAAACAGAGTCTCTCTTATCATCAATTTTTCCAGGGGCAAGCATGATCCGTGAACAATTCTAGGTTCATGAAGAGTAAACCATGTTCCCCTTAGATATGAGAAACATGAGTTCTGAAAACCACTCTTGGTTCGTGATGAGAGGTCCCAAGAACCGGTTTGGCTTCGCAAGGAAATGGTATCGTGTATCATTTAGGTTTTTCCATGTGAAGGTCTCACGACCATCTCTACTCTGAAGAAATTTAGAACCATATACCACTTGGTTTGTGAAGGTGAAATACGTACCATCCAGTTATAAAAAGGAGAGTCACACACCACTTGGGAGAACTGTGTACCACTTGGTACATGAAGGAGGTTTTCACTCTTTCTGCGTAAGTGGTCAACATGTCTCGTGCATGAAGAGGATCCTCCAACAATCCTGGTTTGTGAAGGAGGCTTGAATACTCTATGAAAAGAATAACTCCATACCCTCAGTGTGAAAAAGGACAACCCAAATATCACAATAAACCCAATGCAGTGTGTGTGTTTAAAGTACAGTGGAGATCGCATGCATGATGCTCATGCAAATTATATGCATGAGTTGAGACTCCCAAGTGTGCAAGAATAAACCAAATAGTGGACTACCCCCATTATGGTGTGAAGAATATTCATAAATAAACACATACATGAAACATAAAATTGAATGAATTAAATAGGACTTTGGGTGTGCGCTTTAAAAAAAGGGATAGAAGAAGACAAAGAAAAGTACGTACATGCATGCACTCATTATTTGAATAAATTCAAGGAAACATGAGTTTACATTTGTGAAGATATGAGATTTAATAGGTGGATGGAATTTTTATTCTTACATTCATATGTGGAGTCATTTAAAGATAAATACAAAACTATGGGTGCACGTGTGTGATGAAGAATAATTAAATGAAAGGGAGGAGTTTATTCAAATTATACATGTATGATATAATGCATACCTGTGGAGAAGATAGAAGAATAAGTTGACTCTGATGATTACCAGTGATTTGATCATTATTTCTTGAACAACCACAAATAAACATGTCATTATGGATGAAAATAAGATGTTTAAGTCCATTTAGTGATTTCACAAAAGGAGAAGAGTGAATATAAAAGATCATAATTTCGGGACATCGATGCAGACAGTGTCTCATACTGAAAAGATACAAAGACTTCCATGCCAATCTGATGAGGCAACCTTCATGTTGATAAACTGAGTGAAGACCTCTCCAAGGTAGTGATCCATTGGAGTCTACAGAAGTGATCTGAGGGAAGCAATAAGCTATCCATGAACCTTTGAAAAGTAAGTTTGCAAGGGAAAAACTGACTTTTCCTGAAACATTGTAATCTACAACTAGTGAAGATTAGTGGAATTTGATATGACTAGAAACCTGTTGGTGTATGTTCCATAGACGTATCCCATAGTGGTGAACCAAGTAAAAGTGTTTTTATGTCCTTCTTCATTTGAATGTTTTAATTACTTCACATATCCATCATATAGGTTTAGACAAGTCCCTACCAATGTGGGAACAATATCCAATAAAGAGGAGAAAAGGCTGACACCCTGATTCACCCCGCCCCCTCTCAGGGTGGTATAGAATCCTTCAAGGTCCACCTATATAAACACATTTTTATAGTTATCATTTACATAGGCTTGATCATATGGAAGAAAATATTGATTTATGGCACTAGAATATCTAATTTTGTGGGACATTCCAATTTCAATGGTGAGGGCTGTTGAGACTTGATAAAATAGTGAGAGACTTAACAAAACAATGAAATGTTATAATTATGTCTAAAATAAATTATAATCATGAGAATAACTAATAATCCACTCTATTATTTTAGAATAATAACAAGTTCATCAACCACATTATCCCTATTATCAACTCTAGATAAGGATAATCACCTAAATGGATGTAAATTCTATAAATGGTTTAGATTATTATAGGTAGTGTTTTTCCATAAACAAAAATCTTAAATTATTGAAAACTCAATCCTCAAGTCTCCTACTAAGGAGGCAAGTGATGAGGAGTTCACAATCTTTCAAAAACAATTAAATGATGTTGTAGATGTTCAATGTTAAATAATTTCAAAAATTTCTAGAAAAATCATGGAGTTTCATAAATACATAGACTCCTGTATCATAATCCAACATAATTGTGATATTTATTTGGAGATATAAAGATAATAATGGTTTAATATCTACAAAGTGGTCTTCGTGATCAAGATTATAGAAAGTGTGAAAATAGGGCCTCACATAGTGGACTTATTTGCTACATTGAGCATGTATAGGTTCTAGTGTTTTGGTTACACAAAGAAATATGCATTGATATCATAATTTAATCACTCCCTCAGTTCATCTTGAGTTTTTTTGTCAATTTCAATAAAAAAAATATAAATAAGCCTCTCCTAGATCTTCTCATTCTACTTATCCAAGTTGATAAGGATATGAAGAGTGAAAATCCTTCTATCCTTATAGTGAATAAAATGAAAGGTTGGGTGAATATATCCAAGGTTGATTAAATGTCTAATGAATCTTCATAATTCCATTCAATATATAGGAGGATCAATGTGAATGAAAATTAATATAATGATGTCAAATTTTTATTTAGAAAAATGGTCCACTGGTATAAAAACTACACCCAAACTAACAAATAAGGGGAAGATTCAAATTTGTTCATTATCGAGTGTAATCTATCTATTTTAAAAATATTGGTTATTGGATAAAGAATGTAGTGATCACATATGTATTCAAATATATTAACAATGTAGATTCTGTAACCCTAAACAGGGTGTGGTAGATCTATGAGTAGCCAACGGATCTAGACATGATATAGTGGAGATTGGGTACTACCACCTCACATTGCTGATTGGAATGATCATGGTTGAAAAATATTTTTATTAGGTGAATTTAATTACCAAAATCATTATTCTTTTTTCCATACATGATATATATGGATTTATTTTTAAATTTTGAAATTAATGATTCTTCATTTATAAAGAAATAATTTTTACGGTAAGTAATATTTAAAAAATGGCCATTATGTGTAGGATTATAAAAACCAATTAATGGGAATTCATAACAAAAATTATTAATGTGATTCATCCCACAACCAACAATGGAATCATCATCTAGGTCATTTAAATGAAAAGAATTTAACCACGTAACAACAAAATATATATTAGGATTCAATTAAACTAAAACATGTTTGTGTATGTCATGAATGTTTATAAGGAAATATAACCAAGGCCCCACATAGTATAAAATGTAAAAGGGATGAAAATATTCTTAGGCTTGTTCATACCGATGTGTGTGAACTATTTCAAGTTGAATCCAGGGGATGGGTACTCATACATTACAAATTTTACTGATTACTTTAGTATATATGGATTTTTAAACTTAATGAGTTATAGGTCAGATTCTTTGGCTAGATTCAATGAATACAAGAATGATGTTGACAACCAGTTTAGTAAAAAGATTATGTAAATCCACTCATACTGTGTTAGAGAACATCTTAATCAAGAATTAATTGATTATTTATTGAAGTTTCGGATTTTATCCTAACTTAATCCTCCTTATACACCACAATGGAATAGTGTAAGATAAAGGAGGAACTCCATAGAATTAGACATGGTGAGATTAATAATGAGTTATAAGAGACTTCTTTTATCTTTTTTGGGATATGAATTTCAGAAAAAAACATATATAATAAACTGAGTTCCAACATAAGTATCAACTAGTACTCCATATCATCATTTCTATGGAAATAAACCCATGTTGTCACATGTACAAGTGTAGGGTTGTGAATCATATTATAAGGTTATTTATAGAAACTAAATTACACCTTGAGTAACTCAATGTGTATTTATATGGTATCTTAAGGAAGATAAAGTATATTACCTATATGATCCCTCATATAAGAAATTTTTGGTTAACATACATCCCACCTTTATTTAAAGTGATCACATATCTAAACGGGATTGTGGGAGCAAGATATACTTTCATGAGGTCAAGGATCAATATACAAAATATTTGGTACATGAATAGGTTCAACAAAGGCTTGTGGAATAGGAACTTCTAGAGATATATTTATTGCAATGGAGTATGAGTGATGTTAGGGAACAATACAACATCTTTTTGTACTCACTCAGGATGGTGACTCATTATTAGTCAACAATAATGATCTGAGAACCTACATGGAAGGATTAAGTGTTATAGAAGATACCAAAAGGAAAGAAGTTATGAATTATAAAATGGATTTCGTGTACTTGAAAAAAGTATGGGTTTTGGTAGATCATCCAGTGTATATAAATCCTAATGGTTATAAATTAGTATTCAAGATGAAACTAGAAATGGGTGAACAATTTAGTACCTTTAATACATGAATGGTTGCAAACGGGTTTAAGCAATGTCAATTCAAAGACTATGAAAAAAACTTCTCACAAGTTTTTATGATAAACTAGATGTGAATCATACTGTCCATTGAAACGTACCATGAATATGATATTTTTATTATATATATTAGAATATATTTCTCTAATAGGAACCTTCTAGAAGATATCTCTTTGACACAACCAGAAGGGTTTGTGACTCATAAAGATTACAATAAAGTATACAATTTGTAGATATCCATTTATGGGTTAAGTAATGCATCATGATCAAGGAATATTTAATTTTATGGAGCTATAATAAAATTTGGTTTCATAAAGAATTAATGTGATCCATATATATATAATCTATTTAGAGGGAGTGTCTTCATTCTCAGGGTATTTAATATCATTGACAAACAACTCATTGGAAATGAAATATAGTCATATAATCTATTAAATTTTGGTTAAATATATGTTTCTAATTTAATTAAATAGGTATAGAAAAATATATTTGTGGGATAAATATCCATCATGATATATACAAGAGGATGGTTGGCCTAAGACAAATTACAAACATTAATAAGATTATATAGAGTTTTAGTATTGAATAATCCAAGAGGGGACTGTTACCAGTGTCACATGGAATTTATTTTTCCATGAAAATGTGTCCTCACACACATAAATAATGATAGTGGATTCAATAGATTTCATATGCATCAGAAAATGATTAAATCATATATGTTTTTATATATACAAGACTAGATGTGGCCAATACCTTATGTGTGGTTGGAAGATATCAAACTGGCCCAGGTGACCACCCATGGATGGTAGTGAAGACTATCCTTGAGTATCTGAGGCATACTAAGGATATGGTAATGGTCTATTGAGGATATTATGAAATATTAATTAGGGGATATACTATTTATAGTTTCCAAATAGATCAAGATGATCAGAAATCATTCTCATGATGCATCTTTAGTCTCAATGGAGGTGTTGTGAGCTGGAAGAGCTCAAAACAACTAGTGTTCACCGATTCTACAACAGATTAAGAGTATATTTGGGTATCTTAGGTAGAAACAGAATCATTTTATATTGATAAAATCTTTTAGTATATTTATGTGGTTCTTATAAGTAAGGACCCTATCACACTCTATTATGACAATTTTGTAGCATTTTCTCTTTCAAAGGAGGCAAGGTCACGTCAGTGGATGAAAACCATTATTAAGAGATATCATCACTTGGAGGATTTTTCTTATATATGTTACATCACTATTAGGAGAGTTTCTATAGTATAAAATCTAGAAAACCTATTAAATAATGCCTTAACAGATTAGATAAATGATCATCATGTGTGTGCTAGCTAGCTGATTGTTATTATAAGTTGGTAGTAGTCCAAGTGGGTGTCAATTATATTGGGTGTCCTCGAACTAACTATTTATAATCAATATTGAAATAATATTTAAATAAGTTAATATTTATTAAAATATATTAGTATATATCATTCATAATTTTTTCTTAACTTTAATGTAATAATGTCCTAGTGTAGTTATCTCATTAAAAGGGTATAAAAATCCCCACTAAGATTAGAACCTTGAAATTCCATGAGGATATTCTTAAAACATAATATATGTTTAGATAACATTCTATGATGAGGAACATAGAATGTTTACTATCAATTGTGAGTACTCATAAGATGATGGGACTTCATCTCATGATGTTCAGAATTGGTAATATTCAACATGAGAGATTATGATAATAGACCCACTTGTATTAATTCCACTTGTTTATGTGTCATTGGATATTCTTTGTGTATGAGTGAGATTAATGGTTCTAATAAATTAATATGATTATTAATTAATTTCATGAATCACATAATTATATCTATTATTGTAACATGTGAGGACATATGATCATGATGATGTTAGGTGCACTAGTTGCATCATGAAATATATGTTATTAATGAATAAGTCAAATAATGATTTTTCCTTTCCATCATTACAGAAATTGATACTCATCCCTTTGATTTGAATGAAAATGTAGAAATAAATTTAATGTAAATGGTGATGTAGACATATTCATTCCGAATAATCAAAGAAAGATATGTAAAGAATTAAGGTTGATGAACCATGTATACAACCTTCTTGATGATATATAGTGAAAATGGATTATATTACATAGAGATCATTTGTATGTTATTTTTTCATTCCAACATATATCTATGCTCTATGGGTTCTATTACTTATTGTTTTTCAGTAATCATTGAATTTAAACAATCCCACTAAATTTCACTAAGGAAGAGTCCTAGAGGCTCACACTCAAAGTGTTTACATTGATTTTAGGTAAATATTATTTATATTTAACAATTAGAATAAATATTATTCTCCATACTTATAGTTAATATTTATTCAAGATTTATTAAGTGGTCATAAATATTAAATAACTATTTATTATCAAGGTAACTATCTAATTACAAAAATATATATTATTTTTTATCTCTTGTTATTCCAACTATAATAAATAAAAATTTATTTATTAAATTATTTATTTATTTATGAAATTATTAAATAAATATTTTTTTCATTAGTTTTTTAATGGTATATTAATTTATTGACTAAATAAATATTTAATAATGATATTTATTTGGTTATTAGATAAATACTGAGGAGGATGAGTGGGATTAGTTTATATAAGGTGATAAATACTAATTTGTAAGCCCTTAAAATAATATTTATAATTATTCCAATTATAAAACACCATTGAATAAAATAATATTATTATTTTACTACACGGCATGGGGTTTGACAAGGTATAATATATTATTAATGAGGCCTTCTGATATTAGTTGAATATTAAAAAATAACCCTATGATTATTAATGTATTACTAATACATTCTAGAGGATGCTAATCATTATGGATTAAAAATTCCTATCATGATACTCCTCATCACATCCTCTCAAGAATGACTCGAATAAGAGTCATTCCTTCAATCCTAAAGGAACACGAATCAATCGAAGGTGAATAACGTGAGACAATCAATCATCTATGCTAGCACCTAAGGATTCATTAGTGACATTTAGAGATCAAAGGAGCACATGTGGATCACTATTAAAGGGGATCTATTTTGGGTCCTCACAATGCAATGATGTTAAACCAACAAGTATAGAATGTCTAAAATACTAAATGAAGAAAGATCACAATACTAAGGTAATATTTCTTCTTATTCATAAATTAATTATCTAAAGGATATAAAAACTATCATCTCTTGGTTCTAGCATTTAATTTTTCAATATTTTTCAAAAACAATTGCATTGGTCATGAAATTTATATATTGTACATTTTTAATGGTCCATTAAATAAAAAAATGAGTTTTTCATTAGACTAATAGGTGATTCCTCTAAATCTCTAACCATCATAACGAATGTGTCACTTGAGGATGTCATTATATCTCTCATGTGATATTAGATAACTAGGAAAAGAAAATCCAAAAATGAGGAAAATTAGGTCAAAGAAACTAAAATAAAAATTTCATTAAAGGACATCAACAAATTTCTTTATATATGTGACAAAAATATTTCCCATCATTCCAAGAAGATGAAAAGGTTCATAAAAAAATATATTTTCACCACTTCAAAAAGAAAAATCAAGAAATAGATGTCTCTTGATTTCATTTCTAAAATAAGGTTCACATCAATCAGAATTGTCCCTTAAATAATAAGTGTATAAAGATATGAAAAAGTATTAAATCACAAAAAAAATTAATATGGAGTGCTAAAAAATATTATATTCCATCCTTAGAATCAATAAATTAACATTCTAAGTTCCTAATAGGTAATTTTGAGGAATATAATGATGAAAATTATTTATGTTTTAATTAATTTTCTTCCATTTTTTTCAACCTCTTATTTAAGTTATGAAGATATAATTTATTCTAGATATCAATGTCAAAATTCATTTTGTGAACATTGTTCAAAATTTAGGGATATTAAAAAGAAATAAATTCTAACTATTTTTGAAAAATATCAACTTTTTAAAGAAAAATATTATTGGTTTTAAAAATAAAATAACATCCAAACATTATGAATATGGAATCTAAAATTATAGATCTAAAAAAACTCTTTATCAACTATCCCATGTTGATTAACATTTTAATATTATTATGGGGTCACAACATGTAGTTAAAATAAACTATGGAATTACAATTTCAAAATAATCTTGATTTTTCTAAAATTATAAAATTGATTATTTGGTAAAGGGAACATCCCAATATAAATATTGTAATTATTGAATGAAATTCGGGAATATTATTTATGAATAAAATTTTAAAAATAATTAATATGGTAGAACTAAAAATATTCATCTCACATCCTATATTTATAATGGAAAAACGTTTCAAAACAAAATTGGATTCCAATATTGTTATTAGCTAACTAAAGTGGACCCTAGATATGGGTATAACAAAATTAATAAATTAATCATTTATAAACAAGTGTCTCATGGGTAAAAACTAAAAATATACTTGGTATTTGGATAGTGGTTTATTTAGCCATAAGATTGGTGATACTTCTGAGTTCAATCATCATGAAAACATCGATGGAGGAGATGCATTTCTTTGAGATAATTTAAAATGTAAAATCACATGTATTGGTATGACTGGTTTCTCTAATACTACTTTAATTAAATATTTTTTTTTAATATATAGAATAATATCTAATAAGTATTATTCAATTATGTGATAGAGGTGTTAGAATCATTTTTGA
Organism: Viscum album; assembly: GCA_963277665.1. Taxonomy (NCBI): domain Eukaryota; kingdom Viridiplantae; phylum Streptophyta; class Magnoliopsida; order Santalales; family Viscaceae; genus Viscum; species Viscum album. The sequence goes on along the minus strand of CAUJRU010000032.1, from coordinate 152,239 downwards.
AATTATTTTTGAAATGTTTTTTAATTTAGAATGAAACCAAGATGGAATGGATGAATAAAAAATGAAAAATGAGATCACATTATATCTATATTCCTTTAGATTTTCTATATTCTTACCACATGGGTAGGTATACATTTCAAGATTTCATGTCTCCATATCAAAATGAAATCCAAATAATGTAGTGGTATATGACCATCTTCTTTTAGGTATCCAAAGGATTGTGTTACTAGTTGTGAAATTAATACATAAGAATGTTGTAATATATCCTTTATACAACATAAATATCACCTCCTACACCTCATAGGATCCACCCATTTCATTTATTGGAATAACTCTCATAATGATGTAGTCTCCATTATTCATAGTAAAACCATGTTTCATGGTTTTCTAGGTCATCCACACAATTTAGGAAACTGTGTCGAATCCATAAAAATGTGTTTGTCTAATATTTTATAGTTTCTAGCTCACCCCATGAATAGTTTGTAACTGTTCTCTATCATAACCCATGTAATTTAGTCATGGTCCATGGGTATTTAAAATAATTAGATAACAATGGGTCATGCATTTTATGTTCTATTTTACACATTTTTCATATCTCTAACCCTCAGTATGCTCTTAAGGATATCGCTAAAACCTGGAAACATTCCATAACTCATTTAATGAGAGTTTAGCCAAAATTAAAAAAGTACCTCATAAAATCGTTTTGATCTAGCATGCCACTTATATGAACTTAATTTACTGAAATGAGCTCCAAAATTGGATTCATCGTGTCTAAATTTTGTAATGAATCCACTTTCAATTTTAATAATTATAAATAGTGACTTTCATAAAAATTTGGTTTCTAAGGTAAGAGGTCAAAAGTGTTAAAAGTGTTAAAAATAAAATTTTAAGGGTTTAAATTACAATAAATTTTTTTTAAATCCAATTGGATGGTAATATTTTTACATTATCTCATCTCCACTTCAAAGATGAGTTGTTTTGGAGCCAATATGGATTGAATAAGATATTTATATATTTTAGTATTTTCAAGAATACCAATTGTGTCCTATATCTCACTTATAATAAGACACCCACTCTTATCCCTTACATGCACATGAATAACCCCTTACCTCAACCCATCCCTGCCTAAATATTTCTCAAACACCCCCCCCACAAACACACAAAAAATATCCCAGATGTACTGGTTTGATCATATTTCCATCCTAAAAATGAGTTATGCTTAAACATAATAATCTTTTCCAAATAAGATATATAGTTCATAACAATAAAAAATAGAAATGATAAAAATTTAAGCGTTATCAAATGTTTTTTTCATGTCTTATACTAGTCATTCACAATTTGGGGGGCCATAACCCTTATACACAATTGGTAATTTATGGCTTCCTTTGAAGCTCACATGGTCTATACTAAACCATGAACTTCCCATGAAAACCAAACCATGCGTGAAAAAAATAATATAATAAGGAAACTATAAAATTTGACAATGTTATCCATGTAAAGGTAACCCCACATGGTTTAAAAACCATGAATATAATGAATTTACCATATAAGGGTTGGTTTCATGGTTCACCAACTGTTTGATGACTGAGCATAAATAATGCACTGAGAAAAAAAAAACCTATAATTTTTAAACCCATAAAATAAAAACTCTCCAATAATTTAAATTATCCTAAAAAGGCTAACTTTTAATGAAATAAACCCATAAGATACATGTGTGTTGTCACAGGCACACCATCACCTGGAACCTAGTTTTTATTCTACTTCTAGAATATTTGGTTGAGTCTCCCCCTACTCATCATCCTCCTATACTACCACTTATTTTTCAAGTTAATGGTTTTCTAACATCAACTCCTCTTTAGTGGTTAGTTGTACTAGTATCAGTGTTGGGTTAGGAATTGATTCACCAATACTATTTCATTGAAACATTATAGGATTTAGAATAACCTCAATCATCTGGTTCTAATGGCACATGACATATCTTCTTATAATCACCTTCTTCTCCTTTTGATTAAAAAACTTGTATCAAGACTCCTAATTTACATAGTATATGATGAATCATATAGTATATATCTTATAATTGATTCCCATTTTGATATATATTTAGACAGTAAATATATAAATACTCATAAATAAGAGTAATATAGATGTTTTCCAAAAAAATCTAATTTTGAATCCTAAAATTTTGAGGGATTTATGGTGATTTGTTAATGAAGAATCAAGAAACCTAAATATATTCTCCCTATAATATATTTGGTATCTTAGTCATAAATATCATGCTTCTAGACTTCTTCATGGTGGTTCTATTTATCTATTTTGTTACTTTTTTGTGTTATGGGATTCGATGGACCATCCACTCATTTTGGATTCCCAGGATCCTATAATTAGAATATAACACTATAAATGTGTACTATACTCTGTTATATAAATGTTTTAAATTTATATTTCTTCTATTTTAACACTCAACTATGATGTAGAACAGTATAACATAATCCTTATTTCATAAAAATATCACCCACACATTTTGAGATGCATCATTAATAAAAGTTTGAAAATATTTTTTATCTATTAGTGAATTATCTAATATTTCTCTCTTAAACCCCATTTAAATTAATATAATCTATTAATTTCATGGTGTTTCAATTACAAATTCCAATTCCACCCTCTATGGTACTCATAACCATAGAAATATTGTTTAAAAAAAATATAACCTTATCTTTTTGTATTTATCCAGAATCACTATCTTCCATATTCGTATTTTTAATAATGATTCAATAATATTCTTATCTATACTAAAATGATTATTAAATGTAATTTTTAATTATCTTTGACTTTTTAAAAATGTGTAAAAACGAATATTTTTAACATATTCCATACATGACACTTTTAACTCCCTATACGAAACTGTGAAAAGAATGTTTTTTAAAATTTTTCACTAAACCAACTTTTCCTTCTTCTATTATTGTTATTTATTATAATACTTCCATTAAAATTACATAGTTTTAAAAAAATATTAATTTATGATTTTTTTATATCTTATACCAAATTAAATGGATATTACTTTATTAGATGTTTAGAAAAGGGATTTTATTTCAAGTATGTATATTTTATTCTTCCACTCGATGTTTTATTACTTAATCATATTTTATAATTAAAAATTATTTTATTGTAAATTATTTTATAAAAATGTTTTAAAAGTCTCATTAATTACTCATGAAAAAGAATTTGGATGTGACTTTTAAGGTGGTTTTTTAAACAAATTTACAGAAGTATTATAAAATTTAATTTTAATGATTCACTTCCATTTTCCCCTATAATTCTCAAAATACATTCCTTAAATAAAAAACCTTTGTTTCTAAATAATCAGTTGTATTACTTCATCACTTATTAATTTTTTAGTTATACCTCAATTTGTACACAATGACTTATTCATAGTTTAATCACTATATTCTAAATATGGTCTCTATAACTCTCTTTCTGTAATTTGATTATATATTTTTACTTCATGTTAATTTTAATTATTATCATGGATATATTCTACATCATTTCTATTATTGAATTGAAGCATACCCATTACTCTATATAGTTTAAAACCCCTATTTTATATATTTCATATTTTTTTCCATTTACCAATGAATATAGATTATTTATTGATCAAGTAAGTACTAATTATCCACATACTCATTAGTTTTATATGAATGTTTATTGAATGATAAGTTAGAATGATTATGTAATGTGGAATTTATATAAATCTTGTATGATAGTTTCTTAAAAATGGGTGGTTATTGATTACTAAGGTATGTTGATTATTTATTATTTATTCACTATTTTTTTATATTTAATAACTTAGACTTATTTTGTGGTGGATGGGGACCAAAATGCTCTCTTAATGCATGTGTAGGCCTCATGGGACAAATTAGATTGAGTATTTTGTGTATATATCAAAATTATTTAATATGTCTTGGCATAATGAATTTATGTTAAACTTATGATGTTTGAAATTATTTATTTCTTTACAAAGAAATATTTTATTATTGTATAGTTTTCTTCATAATTAGAAAATTAACCTTTATAGGCCATCATAACAAATCAATATAGGTCTTTAGCATCCTCCATCTGACTACATTTGGCAATCACACTTTGCTAATTGCTAAAGTGAAAAAGAGACAACCAATGGTGGTCTCTATAGAAGTCTAAAGACGACCGTGATGGTTTTTATGGGGTAGGGATTTAGTGGATTCCATAGGTGGCCACTAAATATTTATATTATTGTATTCTCCACTATTGATCTCTAATTCTCCGATAATGGAAAATAATTAGCTACTATAACAGGCAACCACTAGATTTAATTTTTTTTAAAAAAAATTACATTTTAAATTCCTTGATGAATAAAAAAATGAATAAAAAAATATGTAGAAAACTTAATATTCTTCCAATCATATTTCTCAATTAACCAATAGATACAATATAAAAGAAAATTAAATAAATAAAATATAAATTAATATGTATAAAAAAATAATAAAATTAATTAGTTTAATATATATAGAATAATCAATATAGTTTGGGATTTTTTATGAACATAAATAATCATAAATACATAAATTATTCAATTATAATCTAAAATATTGAATTACACTATTTAATTATAAGTTTAAAAATGACTATTAATGTTGAAAAACATGTTTTCCGCATACCGATCAATTCGGGGATTGTATTGACATACGAAAGATTCCAAAAAATCACAAATTATTTGAGGAATGATATCCTATATTTATCCATTAATTATATTTTGATTGTGCCTTTTTTGGACCCCTAATAGGGGATATGTCATGTTAGTATAACTAGACAATATTACCCATTGTTTCTATAATATATGGATACACAAGCATCCTAAGGATGTAGTGTTGATTCTTAAATATCAATAATGAACCGGTTATTCTTCTCTTGAAATTTCATATCAATAAAATTTGGTTTTATTTGTGTTGGCCCCTTTTACATTATTCATCACCAAACTCTAAATCTGAGGGATAAAGTATACTTTCAACCATACATATCAATTCGATTGTCCAATCAATGTGCTGATTATTCCAACATATTTTAAATGAAATAAATATTTTTTCCCTAATATATCTTATTAATCATAGCTTATTTGGTAAGTTTTTTCTTTTATACACATGATTTCCCCTTTATCAAAAAATAATAATAATGTCAAATCATACCATAGGACATACCAATCAATTTGGGCATCAGATTGATGTTTGGTTGATTATAATAGATCATAAATTATTCAAATATTTTTCTCCTTTTTTTTCATGTCTATCATATTTTTTTTCTCGGTTTCCCCCTAACAAGTGATGTCATTTTAATAAAACAAAACAATTTTACACAATGTTTTCTATTATACCAATGTACAAGAGCATATGATGGATGCATAATTGATACATTCTGGTCAAAAATGACTTAGTGATCATTATATCATGTTACCATGTCAATCCATGTGTGTTTTCTTGGTATTCCTCCTTTAACATGATTTGTTACTTAATTCCCAATTTGAGAGACAAACACCACTTTAGATCATACCGTGCAATTCAAGTATTTGGTTGACATGTAGATGGTTCCTATAGATTTTAGATGAAATAAAGATCATTATCCTAATATTTCATGTCAGTCAAATAACTTTTGGCCATTTTTACCCCTACATACATGTTCTTTATAAAAAAACATGGATACTTATTGCATATTACATCATATCCATTATCAATTTTATGAGTGAGAAAGATAAGAACAGATTGAGATTTCCGAGGTTATATTCATGATAAAGCTTATATAAAGTGTTTCAACTGGGCCTCAAGTGGTCAAACTTATTTAATAGATTGACTATATAGAGGTTATAGTGTTTAGGCAACCTAATGAACTATTCATTAATCTAATTATTTATTCACTCCCTTAGATATTCTTGAGTTTTATTGTCAATTTCAATATAAAAAACATGGATAAGTCTCTCCATGATCATATCACTTCAATCCACCAATTTGAGAGTGATATGAATAATGGGAATCCTTATATATTTATGGTTAATAAAATAAAATTCTAGTTGAAGATATCCAAGGCTAATTCCATGTCTAAATCATCTTCACAATGCCCTCCAATGAAGAGGTGGTTAAGGGGAATGAAAATGAACATGATGCTATCTAATTTTCATGTGGAAAAAAGGGTCATTGGTAATAAAACTACACCAAAACTTAGAAGAAAGTAGATGGATAAAGTGTATTTATTATCGAGTGTAATGTATCTATTAAACCATATTTTTTATTAGATAAAGCTTGTGGTTATAAAATATGTATTCAAATATGGGAACCAAGTTGATTCTGTAATACTGCATGAGGTACGGTAGATATATGAGTATCCAATAGATCTGGAAAAGATATAGAGGCTATTGGGGACTACCACCTAATGTTTTTGACTCGAATGATCTTGGTTATAAATGATTATTATTATGTTCATCTAGTTAAAAAAAATTGTTCCAATGTCCATAAATGTTACGTGTGGATTTATTTTCACATTCTGAAATACATCTTTCTTCATAAAAAAAAATAAATACTTTTTATGGTATGGTATATTTAAATAATATACTTTAAGTGTTAGATTACATAATACTAATAATGGAAATTTATATCAAATAAAATTAATGTGATTCATACCATAACCAACAATTTCATTACTAGATATTTCACGTAAATAAAATGAATATGACCAGGTTACAAAAAAATTATATTTTGATTCATTTAAACTAAAACCAATTTGTGTATGTTATGCACATTTACAAGGAAAAATGAAAAAACCCCCATTTAGTTGAATATGTGAAAGTACCACTAAGCTTCTTGAGTTTTTTGATAATAATGTGTGTGGAGTATTTCTTGTTAAATATATTGGTGGGTACTCATACATCATAACTTTTACTGATGACTTTAAAAGATATATATATTTCTACTTAATGAGGTATATGTCAGATTCTTCTAACAAATTCAGGGAATATAAGAATGATTCTAGAAACAAGTTTAGAAAAATGATTATGAAACTCCACTTAGACCATGCTAGATAGTATCTTAATAAGGAATTCATTGATTAATTGTTAGATTTTAGGCTTTTATCCCAACTCACTCCTCCTTATACACTATAATTGAATGGTGTGAGTGAAAGGAGGAGCAACATGGTGTTAGACATGGTGAGATCGATAATGAGTCATTTGAGTCTTCCATTATCCTTTTTGGGATACACATTACAAACAAATACATATCTACTAATGTGACTTCCATCTTAAGAAGAAATCGGCACTCCATATCATATATGGTGTTGAAATAAACCCATATTTCCTCATGTACAATTATGGGGTTGTTAATCGTGTGTTAAGGCTATATCTAGCAACCATATTTCACCTTTCGGAACTAAGTGTATCTTTATAGGGTATCTGAAGGAAGCTAAAGTATATTACCTACATAATCCCTCAGATATGAAAGTTTTGGTTAAAAAAATCCCACCCTTATTGAAAGGGATCACGTCTCTAATGGATATTGTGGGATAGAGATAGACTTCAATGAGGTTGAGGATCAAGATACAGAAGATATGGCACATGAATATATTAAAAAAATCCCTATAGAAGAGTATATTCTAGAGATACATTTACTTTAAAGGAGTATGAGTGTGGTTAGAGAAAAAGAACAATATTATTTTCAATTGCCTATGTATGGTGACTCATTATCAGCTAATAATAGTGATCATGTAACATATAAGGAAAAAATAAGTGGTACATAAGATACCTAATGGTAAGAAGTTATGATTTATGAAATGGATTCCATGTACTATAACCATGTATGGGTTTTGGTATATCCACCCATGGATGTAAATTATATTGGTTGTAAATGGTTATTCAGAATGAAATTGGACATGGATGGAAAATTTAGTACTTTTAATACATGACTGGTTTCAAAAGGGTTTAAATAATGTTAAGGCATAGAATATGAAAAAACCAGTTCACCGATTCCTATTCTAAAATAAATCTGAATTATACATTCCATAGAAAATTACTATGACTATAAGAATTAGAATATGGATGTAAAAAAATATTTCCCTAATAGTAGCCTTTAGGAAGATGTCACTATGCCACAATTATAAGGGTTTTTGAATCTAAAGGATGGCAACAAATTAAAAGCATCATGGTAATGGATCATTTTATTTGATTATGCCATCATTGAATTTGGTTTCATAATGAATTAATTTCATTCATCTATCTATAAGAGATTTATATGGCGTGTGGTCATTCTCAAGATAGTTCATATCATTGAAATGAAACTTATTAGAAACAAAAATCTTTTCTTACAATTTCTTAACACATAGTTTAATACAAGCTTCTTCTTAGAGGTAATAGGTGGAGCGACATATATTCTTGGGATGAAGATCTATTATGATAGATCATACATGATTCCTGGATAATGAAAAAGTAAATATTTTAACAAGATTATATATAGTTTTAGTGTGGAACAATCCAAGAGGGGATTATTACTAGTGACATATGGAATTCAACTTTCCCCAAAAATGTGCCCTGAGACATAAGTGGAAAGACAGAGTTTGGAAAGGATTTCATAAGATTTGGTGATTGTGTCAATCATATATGTTATTCCATGTGAATGAATTTATATCTCCAACACTATAAGAATTGTTGAAAGATATCTATAAGGCCCCAGCCTTAAACCTCACATAATATTGAATTAAATGAATAATTAACATTGAGGATCTTTTCAGGTTTAGAGTTTTAGAGAATTAGGACATAACTATTACATCTCAAAAGATTATAAAGTATAAACTTCTACTAAGTTTCCATAAAATAAAAACTCTTGAAAAAAAACATGTCTATTTCTATGTTTTATGTAGCATGACTTTCCCTTGATCCCATACTTGACCCTATTCCACGTTAAGTCCTGTGAAAAACATTTCAAAAACTTGGGATGAGCATAAAAATATCAGTAAGGGATACACAAAGAATGAAAACTGTTAGTTTTTCAAAACAACAAGTAAACCATGTATACTTTATCAAAGTAATACTTTTCACCTTTTCGAAGTAGTAAAAACTCTTCACTGAATAAAAGTTCATTACTTACCCTTCTGTTACCAAACGATTACCATAAAACCCATATAAAGATCACATAACATATAAAGGTAACTTGGGACATAAACATTACTTAAGTGGAAGAACCATAAGGTCGACTTCCACACATATCACTTAATGGAATAGCCATTCGGCCAACTTCCATACATACTTAATGGAATAGACATACGGCCGACTTCCATACCCAATGCATTGGAGGTTATAACGTAACCACTCGTCCTGGTATTCACGGCACCACCTGTCATATGGTTTATCACGTAACCACCCGTAAAAAGTCCAAGAACCATTATAAAATTATAACACATAAAACCAACATAAAGGAATGATAACATTTCCACATATCAATCACAATATATCATTTAAATATATTGACATAATAGAATTTTTTATCAAAACCATTTTTAATACCAAAATACAAAAAAAAACGTATATGGTATTTATTTTATTTTAAAAACATTACGTCTTGTTGAGGAATCCAAAGATCAAATAATACTCGCGGCGGCAGAAAAGGTCGTTGTCACCGAGTACGTAAAAAGAAACATTCCTTTTTTTCGTTTAGTAAAACGCTTCGTAGAAAAAAGATTCCTTTTGAATAAATGTAAAAGTCAAAGGGTTTTATACACCATATAAAAGAAAGTTGTGTATAAAACAAAATATTCCTCAATGAAAGGAGATTGAGACGAAGTCCCATATAAAGACGGTATCCTTGGATTAAGGATAAATTAATTACGTAATTATGTGTGACAAATGAATACCCCAAATATTAGTGGATATTAAGTGTAAAAAAATCAGAGGCTATTCACACATATTCATAGAACGCCACATTCAAGGAGTGAAAGTTTATCCCAATGAATCAAAAATGGGTTAATAAGTTCCCTCACAAAAATTCGACAGCCTAACGGCGTCACTTCAAAATTCAGAAAATGAGTTGATGAGAGAGAAAATGGTATCTCATCACTTGGACATAAAATTTACATAAATAAGGATATATAAGAACATATCCCAACATAATAGCATGTGAAAAAAAAGACATAACAAACGAAGTCTTTTAACAAGAGGAGGGTGAAAGGTTCCCTTACCGACATGGGTATCTTTCGAAACATACACCCCGTGAAAGAAGGACAATACAACATTGATGTAAATACTCATAAATGAAAGTATATTACACAATGATTAAAAATAATGGACAGTACATACACCACTCAAAGGACATTGTGGCAAATGTAGCATAAATATCACGGGAATAAAAGTGAGATGAAAAATTGCTTACGAAAACTCGGTAGCCTAACGGCGCCACAAAAATGGATTGATGAGATCAAATAGGGTCTCTCATCATATTAACATAAATTTTAAAGAAAGAGGAATATAAAATAACATCCCCCAACATAACAAATAGGAGCTTAAAATAAGTGACATAAAGTAGAGTACTTAAAAAGAATGAGAGACGTTAAATCTCTTACGAAAATTCGGCAGCCTAACAGTGCCACTCAAAACATCCAAAATAGATTTCTGAGAGAGAATAGGGTCTCCCATCATATTAACATAAAAATTTCAGTAAGATAAATATAAAATAACATCCCAATAACAAGAAATATTATCTTTAAAAGGAATGACATAATAGAGTGTACTTAAAAAGAAAGAGAGGAGTAGGATCCCTTACCTCGTGTCCGACATGACTCGATCGTTCTTTAATATCCTGAATAATAAAATTTTGTCAATTTATAATTTCTTAAAGACCTAATTTAAATATTATTATTCATTTCATATCACATATTATAATGTTATAATAATTGGTTAATAAAGTGAGTTCGTATCAGACGTTTTTGTCGATGTTCAGTACATGAGTAAAAATTGAACTTGTTGGAAAAGAGTTTTCCATGTAGTTATAGGTACATCATTTCCAGAATAGTATTTATGTTTTAAATATCATATATATCCAGTATATATTCAGTTTATACTATTCCATAGCATTTGGAGATAAAAAATTAAAAGCACCGTTCATGGAGACAGTAGGCCGTACGTACGCATGAACGCTACTTTCATTTTTTGTCATATTAATGGAATTAAAACAAAATGAGATATATATATATATATATGTTATAATTCCAGAATTATATCCATAATTTATATGTAATATATTACATATATATCCATTATATATATGTACTTATAATAGTACATAACATTTTGAGATAAGAAATGAAATGTACCGTTCATGGAGACGGTAAGCCGTACGTACGCATGAACGCTACTTCCATTTTTATTTAATATTTAATGGAATTAAAGCATAATGATACATAATAGTATTTTAATTCCAATATGGTATCATATATAATATCATTAAATATATCCTTTATACGTACCACATATGGTATTAACGAATCAAATCACTTTGAGGGGGCGGTAGTCCGCACTTCCTTAAATGAAGATATCTCGTTTACCCATAATGGAAACCATAAAGGTATGCCATAAATGAAAAATAAAGAATCTTAAGTAAAAAATAAACATATTATAAATCATATATAAATATAGTTTCATCTTAATGGCCACCATTGAAGGTGTTAAAAGAATGTTGAACAATCATCGTTTCGGGAGGCAGAAATTTGTCATCCACAGAAACAGTATGTTCTTTAACCATTAGATGTAGGTGTGTGTAAGTATAGCTCTAATCCTTCATATAACAACATCTTAGTAAATTTAAGATACTTTATTTGTTACAAAATAAATTAATAAAAAGAGTTTAGGGGTTTGGAGAAGTAAAATAAAACAAAAGGACAAAAGTGAAGACATTACCTTAAAATCAGGTAACTCCCTTTGGTTTGAGCTCAAAGGCTTCCTTGGGAAGCCTTCTGCCCAAAGTGAGGCTTCAAGGAGTTAAATATGGATGTGGAGAGACAAAATGGGCAGGGTTTGGCCGAGCCAAAGGCTTTGGAAGTGTGGGTAAGGAGGTAGAGGTGGGGGGCCTTTTATAAGAGGAGAGGAGGGGCACTCTTAGAAAGTAAAGAAATGTTACATTATTTTAGAATGCGTTTAGGATTTTAATGGACTCACATTTATGTGGTTAGAGGATAAGGTGATAAGGGTTATAAATCCACCCATCCAATAGGTTTTGGACATGTGTAGGTATTAGATTTTAAATTATCTTTCCATTTTATTTAAATCGTTAAATAATGAGGTCATCGCTGGATCATCATGATATTATAAATAATTTAATTTATTTAAGGTCTAAAAATTTTAAAAAAAATACTATGATGTAGGAAATCTTATTATATTTCCATTTATTATTTATAGTCAAAAATATTACTTGTATAACCCCATGTAAAAATTGTTTTAGTAAAACATCTCATGCTTGTGTCATTTTTACTTTAACATTAAATAAAAAGATATTTATGTCATTTTCCAACCAAAGTGGCTCCATTGGGTCCCCAAGTTGACCCATGGATTTCCTGGTTCGGCCATGACACATCAAATGAGGGTAGGACATGTTTCTAGGTCATTTAATTTTATTAAAACATTATTCTTACCTTAAACTACACTAATTACCTCTAATCGCGATAAAAAACTTAATAAGTTACTATTCACCAAAAAATTATATTAATCCCATTGAACCACATTTTACTTCTTAATGACAACCATGTATGTCGGATTTTTGAAATTCAAAACACAAAGATGAAAAAATTTCATTTAAACAGAAAATCAGTTTTTATAAGTACCACTTAGTGGTTTCACTAATCATAAAAAATTGAAGTTTTTCAGAAAATTACCAAAAGTTCACCCTAAGATATATTTGATATTCAGAATTCAAAAATGATGGCTATTTTAAAAAATTCAAAACATATAAGTTTCATTAATTAATTTAATAATTAATTCCCACTGTCAAAACAAATAGCGTGTTTTTATGAAACAAAATGTATCAAAAGATTGACACTAGTTTAAGTCCGATTTCAAAGTGAAATTAATTTCAATGAAAACTATTGGATTAAATGGGAAAAATATATTCTAATTTCAATTTAAAACCAATTCAAAAGATAATCTAATCATATAAATAAATTATATTAAAAGTGTTTTTGAATTAAAATACAACATTTTTCACTATTCATTAAAAATTGAAATTTTTCGGAAAAATACCAAAAATTTAGACAAAGTAAATTTTGATGTCCTGATTCTAAAGAAGAATTTTATTTTGTCAAATATAACATATAAAATTGTCAAAAGGTGGATTTAAAATAGTTTCACCATCAAAAGGCGGTTAATCGACCTTTTAAAGAATATTAGAATGTTTACGCTTAAAATTGGATTCATTTGAATTTTTAATCCACTAACATTTATTGTAAAAAGTAAAAATATTTGACAAAAATATAAAATCATTTTGTATTTAGTTCTGTTCATTCCCTCCATTACAATGGCTAGGTGTTAACTACTATTTAAAATAATGTTATTTTATTATTAGAGTGCAATGTATGATTCCCAAGAAACTCATTGTTACGTGTTGGGTATTCCATTGAGCATAGTGTCCCCTTTAAAGTAATATTAATATTTTATTCAAAAATATGGATAAATGTGAAAATGTCATACTCTTTATTTACCTGGGGTGTTACATCCTTCCCCCCTTTCGGGAATTGTGTTCTCGTAATTTTAAAATTGAGCTTGGGAACATCCTTGAAAGTCCCACATTGGAACAAGAGTCGGTAAAACAATCACTTTAAAATAAAGAAAGATAAGCACAGAGGTCACTCGAGTTAACCCATAATAGGATTCCATGTAGGAAAACATGGACATGGTGGAGAAAACATAGGGTCATGCTCTGATGGAGAGTGATAGAAAACATGTTTAAGAGAAATTTAACCACAAGAAAATCACAAACTTGTGATGGGTTAAACGGTATTCGATTCCCCAGTAGGAAAAGTTAATAGAAAACATTTTTGTTTTAAGTTACTTTTTATTGAGGAATTTATTTATGAGCTTAACTAAAACATAAGGAAGAATACATAATTGTCATGTTGACTTTCAACTTTTACTAGATTTCTTACACGAACTCATATTTTCTCCAAAAGTCGAGTATTTAGGAAGACCTTTTCACATTAAGAGTACTATAATCAACTTCTAGAGAATCACCTAATCCACAAAAGAGAACTATATATTTCACATTACTTTAGACAAAATCCAAAACCAAAACCAAAAAGGTTAGTACAAGATCAGATAATCCAGAAAAGGATAACCCTTTATAAAAATAAAATCTATTCTTAATCTCCAAAATTTGTCCAACAAAACCCAAAGTTCAACAAGGACCATTTGATAAACAATTTGTCCATAAAATTCTTCAAAGTAAACCAATCTAAGATTGAAACCCAAATATTTGAAGGATTTAGTCACATAGTCTTCCAAGTTAAATCGTAACATTTATCTCCAAACAACATTAGTTTCTCCTAAAGTCTCGTATTGAAAATTAATTATCCTAATCACATATCCTCCATGATAGGTTAATAATTTTCATAAATAACCCAAAATCAACTTACTATTAATTCATAAAATCATCTAACTAAAAAGAATCAATCAAACTAACCAAAGACTTCACGTAGTCCAGTGGTAGGCGATAAATACCAGTCACACTTTGGTTGTGGGTTTGATTCCCACAGCTTTGTTCGACATGATGGGTTGTCACACGGTCTGCGTGTTGTCCTTTTTCCAAAACTATATAATTTTAAAACATTCCCCAAAATGAGATAAAATCTTCAAAAATGATCATAACATATTTTAACCTCAAGTTTGTCTCATGCCTTTCATTTTCCAGCATAACATATAATAACCCATAATTACCTCAAAAGTAAGGATCATATAAACCCTAATGGTTACCTTTATAATTATTACCTGAACTTCCACATCGATTGGTAATCTCATACCTGATGCATTACAGAACATACCAAGGATCAAGTGGTTGATCATGACTCCTTATAGTTGGTTTAGAACAACCACAAGTTTCCTCATTGAATACCCAATTTCATCCAGTCTCTTAATCAGAGAACCACCACAGTTTCCTTCAAACCTATTGTCACTTTGGTACCTGCTAGATCCATCCATTCACTAAAAACAGAAATTTCAGTGTGAGTATATCAACAAAACCATCATGTACTAATGAGGGAGACAAACACTAAGATATACTTACTCATTAACTTTATCTAAAACTAGGACTCTTTCTGAAATACTATCCATTATGGTACTGTCACTTATGCTTAGAGAATACCCTAACCTCTAAATTTATCTAAACCGACCTCTGATACCAACTATAAGGCCCCGGCCTTAAACCTTACTTAATATTGAATTAAATGAATAATTCACATTGAGGATATTTTCAGGTTTAGAGTTTTATAGAATTAGGACATAACTATTACATCTCAAAAGATTACAAAGTAGAAACTTCTACTAAGTTTCCATAAAATAAAAACTCTTAAAAATAAACATGTCTAGTTCCATGTTTTAGGTAGCATGACTTTCCCTTGATCCCATCCTTGACCCTATTCCACGTTAAGTCCTGTGAAAAACATTTCAAAAACTTGGGATGAGCATAAAAAGCTCAGTAAGGGATACACAAAGAATGAAAACTGTTAGTTTTTCAAAACAACAAGTAAACCATGTATACTTTATCAAAGTAATAATTTTCACCTTTTCGAAGTAGTAAAAACTATTCACTGAATAAAAGTTCATTACTTAACCTTCTGTAACCAAAAGATTACCATAGAACCCATATAAAGATCACATAACATATAACGGTAACTTGGGACATAAACATACTTGAGTGGAAGAACCATAAGTTCGACTTCCACACATATCACTTAATGGAATAGCCATTCGGCCAACTTCCATACATACTTAATGGAATAGCCATACGGCCGACTTCCATACCCAATGCATTGGAGGTTATAACGTAACCACCCATCCTGGTATTCACGGCACCACCCGTCATATGGTTTATCACGTAACCACCCGTAAAATGTCCAAGTACCATTATAAAATTATAACACATAAAACCAACATAAAGGAATGATAACATTTCCACATTTCAATAACAATATATCATTTAAATATATTGACATAATAGAATTTTTTATCAAAACCATTTTCAATACCAAAATACAAAAAAAAGTATATGGTATTTATTTTATTTTATAAAACATTACGGCTTGTTGAGGAAGCCAAAGATCAAATAATACTCGCGACGGCAGAAAATGTCGTTCTCACTTCGTACGTAAAAAGAAACATTATTTTTTTTGTTTAGTAAAATTCTTCGTAGAAAAAATATTCCTTTTGAATAAATGTAAAAGTAAAAGGGTTTTATAAACCATATAAAAAAAGTTGTGTATAAAACAAAATATGCCTCAATGAAAGGAGATTGAGACGAAGTCCCATAAAAAGACGGTATCCTTGGATTAGGGATAAATCAATTACGTAATTGGTCCAGACATCTGCAATCTGATGAGGGATATTTGGGCAGGGAAAACTGACCTGTCTTCTCTTAATGAAACTATTCTTACCCTCATTCCCAAGATGAAAAATCCGCAAGGGGTTTCGGACTTTCGACCTATCAGTCTGTGCAATGTTTTGTATAAGATCTTTTCGAAGATCCTGGCGAATCGGTTGCGTCCATGGTTACCCGACGTCATTTCAGAGAACCAAATCGCTTTTATGGAAAAAAGGTTATTCAATGATAATGCCATTATTGCTCATGAAATTTTTCATTCCATGAAAACACGAACACGAGCAAAGAGAGGGATCATGTCTTGGAAATTGGATATGGCTAAGGCCTATGATAGAGTGGAATGGAACTTCCTCGAATTTGTGATGCTCAAGATGGGTTTCTGCACCAAATGGATTGACATGATCATGCAATGCGTCTCGTGAGTGTCCTTCTGTATTAATGTCAACGGGGTGCTCACCCGAGGCTTTTTCCCGTCCCGTGGGCTTCGCCAGGGAGATCCTCTTTCACCTTTCCTCTTTATTTTAGTGGATGATGTGTTTTCTATCCTCCATTCCAGGGTAGCTTCGTCTTCCAGAATTAATGGGGTGAAAGTGTGCCGCAAGGGCCCTCCGATCTCCCACCTCTTCTTCACCGATGATTGCCTTCTATTTTCCCGAGCTACCCCTAATGAGTGTACTGCAATCTTCCAGGCGATTCAACAGTATGAACGGGCTTCAGGACAAATGATCAACTAGAGTAAATCAGAAATTTCTTTCATCTCTGGAGTACCTCATCCAAAAAGAGAAGAACTCTGCTCTTTAGCCAGCATCCCTGGGGTCGATAAGCACCAGAAGTATCTTGGGCTCCCGACAGTGGTTGGACGGTCAAAGAAAGAAATCTGTTCAGCTATTGTGGATCGAATTGAAAGAAAAAAACAAGGCTGGACCCCCAAAAAAATCTCCAAGGCCGGGAAGGAAACCCTCATCAAGGCGGTACTTCAATCTTTCCCAAGCTATTTGATGTCTATTTTTAAACATCCTGACGTGGTGCTTTCACAGATTCAATCCAGCACATCTAACTTCTGGTGGGGTCGAAAGGACGGAAAAAATAAAGTCTATTGGATCACCTGGTCTGCTCTCTGCCAACCAAAATCTAAAGGCAGAATGGGCTTCCGGGACCTTTCTCTTTTTAATGATGCTTTGCTGGCTAAACAAGGTTGGCGCATGATTAATAACCCATCATCCCTATGCACGCGAGTTCTCCGGGATAAATATTTCCCACATAAGGATTTCTTGGATTCCCATCTTGGCTATCGACCCAGTTGTCTCTGGAGAAGCATTTGGGGTGTTCGCAATCTTCTTAAGAAAGGAATAGGCTGGAGTATTGGGAATGGTTTAACGGTCAAGATTTGGACTGATCCATGTCTTATTGATCAGGAAGGTGCGAAGGCATCATCCCCTATTTATCCAGGCTCCGAACATGCCACAGTCTGTTGTCTTTTTGATAATCAAGGGGCGGGATGGTGTCTGGAAAAACTCTCTTCATGGTTTAATGAGAGGGATAGGAGAATTATTCTGAGTATCCCCTGTGTGCCAGACGCAGGGCCAGATCATCTCTACTGGACAAACGACACCTCAGGAGAGTACACGGTGAAATCTGGCTACCGGCGAGCTCTCACTGCTCAAATTACAGAAGGAGATGCGAGGCCCTGGACATCAATTTGGAAGCTTAATGTTCCCCCTAAAGTCCACTTTTTCTGGTGGCAGGTGTACACCGGTTTCCTTCCTACTAAGAGCCTCCTATCCTACAGACACTTGTCAAATGACAACTCATGCCCCTTCTGCCCTACTGTGCCTGAATCCCCTCTCCATGCTCTCATTCAATGCCCCGGGGCTCAGGAGGTTTAGAATGGCTGGGGATCTACTACGGAGCTGTCCCTGGACGTCGCCTAGGATCTTACCTCTCTCCTGATGCGATGGTGGTCCTCCTTTTCACCGGATAAAGTATGTGCCCTATGCATTCTGACTTGGATTATCTAGGATATGCGAAACGAGGCCATTTTCAATCTTTTTCGGAGGCCCCCCAGATTTTGGATTGACCGGGCATCATCATGGATTGCAGTTTGGAAGAACCACCCTGAGCAGCAAAGACTTTTCACCCCCTCTCCTCATTCCCAACATTGGTTCCCCCCACCAGAAGGGATTATTAAGATCAATGTGGATGCCTCTCTCCCTAAGGATGGCCCAGTTGGACTAGGTTTGCTGGCCCGAGACAACCAGGGAAATCTTATCACAGCCAAATACGAAGCACGCTACACACTTTGGGAGTCCTCAATTGCGGAGACCGCTACCATCCTCGCTAGGTTAAACTTCGCAAAATACCGCGGTTGGGATTCCATTCACATTGAATCTGATTGTCTCACCATAATCAATGCCATCAATCTTACTGACGGCGGGCTTCAACCTTTCGGCTCCATTACTCGGTGCATTCACTCTCTGAGACAAGGCTTCACATCCTAAAATTTCTCATTTATTAAAAGGGAATCGAATGAAGCCTCTCACAAGATGGCAGCTGTTGGCCCTCCTTACGAGGATTTTCTCTGGTTTAATCATTTTCCATCATGGTTATGCGACTGTATTTCTACTGATCTCCATCATTAATGGATCCGTCTTATTTTGTCAAAAAAAAGGAATAACCCAAATATAAGTGGATTATAAGTGTGAAACAATCAGAGGTTATTCACACATATTCATAGAACGACACATTCAAGGAGTGCAAGTTTATCCCAATGAATCAAAATTGGGTTAAGAAGTTCCCTCGCAAAAATTCGACAGCCTAACGACGTCACTTCAAAATTCAGAAAATGAGTTGATGAGAGAGAAAATGGTATCTCATAACTTGGACATAAAATTTACATAAATAAGGATATATAAGAACATATCCCAACATAATATCATGTGAAATAAAAGTCATAACAAAATAAGTCTTTTAAAAAGAGGAGGGTGAAAGGTTTCCTTACCGACATGGGTATCTTTCGAAACATACACCCTGTGAAAGAAGGACAATAAAACATTAATGTAAATACTCATAAATGAAATTATATTACACAATGAGTAAAAATAATGGACAGTACATACACAACTCAAAGGAAATTGTGGCAAATGTAGCATAAATCTCACGGGAATAAAAGTGAGATGAAAAATCGCTTACGAAAACTCGGCAGCCTAACGGCGCCACAAAAATGGATGGATGAGATCAAATAGGGTCTCTCATCATATTAACATAAAGTTTACAGAAAGAGGAATATAAAATAACATCCCCCAACATAAAAAAGAGGAGCTTAAAATAAGTGATATAAAGGAGAGTACTTAAAAATAAAGAGAGAGGTTAAATCTCTTATGAAAATTCAGCAGCCTAACGGCGCCACTCAAAACATTCAAAATGGATTGATGAGAGAGAATAGGTTCTTTCATCATATAAAAATAAAAATTACAGTAATATTAATATAAAATAACATCCCAATAACAAGAAAAATGATCTTTAAAAGGAATGACATAAAATAGTGTACTTAAAAAGAAAGAGAGGAGTAGGATCCCTTACCTCGTGTCCGACATGACTCGATCATTCTTTAATCTCCTGAATAATAAAATTTGGTCAATTTATAATTTCATAAGGACCTCCTTTAAATGTTATTATTCAGTTCATATCACATATTATAATGTTATAATAATTGGTTAATAAAGTGAGTTTGTATCAGACGTTTTTGTCGATGTTCAGTACATGAGTAAAAATTGAACTTGTTGGAAAAGAATTTTCCATGTAGTTATAGGTACATCATTTCCAGAATAGTATTTATGTTTTAAATATCATATATATCCATTATATATTCATTTTATACTATTCCATAGCATTTGGAGATAAAAAATTAAAAGCACCGTTCATGGAGACGGTAGGCCGTACGTACGCATGAACGCTACTTTCATTTTTTGTCATATTAATGGAATTAAAAAAAATGAGATATATATATATATATGTTATAATTCCAGAATTATATCCATAATTTAGATGTAATATATTACATATATATCCATTATATATATGTAATTATAATATTTCATAACATTTTGAGATAAGAAATGAAATGTACCGTTCATGGAGACGGTAAGCCGTACGTCGCATGAACGCTACTTCCATTTCTATTTCATATTTAATGGAATTGAAACCTAATGATACATAATAGTATTTTAATTCCAGTATGGTATCATATATAATATCATTAAATATATCCTTCATACGTACCACATATGGTATTAACAAATCAAATCACTTTGAGGGGGCGGTAGTCTGCACTTCCTTAAATAAAGATATCGCGTTTACCCATAATGGAAACCATAAAGGTATGCCATAAATGAAAAATACAGAATCTTAAGTAAAAAATAAACATATTATATATCATATATATATATAGTTTCATCTTAATGGCCACATTTGAAGGTGTTAAAAGAATGTTGAACAATCATCGTTTCGGGAGGAAGAAATTCAGCATCCACGGAAACAGAATGTTCTTTAACCATTAGATGTAGGTGTGTGTAAGTGTAGCTCGAATCCTTCTTATAAAAACATCCTAGTATATTGAAGATACTTTATTTGTTACAAAATAAATTAATAAAAAGAGTTTATGGGGTTGGAGAAGCAACATAAAACAAAAGGACACAAGTGAAGACATTACCTTAAAATCAGGTAACTCCCTTTGGTTTGAGCTCAAAGGCATCCTTGGGAATACTTATGCCCAAATTGAGGCTTCAAGGAGTTATAGAGGGATGTGGAGAGACAAAATGGGAAGGGGTTTTAAAGCCAAAGGATTTGGAAGTGTGGGTAAGGAGGTAGAGGTGGGGGGCCTTTTATAAGAGGAGAGGAGGGACACTCTTGGAAAGTAAGGAAATGTTACATTATTTTAGAATGCGTTTAAGATTTTAATGGTCCCAAATTGATGTGTTTCTAGGATAAGGTGATAAGGGTTCGAAATCCACCCATCCAATAGGTTTTGGAAATGTTTAGGTCTTAGATTTTACATTATCTTTCCATTTTATTTAAATCGTTAAATAATGAGGCCATCGCTTCATCATCATGATGTCATAAATAATTTAATTTATTTAATGTCTAAAAATTATAAAAAACATACTATGATGTAGGAAATCGTTTTATATTTCCATTTATTATTTATATTCAAATATCTGACTTGTATAACCCCATGTAAAAATTGTTTTAGTAAAACATATCATGTTTGTGTCATTTTTACTTTAATATTAAATAAAAAGATATTTATGTCATTTTCCAACAAAAGTGGCTCCATGGGGTCCCTAAGTTGACCCATGGATTGTCTCGGTTGGCCATGACACATCCAATGAGGGTAGTACATGTGTCTAGGTCATTTAATATTATTAAAACATTATTCTTACCTTAAACTACACTAATTACCTCTAATCGCGATTAAAAACTTAATAAGTTACTATTCACCAAAAAATTATTTTAATCCCACTGAACCAAATTTTAATTCTTAATTACAACCAAGTATGTCAAATTTTTGAAATTCAAAACACAAATATGGCAAAATATCATTTAAACGGAAAATCAGTTTTTATAAGTACCACTTAGTGGTTTCACTATTCATCAAAAATTAAAGTTTTTCAGAAAATTACCAAAAGTTCACCCTAAGCTATATTTGATATTCCGAATTCAAAAATGATATCTATTTTACAAAATTAAAAACATATAAGGTTCATTAATTAATTTAATAATTAATTCCCGCTATCAAAACAAATAGCGTGTTTTTATGAAACAAAATGTATCAAAAGATTGACACTAGTTTAAGTCCGATGTCAAAGTGAAATTAATTCCAACGACCAATATTGGATTAAATAGTAAAAATATATTCTAATTTCAATTTAAAACCAATTAAAAAGATAATCTAATCAAATAAATAAATTATATTAAAATAGGTTTTGAATTAAAATACAACATTTTCACTATTCATTAAAAATTGAACTTTTTCGGAAAAATTCCAAAAATTTACACAAAGTAAATTTTGATGTCCCGATTCTAAAAAATAATTTCATTTTGTCAAATATAACACATAAAATTGTCAAAAGGTGGATTTAAAATATGTTCGCCATCAAAAGGTGGTTAATCGACCTTTTAAAGAATATTAGAATGTTTATGCTTAAAATTGGATTCATTTGCATTTTTAATCCTCTAACATTTATTGTAAAAATTAAAAATATTTGAAAAACATATATAATCATTTTTTAGTTAGTTCTGTTCATTCCCTCCATTACAACGGCTAGGCGTTAACTACTATTTAAAATAATATTATTTTATTATTAGAGTGCAACGTAAGATTCCCAAGAAACCTGTTATTATGTGTTGGGTACTCCATCGAGCATAGCGTCCCCTTTAAAGTAATATTAATATTTTATTCACAAATATGGATAAATGTGAAAATGTCATACTCTTTATTTACCTGGGGTGTTACAATATTAGACTAACTTAGGGGACCACACATGGATAGCAGTGAAGACAATACTTAAGTATCTAATGAATACTAAGGATGTGTTCCTGGTCTATTAAGGAGATGATAAACTATTCATCATAGGATATACAGATTAACGTTTAAAAATATATCTAGATGATCAAAAATCATATTTGGGATATATCCTCAGTCTCAATGGAGTTTTTGTGAGCTAGAAGAGCTCCATGTAAGTATTGGTCACCAATTTTACAATAGTTTTGGAGTATATTGTATAATCTAAGGTTTCTAGAGATTTAATTTAGATTCAACACTTCATCCAGGATCTTGATGTGGTACCTATTAGTAAGGACCCTAGCACTCTCTATTGTGATAATATTAGAGCATTGGATCCTCTAAAAGATCAAATGTCTCGTTATGGATAAAAAACATGCTTCCTAAATATCATCTAATGAGGTATTTTTCTTAGATAAGTGACATCACTATTAAGGGATTTTCAATATAAGATAATAAGGAAAACCCCTTAATAAAATCCTTATCTTAATGGAAACATGATAAACCTGTGATTGCTATAAAATTTAATGTCATTGGTCATTGGATCTAGTACAAGTGGGTGTTTTTATAGTCAAAATCCTAGAACCAACTCTTTATAGTATATATTGAAAGTATATTTAAAGAAGTGAATATTGATTAAAATATATTATTATATGTCATTTATAATTATTCTTGACTATAAAGGAATAATATCCTTGTGCATCTAATGAATTAAAAGGGTATAACAGTTCCCCACTTTGATGTGAACCATGAAATTACATGATGATATTATTAAACATTGTTCTATAGTCAGGAAACATAATAAAATGGGGAACATAGTGTGTTGACTCTAAATTGTTAATAATCATAAGAATATGGGGCTCTATCTCCTAAAGTTCAGAATTGGTAATCTCTAAGATGGGAGATTATGAGAACAGACCCTCTTGTTGGAATTCAACTTGTTGATGTGTCGTTGGATATTTCGGTCAACGGGCACATGTCATTGTCCCTAGAATTTAATAATACTATTAATTCATGTAAACAATCACATAATTTGATATATTGTTGCAAACTGGGATGACATATGATTTCAATGAAGTTAGGTATGTTAGGTGCATCATGAAAGATAAGTTATTAATGAATAATTTGATGAAGGGTATTTCCCATCCATATTTATAAAAGATGATGGACGTCCCTTTAATTTGAAAAGAATTATCTAAATAAATTCCATGTTAATGGTGATTTAGACATGTTTATTCAAGATAATCAAAGAAAAATATTCCAAGCATTAAGGTAGATGAAATATGTATACAACCTCTTTGGTGATATATATTCAAAAATTCATTATATTACACAGTGGGCATTCATATGTGGTTTTTTCATTATGGAATATCTCATTACTATATGGGTTAAATTACCCATTCCTAGATAGTAATCTTGGAAATTAGGAAACCCACCAAATGCCACATGTTAAGAGGCCTAGAAGGTCACAAAAAAATATTTTCAAATGATTTCATTTAAATATTAATTATATTTTTCAATTAGAATAAATATTATACTCTAAAACAAGAGATGATATTTATTCATGATTTTTACATGATCTAAAATATTAAATAAATATTTATTTATTAATTTAATTTTTTAATTATAAAAATGGATAATATATTTTTTTCTTGGTATTCAAACCATAATAAATAAATATTTATTTATTAAATAAATGATTTATTTAGTTATTTCAATATAAAATAATATATATTAATTGGTTTATTAATAGAATATTTATTAATATATTGAATAAATATTTAATAATAATATTTATTTGTTTATTCAATAAATTATGAGAAGTATGAGTGAATGAGTTTAGTTCCGTTGATAAATATTAATTTACAAGTCCATAAAATAATATTTCTCATTGTTCCAATTAGTGTACACCATTCAATAAAATAATATTTTTATTTTATTAAATGGCATGGGTTTTCTCAAGGTATAATATTTTATTAATTATCCCTTATAAAATTAATTAAATATTAAACCATAACCCAAGGTTTTTATATATATTATTATTGCATTCTAGAGGATGATAATCATTGTTCGCAACAGATTCAGGTCAAGATCCTCCTCCTCTCATCATATCAAGAATGATAGGAACAAGTGTGATTCCTTCAATATTGAAGGAACATGGATCAATGATAGTTGAATAGTGTAATATGATCAAATGGTTATTCTAGAACACAACAATTCTTCAGTTCCATTTATATATTGAAGGGGAACATGTGGATCAATACTAGAGAGGCTCTATTTTGTGTCCTCATAATGAAGTAATGTTATAATTATCAGGTTACACAAATAAATATCTTAAATTAAAAAAGATATCAATATTTAGGTAAAATTTCTTATTATGAAAAAATTAGTTATAAAAATGATTTTATAAATATCCTCTCCATGTTTTGTCATTTTATTTTTCAGTTTTCTTTGAAAAAATCCATCGGTCATAACATTTTTGTATTGTACCTTGTGGCTGATTCGTAAAATTTGAAAAAAAAATATTATTGTCCTTTGAACAAATATGTTCTTTCTCTGCATCCTTAACCATCATAAATAACATGGAAATTGAGAATCCCATCTGATCTCTCATGACATAATAGATTACTATGAAAAATAAAATCTCAAAAGGGGGAAAAGGAAGTCACACAAACTAAAATGAAAATTGCATTCAAGGAAATGATAAAATTCATCTCTAGGTGAAAGTGACATTTCTCATAATTCCAGGAATATTAAAATATACATGAAAATGAAACTATCTTTTCAAAACATCAAAAAGGGAAATCATGAAATATATTTTTCTTTCATTAGTTTCCAAAATATGGATCACATCAATTTGAATTTCCCCTTGAATAAGAAAATTTCTAAATATAAAAATAAAAGTAAGAAGGTACTAATAGTTTCAATGTGGAGTGATAAAAATGATTGTCTTCTGTCCTTATAATCAAGAAAAAAAGTGTTAGGTTACTCATAGCTAATTTTGAGGTTTGTAATGAAGAAAATGTTTCATGTTTTCCTTCATACTCTTCTACAAATTCATCCCCTTTGTTAATTTAGGAATATATCATTTATTCTAGAGATATAAATCAAAACGTTTTTTTTTGAATTTTGGTCAAAATTTAAGGATATTAAAATGAAATTCAGTGCATCTATTTTTGAAATATATCAACTTCTAAATGAAAATGATTATTTGGTTTTAAAAATTAAAGAATAACCAAACATTGAGAATATGGAATCTCAAAATAAATATCTTAAAAACAATCTTAATCAATTCACCCATGTTGAACAAAATTTTAATATAATTTTGGGCTCTCAACATGTAGTTAAATTTAACTCTAGAATTGTATTTTTAAAACAAACTTGATTTTTTCATAATTCTAAAATTACTACTTTTGTAAAAGGACCATCCCAAAAAATTATAATTATTGATTTAAATTTATTCATCTTATTTATCATTAAATGTTTTCAAAAATTATAGATATGGTAGACCAAAAATTATTCATCTCTTATATCATTTTTCTAATGGATAATATTTTTCAAAACAAGTTTGGATTTTGATGTCTTTTTTGGATAACTTAAGTGGACCCAAGATATGGGTATGAAAACAATTAGTCATTTAATCTTTTATTAACCAGTGTCACATGAAAAAAACCCTTAGAAGATACTTAGTATATATACAGTGGTTTATTTAGGAACATGTTTGGTATTAATTTGGAATTTAATCATCTTTAAAAAATCTAGGGAAGACATGTCATGTTTGGAGATGATTGAAAAAGTAAAATCACTGGTATTTTTATGATGGTTTCTCCAACTCTACTTTAATTAAATATGTTTTATTTGTTAGAATATTAAATCATAGTTAATAATTATTATTCAATTATTTGATAGTAGTGTTATAATTACTTTTGAAAATTATGTTTTATAGTTTTTTAAATAAAATTGAAACCAATATCAAAACGATGAAGAAAAAAAATGGAAAAATGATATCACATCTTGTCCATATTCCTAAAAATTGTCTATATTATTCCCACATCAATAGGTATGCATTGATAGATTCCATGTATCCCAATAAAAATGGAAACTAAAGATTGTAGTGGTATTTGAACATCCTCCTTGATTGATATAGAATATTTTTTGGATTGTTTTTGAAATTAATACACATAATTATTGTAATATGTCCTTTATAAACCTTGTGAGTGTGTTTCCATGAAATACTATGGGAGGATTCTATGAGGTGTATGAGGTGAAATTTACTGTAAGTTCGTGCATTTTATTCCACACCCCCAACCATGTAGTATCCTTTATTCATGGTAAAACCGATTTTCAAGGTTTTTTTGGGTCACCCACTTGGTTTGGAAATCTATGAAGAAGTTTTGTGAATTATTTTTCCAATACTTCATAGTTTCTAGGACACCCCTTATATGGTTTGTAAATGGTGCTCCATCCTAACCCATTCCACCTGGTCATGGTGCACAGGTAGCACTAACCATTCTCTAACCATGATCTAAAAACTATAAGTTCAATTTTCAACATTCTTCAAGTCACAACCCCTTGAGATGCTCCATAGGACTTTCATATAATAAGGAAACATTCCGCAACACATTTATGGGGTGTTTAACTACAATTTAACAAATACATACCTCCTAAAATTGTTGGGATATTACATGCCACATATGAAAATTGAATTTAATAAAATGTAATCCATATTTTGAATTATCATTTCCAATTTTTTTGATTAATCCACATTCATTTTTTTCACTAGGAATAGAAACATTAGTAAAAAGGTAGTTGCCACGGAAATATTTAAAACTGTTTAAAATTGTTAAAACTAAAATATTAAGGTAAAAACGACTAAAAAATGTTTCAAAATCCAATTTTAGAGTTGAATTTTGACCCTATCTACTCTCCCATTTAAATAGGATTCTTTTGGGTCCATTTGTCTTTCATAATATAGTAATATATTTTACTCTTTTAAATCATTTAAAAGTGTGTCTTCTCCCTCACTTATAAAAGGACTCCCTATATCCTATATTCTCCACATATAAAGAGACCCTTCTCAACCCATACCTACCCAAATCTTTTCTTAACATCCTCCCTCCCCATATCCTAGATGCTTTTTTATCATTATTCCATCCTAATAATGATTTAAGTATAATCCTAATAAGTTTTTTCTGAAGAAGGAGAAGTGTAGTTATTAACCATAAAAAATGGAGCTTCTAAATACATTAGTAATATCACATTCATGTCACATTGTTTCTACTAGTCATGCCCACGTTGAGTTCCATAACCCATATACAAAAAAAGGACTGTACTATTTCTATCAAAACTCACATGATCTAAACTAAACATTGCACTATTTTTCAAAACAAAACCATGCATTAATAAAATAAACTAAGAAGGAACCTACGTAACGTTAGCAATGATATCTATAAAAAAGTAACCCCATATGGTTAAAAAAACCATATATATAATCAATTTTCCATATAAAGGTCTGTTGCACTATTCACTAAATAATTTTTTTATCGGATACGAACCAAGAATTGATGATAAAATTACTGATTTTTTAATCCCAACCAATAAATACTGTTTAAAAAAATTAAATTACCCCAAAAAACTAAAATATTTTTGAAACAAACCCAACAGTGACATAGAGGGTTGTCATAGGCACACCATCACTTGGATCCTAATTTTTCTTCTAATTCTGGAAGATAGGGATGAGTCTCCCCAACTCAATATCATCCTCTACTGCAATATGTTTTGATGCTTGTGTATTTTCTTGAACCACCAATTCTTTTGTGGTTGGTGGTATTAGTATAGGTGTTGGGTCCAGAATTTATTCTCTAATAATTTTTTTTAAACATTCTTGGATTTTGATTGACTAAAATCATTTAGTTCTAATGGAACATGTCATATCTTCTTCTAATCATCTTCTTCTCTGTTGGATTCAACAACATGCCTCTAAACTCCTAATTTCCATAGTATATGATGATCAATTAAATAGATATATTATAAAAAAAATCCCCTTTTGATATATATAAAAATAATAAATATATATTTACTCATAAAAAGGATTAAGAGGGATGTTTAGTAGAAAATATATTCATTAGAATATCAAAATTTAGAGGTATTTATGGTGATATATTGATGAGGAAACACGAAACTCAAACAACTTGTCCCCAAAATATCTTTGGTAGCTTATAAAAACTCATCATGCTTCTATTCTTCTTTATGATGGTTGTGTCAATCCTTTCCCAAAATCTATTGTATAATGATATTTTATGGACATTACATTAATTGTGGATACCTTGATTCTTTTAATTGGATTCAAATAGACCATATGTGTACTCTACTATAGTATCTAAATGCGGTAACTTTAGCTTCTTTCTAGTTTCACACTTCACTATGAAGTATAAAAATTTAATGTAATCCATCATTTTGTCCTTCATTTGTAAAAATATCACCCTCACATATCGATATGCATCATTAATAATGTTTTGAAAATATTTTTTATCATGTCGTTAATTATATAAACTTTATCTCTTAAACCCCATTTACATTATTCTACTCTAGAAATTTGATGGGTTTTCAAGTAAAAAATTCAGCCCCCTCCCCCCGTCTTTGGTACTCATAACCATATAAATAATATTTATAAAAAATACAACCGTATTTATTGTTTTAAATAATGATTCACTCTCTTCCATGTCTATATATTTTATATTAAGTCAAGAAATTTCTAATCTATACAGAAATAACTATTAAATGTCATTTTCAATGATATTTTACCTATTTACAGATGTCTAAAAATGAATATTTTTAATTTATTTCATACTTAACACTTTCGAAGCCTTTTAAAATATTTTGAAAAGAATGATTTTTGAATTTTATCACTTGATAACATTTTCCCACTTTTATGTTTGTTATTCATTGTTAGGCTTCCATTATAAGATTTTGTGGTTCTTAAAAAAACTCATTATCCATTATTCTATTATTATTTTATTTTATACCAAATAAAATGGATATTACATTTTAAAATGTTTTGAAATGGGATATAGTTTAACTTATAATTTTTTTCTTCCACCTGGCATTTTATTAGGCATATTTTCATTTTCAAGATTCCATTATTAAAAATTATTTTATAAAAAATGTTTTAAAGTTCTCCTTCACAACTCACAAAAAGTATTTTAGAATTTAATTTTTTCTTGGTTTTTAAAACTATGTTACAAATGATTTATGAAATTATTTTTTAATGATTCACATCCATTCCCCACTCTAGTTTTCAAAAGACATTTCTTTACTAAAAACCATAATTTTTGATGAATTTGTGGTATTATTTCATCACTTATTGATTTATTGTTTATAACTCATTTTTTCACCCATGGATTTATTCTTAGATAAATCACTAAATTGTAAATAAGATATCTATCACACTTATTCACTCATTTGACAATATTTTTTTCCTTCATGTTCAGGTTCTTTTTTATCATCAATGTATTCTACATCATTTCTAGTATTGACTTACTAGATACCCATTACACTATATAGTGTAAACATCTTGTTTTATATAATTCTGATTGGTGGTGTTTACCAAGGAAGATATCTCATTTATTGACTGAGGAAATAATAACAATCCATATTCATGTTAGTTATATATGGATGTTTATTGACTGCTAAGGTAGGATGATTATGTATTTTGGAATTTATTAAATTTTGAATGAATTTTTTGCTAATATGGATGGTTATCAATTAATTAGGAATATTTATTATATATTTATTATTCATTTTTTTCATATATTTAATCAATTGGTCTTATTAATTGATGGATGGGGCCCAAAATAGTCTATAAAGGCATCAGTATGACTCATGAAAGTCAAGTTATAATGAAAATACTTCTTCTGATTGGATTAATAGGTTTATTGAATTCTATGATTTAGGATGTGCTAACAAGCATATCATATTTTTTCTGAGACATTTGTGAAGTGAAAACATAATACAATGCACTAAGTAGACTAGAAGAAGATATTGTTTTAATTTTATGTAAACTCGATAAAATATTCCCACCAGCTTTCTTTGACTCAATGGAACATTTGATATTACATTTTCTGCATTAAGAAAAATATAGAGGTCTAGTATAGTTATTATGGATGTAACCATTCGAGAGATGCATGTATACATTGAAGAAAAAAAGTATGTAAAAAGAATCAGTTGTAAGATCAATTCCATAAGCTTAATTGGAGGTTGATATTTCTTTTTTATGGTCTCATTATTTACAATCTTAAAATACCTCAAAAAATAACCACATGTTCCATGATGATGGAAATATTGAAAATGAAAAGAAAAATCAATTATTATTTTTTAATTATATGGGACTTCGATTTGGTAGATTAAATGAACAATGGATTTCAGTAGTTGAACATTATAGAGCTCATTCATTATCTTCAACTAAATTATAAAGAAATAAAACCATTTGTACGATAATTGTTCTGGTCACTTATTATATAATATTTTTTACATTAAATAAATATTATTTTATTGTTATATTATATGATAATCATATCAGGAAAAAATTTCCACAAATTACAACTTCTCTTGAAGAATGCTGGAAAAATAATTTTTCTTACTGGTTTCAAAAACTGGTAAAATAATTTTTTTTATGGTTTAACATGTAAAATCAATTTATTACATGTTATATTGATAACTATTTTTCAAATATTCAATTATATAAACATGCTAATAAAATTTATAATCTAATGTTTGTATTAAGTAACCCACCATCCAAAATGGTTAAATCTAATAATTCATATGTGGTGAATGGTTTTTGATTTCATACACATGCATAAGGGGAATAAAAAAATGAATAGTTGTTATTTTCTTGAGAGGATCTCATCATAGATAAATTAATGTTGACTTTTATGACATTTTAGAAGAAATAATTGAACTATGTTATCTGGGATAAAATTACATAATTACGTTTAAATGTCATTGGATGGATACTGAGAGAGCCTTGCATGTTCATCAGAGCCAAGGATTCATTGATATTAAATATAAAATACTTCTTTCAATAAATGAACTATTTTTATTAGTTCGTCAAGAACACAATATTTATTATAAAAATTAATGTTCTACTTCAATAGAGTTAAGTCCTTCGTGGATCATAATAAAAATGAGATCTCATGAAAATCAGTTTATTCAAAGTGAATTTGGTTCCGCTGAAGTGGAATGAATTGAAATTTTTCAAGAGACTACTCCAAATCCATATTTTCCATGAAGATACATGAATATAGATGATGACACCCCACAGTTATGTTTTTATGGTGACGATGATGTTATTGATGTAACAAATGAATTTTAAATGGTAAGATATGACAAACTGAAACTCTTATGGAAATTGATGATACTAGGGAGGAATATGAGGATATTGAAACAGTCATATATGAAGATGAGGATAAATATTAATATTGACATAGTTAAATTATGGTTATAATCATATATAAAATTTATATATATATATAATAGTTGTTTTCAATTATTCTCTAACAACTGTAATTTCATGTTTCAGATGGACTCGTATTTGTTTCTTCAGTTTGAGGAGGCTGATCTACCTAGTGAGATGCATGATGTTGCTTCATCTGACCTTGATACTTCTAGAGGTACATGAACGACTCAAAGGGGTCATGGTCTTGCACGATTGATGATTTCAGACCCTATCCTCAAGAAGTGTACATATCTTTAGTTTGATCAATGCATGTAGATTTATTTATTTGGGTATTTTATGTAGCTTTCATTAAATTTTACTACATTTTTTTAAACTTATTTTTTTTATTATTTTTTCACTTTTTTCAAATATTTTTTCATATAGATATTAGATAGAGTGGTGAAATATTAAGGAATTATTTTTCTGGAGCATGGGTTTCATGGGACAATATTTCCATTGATGTTCACACCTTAGGTTCATTCATTGGCTAGTACGTAAATAAATAATATTTATTTTGAAATTTATTTATTTAATAACATTTTATTAGTAATTATTCGTAGGTTTAATGGTATCCCATCAATGATATCATGTGTAACTCTATCTGGGAGGCATGGGAGGGTTTTATGTGTGAGTGTTTCCATCAGTTTTTTATATTTTGAGGAGGAAAACAATGAGTAAAATGATAATCATAGAGTTTGATCACCCTTTCAACACCTAGCGACCATATTACATTTCATCCGAGGTTTGGGATAGATTTTTTTCGGAATATATGGGTGATCTTTTTAAGAGGATATCATCTGTAGGTTGATATAATTGGGGGTGACATAAGGTGACACATTGATCTGGTGTTCATACATTCAGGTTAATGCATGTAGAAAGTCTAATCAAACTTTTTTAATTCCACTTTTCTCATTGTTTTCCGCCTCAATTTGTAAAAAATCTGATGGAAACGATCACACATATAACCCTATCATGTCTCCCAGATAAATTTGTGCATGCTATCATTTATGGGATAAAATAATTCTTATAAATAATTAATAATATCAAGTTTTTAAATTAATAAATTTCGAAATACATATTTTTTATTTGTGTAACAACCAATAACTGAACATGCGGTGTTGAACATCAATGAGAATTTGATCCCATGTAACCCATTTTGCATAAAAATAATTCCTCAATATATCACTCCCCTATCTAATAGCTATATGAAAAAAGATGTGAAAAAACAGAAAAAATAATAATAAAATAAATATAGAAAAAAAGGAATGAAAATTAATGAAATCTACGTTAAATATAAAAACAAACATACCCTTGTATGCATTGATCAAAGCCGAGAAATGATCATTTCTTGGAGATTGGGTATGGAATCATCAATCGTGCAAGACCGTGACCCCTCCGAGTCATTGGTGTACCACTAGTAGTCTGCAGTTCAGATGATGCAATATTATGCTCATCACCAAGTAGATCAGCATCCTCAAGCTAACGAAAAAATACGATTCCATCTGAAACATGAAATATTTTTTGTTATAAAATAGTTGAAAAAAACTATTATATACAGATATATATTATATATGATTATACCCATCATTTTAATAAGTCAATATTAATCATTATCCTCATCTTCGTATATGATTGTGTCAATATCTTCATTTACCTCACCATTATCATCAATTTCCATAAGAGTTCTAGATTCATAATATCTTACCATTTCAAATTCATTTGTTACATCAATAACATCATCTTCACAATAAATACTTAATTATGGTGTGTCGTTATTGATATTCATGTCTCTTCATGGAAAAGATGGATTTGGTGTAGTCTCTTCAAAAAATTTAATTCATTTCACTTCAATGGAACCACATTCATATTGAATAAACTGATTTTCCTGAGATTTTATTTTTATTTTGCTCCACTAATGACATAACTCTCTTGAAGTAGAACATTAATTTTTATAATAAATTTGGTGTGCCTAATGAACCAATAAAAATGTTCCATTTACAACAAAAAGAATTTTATATTTAATATCAATTATTCCTTGGCTTGAATGAACACACAAATCTCTCTCATTATCCAACCACTAACATTTAAAAATTATTATGTAATTATGACCTAGATAACGCATTTAAATTACTTCTTCTAGCATGCCATAGAAGTTAATTTCGATTTCTATATGATTAGATCCTCTCAAGAAAACACAATTATTCATTATTATTTTATTCCCTATATGCACATGTTTTCAATTGAAAACCATTCACCGCATATGAATTATTAGATTTAATTAATTTGGATGGTGGGTTACTCAATACAAACAATTGATTGTCAATTTTATTAGCATGTTGAGATACTTGAAATTTTTTAAAACAATTATCAATATAACAAGTTATTAATTTATTTTATATTTTAACCAATAAAAAAACAATTTTACAAGTTTTTTAAACTAATAAGAAAAATTATTTTTCCACCTTTATATAAGAGAAGTTGTTGTAATTTGTGGAGATTTTATTTGGATATTATTATCATATAATCTATGAATAAAATAATATTTATTTACTATAAAAAGATATTATAGAATATTTGATAGGAGCACTCACAATATAAATGGTTTATTTATTCATAGTTGAGCTGAACATATATTTATGAGCTCAGTGATATTCAACATCTAAAATCCATAGTTCATGAACTCTACCAAATCCAATTCTAAGTTGATTAATAAATAATAATTGATTTTTTATTTCATCAGCTACATTTCCATCAGTATGGTCCATGTGGATTGGTTTTGAGGGATATTCATATTAAAAATAATGAGAGTAAAAAAAAGTAATTTCTTATTACAAATTAGATTCTGCAATTGATACTTCAACTGGTTATTTGTTACATAATTTTTTCTTTAATGAATTTATGAATCTCTTTAATTGGTACATCCATCAGAACTGTACTAGACGTCTAAAATTTTCTTAATGCGGAAAATATAATATCAAATGTTCTATTGAATCAAAGAAATTGAGTGGGAATATTTTTTCTAGTTTGCATAAAATTAAAACATTATCTTCTTCCACTCTAGTAAGTGCATCATATTATGTTTTCACTCCACAAATGTTTCAAAAAAAATATGATTTTTATGTTATCACATAGCAAATAATATAATTTAACAAACCTCTTAATCTAGTCAGTAGAGGTATTTCCATTATAAAATGATTTCCCTTACTTTTTAATACTTTAATATGACCATTTCTTACACATATAGCTATATTGGAATCATACCCATTTGGAAGCCTCAAATCTAAAATGCAAAAATAAATTAATAATAAAATTTCTTTGTAAATTTTATAAGTATCTTTTGGTTTCATTAGCTTCTGCGATCTAAAATTTTCAAATAGTTAATGTTCTGGTCACCTACAAATTTGGGAAAGATCTAATCTTGCCTTTACATGGTCTTTGATCTTACCTGGTGTGTCCAAAACTATATAAAATATATTATCAAAATATTTCTTCCCAATATGCATGAAATCTAACATGTGATGGAGAAACAAATCAGACCAATGTGGAAAATACTAATAAATTTTTTGTGTTATCCAATTGCGTTATTTCCCAAATCAATAAATTTCTATTGGTTTATAGTTGGTCCAAATGTAATGGGAAATAATGAAGAGACAAAATATTTTAACTCCATACCTAAAATCATTATTGGATGTCCATCTCTTTTAATTTTTTCTTTTCTAAAATGATATATGTTCCTTATAAATGGATTATCGGTTTGAAGAAATCTACGATGATAGTTAAAAAAACAAGGTTTTCTTCCATTAATAATTATAAACCCTTTTTTGTCTCTCATATGTGAATTATTTTAGACCATGTGTACTTCATCCAGATAAAATTTTATATACTATGAAGTCACTAATTTTCCATATCAATGTAGATTTAAATATGAGATTTTGTTTTATAGAAACATCATATGAACCTACACCATTACTCCACAATAAATTTAAGTCATCAATCAATAGTTTAAAATAAACATTAATATTCTTTTTCATATGTCCTTGATTTAATAAGGTCAAAAATATATATGGATCCTTCATCAATATTCAAAGACTAAATTTTATAGATTTATAAAGACATACCAACAAGAATATTGACTATTGTAAGAACAAAATGGAAATAAACCATTCATAGAAATAACCAATTGCATGTTTCAAGCTTCTAAATAAAAAGAGGGATGTATGTGGTCAAAATATTTCCATTAATCACCATCAAAAGGACGATTTTTGATTTTACTGATTGAAATATTTGTTTTCTGTCATGACAGCAATGACGTTGTGTTTTGAGACATAAATAAACACTACAATCTGGGTGTAAGCGGCAAATACCTCAATTGTTTTACAGGAATCAATCCTGACTTCCCTAGTTGAGCCTATTTATACCTCTATTGTCCACATGTAGGAAAACTATTCAATGACTCATTTTCATCATAATATAAGATGCAATCATTTGAACATGCATGAATCTTCTCATAACCAAGATCCATTTTACGAACCAACCTTTTGATCTAATAGAAATTTGTAGGCAACACATTTTCTTCATGTAATATTGTTTTAACCAAAGGGAATGTCTAATCAAAATAGTTATTTGAAATTCCATTATCTGGTCTAATAGCCATAAACATTTCAACTAGTTTAAATTTTCTTATCTTTCAACCAGGATATATGGCATCCTCAGTAGACCTTAACAATTAATAAAATTGAGCTGGTTCCAACTTAGGAGTTAAATAATAATCATCTTGAGTTTCAGTTTGTTGAAAAAAAAAGACCTAACACATCAAGTACTAAATTTTTAACCTTTGATGGATCTTGAACCAAATTATTAATATCTTATCTAGAACTACATTCACCATGTTGATACCAAAAACATAATCTGATCAAAAATCAAAAGGCAATATATGAATCCAACATTTTCAAATGTTTCAATCCTTCTCATATTATATTTCTTACATTGATACTTAATTTTCCATTTTGAAACAAATTCTAGTTTTATTGATGAAAATGATAAAAAAATTTCAACACACTCAATATATATAGGACTTATACCAAGATAGTTTGGATTCCTATGATGATTTATCCATGTGAAAAAATATAATAATTACTATTACCGACTTCCTTATTCCATATTTCTCTAAAAAATATAAAATAATTAATTTTTTTATAATTAATTTGATATAAGAAAAATAATATCCAAAATGTTTTTTAATTATTTCTTATTATTCCAGATTGTTAGTAATTATTGCTAATTATTCCTAATTATTCCTAATTATTCTAATTATTACTAGTTATTTGTAATTATTTCTAATGTTTCTGAATTAATATTAATTATTTCTAATTATTCTTAATTATTTGTAATTATTTCTATTTATTTCTAATTATTCATAATTATTGAAAGTTATTGCTAATTATTTCTAATTATTCCTAATTATTAGCAATTATTTCTAATTATTAGAAATTATTTCCAATTCTTCCTAAACATTACTAATCATTATAAATTATTTATAATTTTTTCTAATTATTTCTAATTATAGCTAATTATTTCTAATTATTCTTAATTATTGATAATTATTACTAATTATTTTTAATTATTGCTAATTATTTCTAATTATTACTAATTATTTCTAATTATTTCTAATTATTCCTAATTATTTATAGTTATTTCTAATTATTGCTAATTATTGAAAATTATTACTATTTATTTCTAATTATTACTAATTATTCCTAATTATTCCAAATTATTTCAAATTATGGCTAATTAGTGCTAATTATTCCTAATTATTGCTAATTATTCCTAACTACTTCTAATTATTCCTAACTATTGCTAATTATTCCCAATTATTACTAATTATTCCCAATTAGAGCTAATTATTATTAATTATTTCTAATGATTCATAGTTATTTCTAATTATTCCTAATTATTGCTAATTATTCTTAGTAATTGCTTAATATTCCTAATTATTTCTAATTATTCATAATTAGTCCTAATTATTTTTAATCATTACTATTGATTTCTAATTATTCCTAATTATTCCTAATTATTCATAATTATACCTAATTATTCCCAATTATTGCTAATTATTCGTAAGTATTGATAATTATTTCTATTTATTCCTAATTATTGCAAATTATTCCTAATTATTGCTAATTATGCCTAATTATTACTAATTATTCCTAATTATTGCTAATTATTCCCAATTATTACTAATTATTCCCAATTTGAGCTAATTATTGTTAATTATTGCTAATGATTCCTATTTATTTCTAATTATTCTTAGATATTGCTTAATATTCCCGATTATTTCCAAATATTTGTAATTATTCCTAATTATTTTTAATCATTCCTAATGATTCCTAGTTATTCCTAATTATTAGTAATTATACCTAATTATTCCAAATTATTCTAAATTATTAATAATTATTGCTAATTATTCGTAAGTATTGATAATTATTTCTATTTATTACTAGTTATTGCTAATTATTCCCAATTATTGCTAATTATTCCTAATTATTAGTAATTATTTCTAATAAAAAGTAATTATTCCTAGTTATTAGTAATTATTTGAAATTATTTGTAATTATCTATAATTATTCATTACTATTCATAATTAATAATAATTATTACTCAAAAAATTTAGGAGACAGGTGATCTTACTCCTCAAAATTTTATTAGGAAAAGAAAATTTAACAGAAAGATGATGTAAATGTGGATGAGGTCAAACAGAAACAAGCCCTCATACATAAGGAAAAACATCAAATCAATAAAAATATCAAACCCTTATTCTTGTTCAGGGTCCTCATCATCATTGGTTGTTTCCCACTCTGGTTGTGAGTTCCTCTGGTTGAAGATCACACTGTATTTTTCCTTGAGCTTTTCCTACTCCGGAGTGAGCTGTTGGCCTCGCCCTCGACCATGACCACATCCAT
The DNA here is from genome assembly GCA_963277665.1 of Viscum album. Lineage (NCBI taxonomy): Eukaryota > Viridiplantae > Streptophyta > Magnoliopsida > Santalales > Viscaceae > Viscum > Viscum album. The sequence goes on along the minus strand of CAUJRU010000032.1, from coordinate 112,594 downwards.
TACCCCTAGTGTAATACTGAGAGATACCTGAAACTATATCACCTGGGAGTGAATCCTCCTTCTTAGCATCCCAGTCAGCATGACAACACCCTCTTCCATGATTTTTAGGATGATTTACCCTTTTCTAAGACTTGGTTTGCTGCCAAGTCCCTTCTGGATCATCTTCTCCTACCTCCGACTTGTTAGTCCTCATTGGAATCTGGTTGATCACCACCACATCAATCACATTCCAAGTATCTAACTTCGCAAGTGGAAGCATGTTTTCTGATTCCTGGGAATCCCCAAGTAGGATTTCTATTGGACTCATGTTGGAGACAACCGGTTGTGAGCTATGATTATCCACTGGAGCTATAATAACACCACCACATGTGTTATGATCTAATGGACTTTCATCCTCAGTATTCTTGTTTCCTTTCGCTATAACAGTTTCCACCAGATCATCCTTAAAATAACTATCTATAATAAGAGTTGAAATAGATAACACTTTAAAAGGATTTGTGGTATAATTTGGGGATTGAAACATGAGATGGGAGAAACAGGGTTCGTTACGCCAAATTTACCAGCACTCTGTCCTCTACTTTACTCTAAGCCTTCATGTGCCACTCTATCATCTCCTTTGGGTGCACCTATCAGAGATGTGGAGCTCCCAATAACTAGATAAGTAACATCATTTGTTGGAGTTTTTAGACCAGCATCCCTTGATCTGAAACACTTGTTCACATCATCTTTGTAATTACCAAGATCACCATCTTTGTACATCAAGGATGGAGTATAACTCCTATAGGTTTGTTCAAACAGGAAACAACCTGCATGTTATTAGAATAACCAAAAGTTTATTGTCCAGTCTCATATGACTTATTAGATCTCCTATATGGGACCAATTGGTTCATTCCTCGTCCAACATGATATTATAAGAGGAATTGTTTTTATTCATCATGTCATCGCCAGCCTGTTTCATCTGCACGGTGTGTAGAGAGATCATTTTAGAGAAAGTTCATTATCCACCTTCCTTTTTTATTTTAGCCTTAATGTCTATTATATTATCATCAGCAATAGAACCATCAACTTGTTCTTATGAATCTATATCATCCCAAGAATGTTTGGTCAGGGAAGAGTTCTCAGTATGGATTTTAATGTCACTAGACAACTTCACACAAGAAGCATTAGCATTAAGGGAACATGGTTCACCTGGTAGTCTGTTAGAGACAGATTGTAGGCCTTTGACAGATTGATCATCCACTCCTGGCGAGTTCACTGATTCTGTATCATGCCTAGTTCTACATGATTATCCTCCATTTAGTCCTTATTCATTACCAACTTGAGGCTGCGGAAAATCCCTATGATAACTAATGTCAATTCCCCTATATTCTAAGAATTTATTCAAACCATATTGATTCAATGCATCCCCATTCATCTGGAAATTTCTAAAATTATTATTACAACTTATCTTATTGATTTGATCCTTCTTATAAGAGGATGTTTCTTTATTCTAATGTGCTGATAAAAATCCACAGACCACTACTCTTTTATAGTTCACTAAATGATGTCTAATAAGTTTTCAATTAATACAAAAGTAAGGCTTTTTCTCATATTCAATTATCAACCAAAATTCATTTGAATCATAATAAAGAAACATTTTTTCAATGAGAGTAGATCCAAGATCCACCTCAACAAAGAAATGGTAAAAATTCCCAATTCTTTATAATTTAGTTTCCTTATCCAACTTGATGGGTAATCCAATTACGAGCGCAATGTCATAAAGTATCTTTGGGTTCCGCAAAATCCAATTTAACCCAAAAACCTTAACACATAATGTTGAGAACATTTTCTAATCTCCTCTGGGATGAAATTTCTATCCCATTACCTAATGTTCATGATTCCTGGCTTGAGGGAGATTGATCCATACCCCCAATCTCTTGTCTTAAGTTCATTAAAGGGGAATAGGAATTTATAACACCCTCTACTCATCGAAATTCATTTCCACAATTCAAAACCCCAAATTAAGAAAAGTCAAGCAGTTAAGTATTCCAATTTCCATGGTTTAGAACACTCCAATAAAATAATTCTAGCTATAATGGAGTGATTACTCATTTTCATCCACTTAGCAATGGCATATTATTCAACTTTGACATGAGAAACACTTCCCTTGAGGAGAATCATACCTGCGACTGAATCCTTATAGAGCGAGAAGGAATGTTCACTGACACCACAAAGGTTTGTTTCTGTTGGGGTATATATATTCTGAAACTCCCTTGTGTCCCCTGATCTAGTTAAAATATTCATATATGAGTCAAAACAACCCTCCTGAAGAAAATATTATGCCATTGGATGATCAACTAAAGACTCGAGGAGCTATCCGCCATCGAGTTATAGAGAGAGAAGCTCTCTTGTAGCCATATTTTCCTCCTTATTATCCAAATACTTTACCATTGTAATTATTACTAATTTACACTAATTGTTACTTATTAACACTATGTATTTCAACTTTTTATTAATTATTACATTTTTTTAATTATTACCAATTTTTCCTAATTATTACTATTTTTTCATAATTATTACTAAATATTCCTAAGTAAAATTAATTATTTATAATTATTACTAATTAACATTATTTATTACTAATTACACTAATTATTACCAATTAACACTAAAAATTACAAATTAACACTCCTTAGTAGTAGTTTTTTTAACTATTACTAATTTTTTATAATTATTACTAATTTTATGTATTTATCACTAATTATTCTTATTTATTACTAATTATTCCTAATTAATACTAATTATAACTAATTAACAATAATTATGACTATTTTTATTAATTATTACTAATTTGTATTAATTATTATGAATTTTTATTAATTATTAGTAATTTTTTGTAATTATTACAAATTTTTTATAATTTTTTGTACTTTTTTGTAACTATTTCTATGTTTTTTTAATTATAAATATTTATTGTCAAAATTACTATTTTTTTGTAATTATTACTGTCTTTAACTAATTATTACATATTATTACTAATTATTACTAATTGTTGCTAATTATTACTAATTATTACTAATTATTACGAATTATTACTAATTATTACTAATTATTTTTAATTATTACTAATTTTTATTAATTATTATAACTTTGTTGTAATTATCACTAATTTTTTTTAATTATTGATATTTTTTTAATCATTAATATTTTTTATTATTACTAATTTTTAATAATTATTAGTAATTTTATATTTATTAATAAAAAAATTTAATTATTACATTTTTTTTGTAATTATTACTATTTATTTGTAATTATCACTATTTTTACCTAATTATTACAAATTATTACTAATTATTACTAATTAGTACTTTTTATAAATAATTACTACAAATTATTACTAATTATTTCTAATTATTACTAATTTTTATTAATTATTACTATTTTTTAATTATTATGAATTTTTTGTAATTATTAATATTTCGTGTAATTATTACTATTTTTAAATAATTATTACCATTTTTAAATAATTATTACTTATTATTACTAATTACTACTAATTATTACTAATTATTACTAATTATTACTAATTATTATTAATTATTACTAATTATTACAAATTGTTTCAAATTATTACTAATTATTACTAATTATCACTAATTATGACTAATTATGAATAATTATTAATAATTATTAATAATTATTACTAATTATTACTAATTATTACTAAATAATATTAATTTTTAATAATTTTTATTAGTTTGTAAAAATTTATTACCACTTTTTATATTTTCTTACTAATTATCACTAATTCTTACTAATTACCACTAATTATTACTAATTTCAACTAATTATTAATAATTTATACTAATTTTTACTAATTACCACGAATATTTACAAATTACCACTAATTATATCTAATTTTTATTACTAATTATTATTAATTATAACTAATTAGTACTAATTATCACTGATTATCACCAATTGACATTAATTGTATTAATGTATAACAATTTATTACTAATTATTAATAATTACATATAATTAGAATAAATTATTGTAAATCAAAAGTATTTAATTTTAATAAAAAAAGTAATAAAAATTATAACTAAATATTACTAAAAAAATTAATGCAAAAAAAATTAATTTTAATTAAATCTAATTATTGCTAATCAATAATAATTATTACTAATATTAAGTAAAATTAATTAAATTAAAAATAGAAAAATAAATATAGTAAATACCTTGAAATTGAATCTTTTAATAGATGTAAAACTTGAATGTTGATCCCTTGTGACTTTTAAAACTCTATAAAATTTAAACTAAGAAATATTAGTGTAGAGAAGGTGATAGAAGTTTAGAGATGTGGTGAATCAAAAATCGGGGGTATATATAGGTTAGATCTTTTGCGATGGGATATTTTACGAAGGGACCCATCAAATATAGTTAAGCGGTTATTAATTGAGGCAGCAGTAAACAATAGTATTTTTGATGGGTCCCATCGCAAATATTATCCTTCCAAAACATTATTTTCGACGGCCCATCGCAAATTCTATTTTTTGTGATGGGTCCCATCGAAAATAGTTAGATGGTTATTAATTGAGGCGGTGCTAAAAAATAGTATTTATGATGAGACCTATCACAAATACTATCTTGCCGACACATTATTTACGATGGGTCGTCGCAAATACTATCCTGCTAACATATTTTTTGTGACAAGCATCCTCCCCCGTCACAAATAACAGAAACCCGTGAAGGATATTTGTGGTGGGGATAAACCCCCATCACAAATACTCTTCCTGTGCTAAGTCGAGCATATCTCACCAATGGTATTTTCAAGGTCCATAAAAAATACCTCTTTTTGTGGACTATTTGCGATGGGTCAAAATTCTCACCACAAACAGTCTATTTCGACAGACTATTTGCAACTGGTCCTACTCTCGTCATAAATAGCCCGTCATAAAGATATTAAATTCCCATTGTGTAATTAGGATAATATATATAATAATCAAAACATTTTATATAGTGTTACAATCATAAATTAGAAAAAATACAAAAATGATGCAAAGATAATGTGAAATATCTAATTACACTATTTAATTATCAATTGATCAATGACTGATAAAGTTAAAAACAGTGTTTTCCACAAACGAACCAATTTGAGCTTCACATTGATGCACGTTTGATTTCCATAGATCACAAATGATTTGAGGAATTCTCACTTATATTTTCACATAAACTAAAATTGTTTTGGTCATTTTTCCCCCTCGAGAGAGATGTGTCATTTTAATAAAACTTGACAATGTTACCCATTATTTTACATCATATCGGGTGACACGAGTATCCGATGGATGTCGTGTTTATTCATACAGATCAATAAAGACTCTATAATCTGTATCCAGTAATTTCATTTCAATCCCCATGTGTTTGATTGGTATTTGATAGTTTTACATTATTTTTCACTAAACTCCAAATCCAAGGGACAAATGCCACATATGATCATATATATAAATTTAAATGTTTGATTGATGTACCGATGATTCCTAAATATATTGAATGACATAAAGACCATTGTACTAAGATTTCATGTCAATGAATTCTTTTTTGGTCAATTTTAACCCATGTACAATGATTTTCCCATTATTACAAAAAAGTGTAATGATTTAAACTCACACCTTAATATGTACTGATCAATCTAGGCATTGAATTGATGTGTGTTTGATTTGAACATATCACATTTGGGAAATTTTATCCTATCTTTTCACATCAATCAGATTTTTTTCTCATTTTTGACCCCCTAAAAGGTGATAAATGAATTTTAAAAAACTAGAAAGATATATTGGTCGTCTTCCATGATACCGTGAAACATGAGTATCTGATGGATGTTGTGTTGATTCCTATAGATCAAAAACAACAAGGTGATAATTCACACATGATTTCATGTCGATCTAAGTGTGTTTTATTGGTATTGGCCCTTTTTACATGACTTTTCACTTAACTCCAAATATGATGTACAAACACCACTTTCAATCATAATGAAAAATTTGTGTATAAGGTAAACATATTGATGATTCCAATAGATTTTAAATTACATAAATATCACTGTATAAAGATTTCATGTTAATCAGAGATCGTTCGGTCAGTTTTGACAACTACACACATGATTTTTCTATTATTAAGAAAACTTTAATAATGTGAAATCATACCTTAATCCAAACAAATCAATCTGAGTGTTGGTTTGATGTATGGCTAATTCGAATAGATAACAAATAATTATAGGAATTTTCTCCTAGATTTTCATGTTAACCAGAAGTCATTTGGTAATTTTTAACCCCCTAGAAGGACATATGTAATTTTAATAAAACCTAGAAAACATTTCCCATCATCTTTTAATATATTTGGTGACACGAGATTCTTATGTATGTGAAATTTATTCCTATAGATTATAAAAATTGATGATCATTCTCCCTTGATTTCAAGTCAACCCATGAATTTCATTATTGGAATTATCCGCTTTTATGTGATTTGTAAATTAACTCCAAATCCAAGGGACAAATTCCAATTTCAATAATACAATGAAATCTTGTTATTCTATTAAAATGATGATGATTCTTACATATTATAAATAATATAAGGATTTGTGTCCTAAAATTTCACTTCAATCTAAGATTGTTTGGTTTGTTTTAACCCCTACACACATGATTTTTTCATTATTAGAAAAATGGTAATAATTTCAAATCATACCTTAATCTATACTAATCAATCTAGAAATCAAATTGATTTTTGGTTTATTACAAAAGATCAAAAATTATTCATGGAATGATCCCCAAAATTTTCACATCAATCAGAATTCATTTTCTCATTTTTTTTACCCCTTTACAGTTTATAAGTAATTTTAATAAAACAAAACACCATTAACCATCATCTTCCATCATAAATGATAATATTTTGGATTCTTTATTGATTCATACAAATGAAAAATGACATGGTGATTGACTTATCATGATTCCATGTCAATCTAAATTTATTTTCCGAGTATTGGTTCCTTTAAGATGATTTTTCACTTAACTCCAAATTTGAGGGACAATCCACACTTTTGATCATATCAAGAAATATAGGTATCATATTTATGGGCTGATGATTATCATATATTTTGATTTAATTAAGGATCATTTTCCTAGTATTTCATGTTAATCGGAGCCCATTTGGTTGGTTTTGAATCCTAAACCCATGATTTTTACATATTACAGAAATGGTAATAAGGAAAAATCATACCTTAATCTGTACTAATAAATCCGGTCTCTGGATTAATGAGAGATTTATTCCAAATGATTAAATATTATTGGATAATGTTCTCCCAGATTTTATAATCAATAAAAATTTGTTTGTTCATTTTGACCCTCTGGTGAGATATTTGTCATTTCAATAAAATTGGACTATGTTACCCAAAATTTTCCATCAAACTGGGTGACATGAGTATCTAATGAATATAGAGTTTATTATTTTAGATAAAAAATGACAAAATGATCATTTTATCATGATTTAATTTCTATCCAAGTGTGTTTTCTTAGCATTGTCCCTGATAACAATTACCTCGAAATATGATGGATAAATGCCACTTTCGATCATACCGAGCAATTCGAGCATCTAATTGGAATTATGTTGACTCCTATATATTTTAAATTACATAAAGATATTTTTCTTAATATTTAATGTCAATTAGATCTTGTTTGGTCATTTTTTTAACCCAACACGCATGATTTTCCCATTATTAAAAAATATAAATAATATTAAACCATACCATAAGACATGTTATTCAATCTGGGCATTGGATTCACACATGGTTGATTCTGACAGATAAAAATGGATTCAAAAAAATCATCCTATATTTTCACATCAATCATAATTTTTTTCACATTTTTTACCCCAAATTGTGATATTTAATTATAATAAAACTAGACAATGATACTCATCGTTTTCCATCATAACGGGTGACATGAGATTTAAATGGATGCATTGTTGATTCCTACAAATCAAAAATGAATCAATGGTCATTATATCATGATTAAATATCAATAAAAGTGTGTTTTCTTGGTATTTTTACCCTTTACATGATTTTTCACTTAACACCAAATCCAAGGGAAAAATTTCACTTTCAATAATATCTAGAAATTCAGGTATCTAATCAATGTTTCAATGATTACTATTGATTTAAAATGTCTTAAATATCATATTACTAATATTTCATGTCAATAATATCTCATTTGGTTGGTTTTTACCCCTAGAAACTTGATTTTCCCATTATTACAAAAATAGAAATAATGTCAAATCATACCTTAAACCATACCAATCAATATCAGAATTGGATTGATACACGGTTGATTATGACATATCAAAAATAATTTTAGGAATATTCACCAATATTTTCTTGTCAATAAAAATTTATATACTTATTATTTACCCCTAATTGGATATATGTCATCTTAATAAAACTGGAAAACATCACCTATCATTTTCCATCATACTGGGTGACACAAGAATCCGATAAATAGGAAGTTGATTCCTACATATCAAAAAAGACTCAATGGTCAAACTAACATGATTTCATGTCAATTTTAGTTTGTTTTCTTGGTATTTCTCCTTTTAGATGATTTTTCATTTAACTCCAAATGAGAGAGAGAAACACCATTTTTGATCATACCGATCAATTTGGGTATATGTTCGATGTGTCGAGGATTCCTACTGATTTTAAATGACATCAAGATCATCATTCTAAGATTTAATGTTAATTAGGTCTTTTTTGGTGGTTTTTTACCCCTATACACAGGATATTCATATTATTTCAAAAAAGGTAATAAATGTGAAAATGTAATTTAAATTGTACCAATCATTCGAAGCATTCAATTGACATGTGGTTGAAATCTTAAGGTAAAAATTATTTAATGATTTCTTTCTTATGTTTTATCATCAATATAAATTTATTTAGTGGGTTTTCAATCACTACATCATCACTTTTTATTTGAAAGAAAATGTAAATATTATTTGTGACTTTACTAAAAATATGAAAACAAAATGTGACATTCAATTTCAATGAAAAACCAGAAAGATAAAATGAAACACCTTATGGATATGATGCATTTAATAGGACCACGGATGTTACATGTTTCTAGTATGGTACGTCCCTAAAAAAATTATCAAGATAATAATAAGTAATGTAATAAAAAAATATCTAGTATAAACCTACTTCGTAGGACCCCCTGCACCATACCCTAGTGCATATACTCTCCTAGTCCTCTAATCTTATCCAAAAGCTGTGCATTTACCTCCTTGGAAGAATGCATTCACTCATCCAAATTTTTCACCTTTCATGTCATCCTAGAAATAGTAGGAGCCACTTCCATGACTTGTGAAAAAAAACAAGGAATCCCCGTGAAATATGTAAAGTTTTATCCATGCCCATAGCGACCAATGATGTGATGAAATATCTCATCTCTCTGCATTGAAAGCTATCTCTGTTTCTCTAGAAGTTGTGCTACCTAAACCTTAAATTGTACATGTGATATATATATATATATATAAATATATATTTAGATACACACATAAATATATAAGTATTGATAATTAGTATAATAACATACTATAAGAGGTGTATATTCAGGAGCATTTCGATCATGAGTCGTCATTCACACCGATATTTTATCAGTCGGTGTAGCTTTCTCTTATAACTACATACTATAATGATATCACGGTTGAACAAAAAACCATAATAAATATAAAATATAAAAACTAAATGATAAATACATCATGTTGAATATGGGACATGTGCTACGTCCCAGGCATGTGAGGTGGTCCCTCTAATATATAATTCTTGGAATGATGCTCTGTCATAGCCCGTATTTAATTAACTCAAATTTGAAACATGTAAAATACTAAACATTCTTCGAAATATATTAACAAAAATAAATAGGCTCACTTTCATGGCCTCAGTGGACCAATATGAAATAAATTTATGTAACTAAGATGGGATACCACCTCTGAGGAATTTATCCAGAATATATAGGGCACCCACATTTGGTACCCAGTGCTACCTCTTTACTCTACATTTATAATCATTCTAAATTTTAAGACATTTTTCCCTACACAATTTCTGAAATTCATTGGGGAACAATTTTTTATTATTCTTTTTTTAATATAATAAATGTTAGTGTTTTTAAAACATAGCTTGGAAACTAAAATGGTCATCTTACATGAACTTCCTTCCATATATGATGGAATTTATCCTAAGGGAATGAAGCTCAGTCATGTGAAGTTAATGTAAATATGTTTTGGTTTTCTATGGTATGTCCCAATAGAAAAATAGATGAAGGGGAACCCTCTCCCATGGGATTTTTTGTCTCATCAGATAATATATCAAGGTTCGTGTCAGAATCCCATGATGAAATACCATGATGAGGGCGTTTTCTAAAAGAGTAAGAAGTGGTTGATTCAGATTTTGTTGCAAACAATTTCATACATAATTATAAATATTTCAATATATATATAATGCTTAATTAAAAATTAAAAACACGTTTACATTCATGCATACCTCGACCCATAGATGGAGATGACTCTCAAGAATGATGTGGAACTTTTGCATGTTCTCCTAATATTTTTTTAATAATATAAATCATTAGTAATGAAACACACATACTCTACATATCAAATAAAGAGGTAATAAATACAAAAAAGGAAATATTTAAAGAGTTCATAGAGTTAAGCAGTTAAAAAAGTTTTAAAAAGTAGGTTTTAAACCATATCGCCTTATAGTGATCATTAATTTAATGACCATGTAAAAATATTTAAATATAATCATAAAAAAGAAATATATAAATATTAGACTATTATCTCTATATATATATCATGTTCTAATTTACCTTTGATTTGTGATTTTGAATATTTTAATTTTTTTTATACTTAACATACTATTTTTACTCTAATTATCATAGTAATCTATTTACCATATAGGTACACTAGTATAAAATTTCATCCAACTATGCATTAAAATAATATTTATTTCAATAAAATTCATAATAACACCATCATCCAATTATGTAAATGTTTTTTCAATTGAATATACAACTTTTAATCAAAATATTAATAAATGAGAATTAAATTTTTATATACTATTGGAATAAAAAAATATTGTATATAATGTTGAATATTTGTATATGATAGTATAATAACAATCCAAGGTTAAGTTATAAAGAACAATCCTTTCAGATAATGTATTTTAAAAATACATATGTTAGTTAGTGATTTGAAATGTAGATTTTGTAAAAGTATTTAATAGAAATATATGGATAGATGGATACACTAAATCTATATGTGAAATAAATTATTACAAATGTATTTAAATTATACATTTTTTGGATTCATAAATAACTATATTTCTTTATAAAAATTTAAATTCTAGTAGAAATCACTATTGTCACTTTTTCTAGTAGTGAAATATCATCATATGTAACTATTGCAGCATCCAAACTTGATTTAATTTGAACCTTTAAATAATTCATTGAAATACATTGAAAAAAACAGTGTTGGATTCTATAAAATAACATCCAAAAACTATAAAAGAATAAAATTAACACAATACAGTGATTTAAATTTAAAATTTAAAACCAATGGGAAACATAGTATCATTATGGTTTTCACGTCATATCTAGTTTGGATCATGCATTGTAATCCATGGGAGTATATTGTAAATCTAAAATATTTTTCATTGGAATTGTTGTGTTATGTTGGGGATAATGTATTGTGTGTCCTGGGAATGCTACAAATTTTTTTGTAGTGTTTTCATGACCTACTCCCTATAAAGATACTACCATTATGGGAGAGAGATTGTGACTACCCAAGTCCAGCCTCCTATAAGACCCAGGATGATGACTAGAACTTAGAGTATACTAAAATTTTTTATGGGAGTAATTACCATATAATAGAAACATTAAAGAGAGAGAGATAATAAGGATAAAATAGCCAAAACCTTCCCAAAAATATATAAAAGAAGTCCCAAGTGCCAACATGAATTATCTTATAGTACACAAAAAACTGAAAAATAAACTAAAAGTACCATAATGTAAAGACAGAAGCGGCCACATGGCCTAAAAAGATCCTACAAAACCATAATCTAGTAATATCCAGCCCTAACTCCAAACTTCTCCAACTGGCCTGAAAATAGTTTGTACATAGATAGGGTGAGAAAAATAGTATACTTAATATGATCCTACCAAGATCCTCTCATGTAAAATATAAAGATATGATTCTGAATAATTGTGAACAACAATGAAAATAGCCCATCACTTAAACATGTATACTAAGTTCTCAGTCTCACCATGGCTAACCATCGCCATGTATTTAATACAAGATTGAATATAATATTGTAATCAAACATCAAAGGTAACCTTCTCCCACTTCCACACTATTTTTTAACACTGCCGCAAGATCACATGTCCGAAGAATCTTCCTGCAAAATAGGTCATCCCAAAAACTACTGGGCAAGGCATCACCGCATGCACCTTATGAATCCCATTATCACATTATCCCATACACATATCCACATATAGTGAGTGAGGATTTTATGAAATACACCACAACCCATATGACATATTTCAAACAAAGGGTACTATATCTCAATCCATTACATCCCATAAACTGAGTAAGTACCTCAAGCCATTATAGCCTATACACATCATACCTATAATAAACCATTGTTTATTATATCTTGTAATACAAGTGTATGAAATGACCAGAATCCATAAAAACCCTCTACAAACATATATGGGTAAACTAATCGTCATGCATACCAACACAAGTAACTACCAAGAGAATATAGTGGGTCCATAGGGGGTAGTCATCCATCCATCCTTGCACCGGGATGTTGGGGAAAACACCCCCACCCTCAGGGCTCAAATTCCCTAGAGTTTCAGCCACCCTAACTGACATAGGTGGGACAACATATGAAATAACATAATATACATGGTATAATATATCTCAAAACCACACTATGTGTATAACCTAGTCTAAGAATCATCTGTAGCTAACGTCACTCAGACTCCTAGCTACGACGGGTAAGACCAAATATCCTAAAAGCCCAGAATAATTTTTAGAGATATATTAAATAGTTATTTTGTTTTTAATCATTTTCTTTCATTAATTAATACATTATCCATTAATTAACCATTAACGAGATTACACATTTCATTGAGTTAGCTATTAAAGAAAATTCCATGCCCTCCCCAAATAATAATAAAATAAGGACTCAGTTTACCAAGATTAACATCTTTCAGAATTTACCTTAAATCATCCACTAACACCATGGGTAAAACATTTATTTAATAATTATTATAACCATTAAATATCTAGGTACTCTAGGAAAACCATCCTAAGTTATCACCAGGAGAAACATGAAACCAATCACATCCACCTACCTCGAGTAGTGGGGAAAGGAATGCGATAAAACAATAAACCTGTCCATCAACCATTAAACAGATTCACAAAGAGCATCCTAGATCTTAGTTTCACATCAATGGGTAAGACCATATTTAACATGTTCCATCATCTCTTACGTCCTCCCTGACACCCTCAATTATATACCTAGGAATATCTCTATCATATGTGTTATCTATTGCCACATCATCTAGTCCTCCTCATCTATATATCACATCCTCCATGCCATGATTGTCCATTATAGGCTCACATCACATCTGGGCCTCCCCACCACACATATCAAATCATCCATCCCAGGCTCAACCATATCAAGATCACATCACAAGGCTCATATCTATATCACATCAAAAAAATAGTATGAAACAAGAAATAATATTCAGTAGGGAAACTAGGCTCTAAAAACAAGGAACATGGCCTTCTCAAAAAAATAGGGAACTCAAGACCCAAAAAATATATTTATTAGACAATTGATTATTACTCATTTTGAATTAACCGGTTCATTATTAAATGTTTCACCAATGGTAGACCTAATGCATTAAGCTATAACAAGCTAACAAAAGGAAAACATTCCCACTGCATAAATTCGAGTTTTAACAAACCTAGAAAAGTAATTTTCTAATTTAACATTCCTTTTTATTAATTATTATCAATAAGAAATACAATGCTTCACATTATTTATTAGATTCCATTAATCACATGAAATATCTTATTTAATTAGACATGAATATTTTCCATCAATTTGATCAATATCTAATTAAAACATTAATCAGATTTACTAAACATGCATGTTATATAATTAATCTAGTTAATTATCAGTTAATTCTAGATTTATCTTATTTACAAAATTCCATCAACAAAAAAATTCTTATCCATTGAATAAACAAACATACTAACAATTAATGGAATAGATATCAAATTATCTTGAAAAAACAAGTGGAAAACTATTATCATAGTATAATGAAACAATGCCAACATATGATCGCTATCCAATTTATTTAATCCAGTTAAATAATTATTTTATAAATTTCATTTAAATACAAAGGTCTAAACAAGATATCTTTTTTTATTTAAAGTAAATAAATGGATAAACAATGAATCTTTGACCTCAAAGGTTTCAATATTCTTTACCTGAGAACAGACCACGTCGTAGATCTCTGATCACCTCTCTCATAAGAACTACATCCATCCATTGATGTTGCGACAAAACCACAATAATAAAACACCAAACAAATAACATTATAATCAATAAATATCGAACTCTATTTCATGGTGAGAAGTTATAAGAGGAAACAAGATCAACCCAATAGAACCCACTAGATAATGGAGGAAAACACACCATAGTTCACCACGGATCGAAGACAAAATCAATGAATTGATCCTCGGTTGGAGGGATCTCAAAAAACAAAAGGAAAGATCCACTATCCACTAGAAAACAAGAGTACTCATAGGGTTTAAAGAAAAATCCAAGTGGATGAATCATTTAAAATTGCAATTCATAGGGTTATTGATTTAAATGTATTCCCCTTTCATATCGTTTAATACTCAAGGATTGGTTTCACTAAAAAATGTGCCACATTTTTTATTATTTGGCACCTATAATTCACACATCGTGAACGAGCCTTCAACAAGTCATGAAATATGATTACATGGTGTGTAACCCTTACACGTCGTGTATTCTCCCTACATTTATAATTTTAGTACTAGGGCCCCTACAAGCTTATTCCAAGCCTCCTCCGAGCACTGCAAGCCTTTGGAACACGCAATTGGTCGGTCTGTCAGATCTGGACCCTTAAATTAGATAACTATAAAATAATTCTCATCCAAAATATTCTAAAACAAATTTAGAAAGGAAGAAAAATGTTGTCGTCTCAATAGCCACCCCATGAGATACCTCTCAATGATCTCTCCATATTAGGATCTCAACTACCTCATCAGATGAAACAAGCAGAAAACTAGGTAATAGAATCCAACATCTCCTAAACACTCTCCCAAAGGAGATACCTCTCAATGAGAGTATAGACCTAAAAACATATAAGTGTAAACCATATCATAGAATAAAAAGGTAAAAATCTATAAATAGAATTACAACATAATAAGATATAAACAATAAATAACTCAGGGTATATAGTATTCATGTGTGAATCACTTTCTCAGGTAATATTCTACACACCACCATACCTCTATAAGACAAGAACCAAGGGAATTACACGCATGTTCAACACCTTATCCTAGCGGTCATGAATCTATACTGGATGCTCCTTGAATTTCGCATCATTATCAACATCGATCTATCCAAAATTGATGACAATAGATTAATCGTGAAGATAACGATGGAGTAGTGCCATGGGAAAAATCATGTATCTAGATCATCTGTAAGGGAAGTGATATCTGATACACCACAAATACAACATTTTCCAACACCTCAAATGGCCCAAAAAACCAGGGAGAAAGCTTACTCCCATGATCAAACCTTCACTGATGATAGTGAGGAGTCTCCTTTTAAGAACACATTATCACCAAAGTCAAACTTCAGAGGCATTATACTATGATCGGCATTAAATTTATGATGATTATGTTCTACCTTTATCCTATCTTGAATTACCTAAACCATCTCTATAATATTATGTAAAAAATTCCATTTGGATAATTACATCCTCTCCGACCCAGTTTAGCACAATGGAGAACTGAAAGTTCAGTTGTAAAAATTTTCAAATAGTACCATAACAATGGTGGAGTGGAAAAAATTATTTTAAGAAAACTCAACCAAGGTAATTTTCCTCATCCCTGGACCTCTATAATCAAAGACACAAGAGGGAAACATTTCTTAAAGAGTCTTGATGGTGCGCTCTATCTGACCATCCGTCTATAGATGAAAAGTAGCGATAAGGCATAAATGAGAACCAAAAGCACACTGGATACCTCTACACACCATAGTGTTAAAAAGAGGATCTCAATTAGAGATCATTATCCTTGGGACTCTATGGAGTCACACCACATCCTCTAGATACTACCTCAAATAAACCTCCACTACATTCAACTACTCTATAAATTGGACTAATTTCAAAAAATGATCCACTATCACCCATAAAGCATCATAGCCTCCTTAATATTTATGTAAAATAGAAATGAATTCAATTGGTGTTTCCAACAACTTTTACTAGGGAATATCTAACAGCTAGAGAAAACCATTAGTAACATGGTTCTTGGAATTTAACTTATGGAAGACCAAACATTGAGAAACAAACTCTACAATTTCATGCTTCAACCCAAGCCACCAAGACTGACCTCTAAAGTCTTTTATATATTTGTCGCATTGGTATGTACCTCAAAAATTGAATTATGGAACTCACAGATAACCATATCATGCATCATCGAAGGAATGAAAATCCTTCCCTACAATAACACCGGATGTTGTCCATCCTCAGACCGACCAATATGGGAATCACCAAAAACAGCTCAGTCCCTCCAGACCTCCACCTCATAATCCCCCAACTGGGAATCTACCACATACTACACCAAATACGACTTCACTTTCATCTAGAAAAGATGACCACTATACCCAAACTCTCCCCTATATAGATACATCACTAAGAATCCCTCCATCACTCTCCATGAATCTCTAGATTCAATTATGGCATCACCATGTGACTTACTGATTAGTGAATCAGCTACAAAATTTCCCTTTCCTAGTGTTTATAAAATCTCAATATCATAATTATAAAAGAATTTCATCCACTGATGGTGACATATGTTCATGTCACATTGGGAGAATATATACCATGGGATCTTATGATTAGTAAAAAACACAAAATTCTCACCGATGAGGTAATGTTTCCACTACTTCAAAGAAACACAAATTATGCGAACTCAAGATCATGGGTGGAATAATTATTTTCATGGGGATGTGATAGTTAAGACTTATAAGAAACAACTAATATCTTTTTATGAAATCATATCCCAAACCAAGATGTGACGTGTCATAGAAAACCTCAAGATAAACTCCTTCTACAAGAAAACAAAGGACAAGAGCACTAAACAACTTCTCCTTGAGGTGATCTAAATTTTACTCACATGGGTCAATCAACAAAAATGCTTGATCCTTTTGGGTCAAGGTTATCAAAGTATTCACAACCTGAGAGAAATCAGCTACAAACAACCTATAATTTCATGTAAAACCAAGAAAAATATGCACCTCTTCCACCTTCTTGTGAGATTACCAAGACAAAATACCTCTATATTTGAAGGATCCATAGATACTCCATCTTGTTAAATGAAATTCCCCAAGAAATAGACTTCACAAGGCCATAAATAAAACATTGAAAATATCTCAAACAACTTATCATGGCGATTAACTCCCAAAACTGCATGCAGATTCTCTAAATTCTCCTCCTTAGATGTAGAGTATACAGGGATGTCATCAATGAAAACCCCCACAATCATATCTAGGAAATCATTGAAAACTTCATTCATTAACCCCATGAACACAATCAGAGTAATCTTCACACAAAATGATATCACAAAAAACTCATGATTCCCATGATGAAAACAGAAAGGGGTCATCTGAATATCATCATCCTTCACCTACATCTGATGATATCCTTACCGTAAATAAATCTTCAAGAACCAAAATTATCCCTTCAACTGATCAAATAAATCATCAATCTATGGAATTTGATAGTGGTTCTTCACTTTCACCAGGTTCAAGCAATGGAAATCAATAAAAAACTAAAAAATAACATTGGCCTTTTTCACAAAAAAACTAGTTCACCCAATGGTTAAATAATCATCTAAAAAACTCACCACAACATATCATAATGTTGTATTCACATATCTATTAACTCAGAAGGATCCATTCTATATGGAGATACCTAGAAGAAAAATCTAGATGTAGCTTGACCTCAAAATTGATCTCTCATTAAGGGGAAAATGGTCTAACCTCCTCTGGAAATATATCAAGGTAATATCCAAAACCCTGAGAAACATTGGAAACAAAACCTCTGACAAACTCAGCATTAGATCGCCCCTCAAAGAAGACTTGGATGGAACATTCCGCTAACCCATATGAGGGTCTCACTCACCAATGAACATTGTTTCCTCTCCATCACCATCATGGAACACAACCTGCCTCCCAAATAAATACATGAAATACTACACTGAATAAAACCAATACATGTTGAGGGTGATGACATATGATTGTATATGTAAACATAGGAAGTCTTCCCAATAGCTTTTCTTACCTAGAACTAGATAATAGTCTCTAAAAACTTCTTACAAGTTAGTATAACCTCTAACAAGAATAGTAAACACCAAGGGCACTAGGATCCTCTCTACATTATTCCCCAAAGCATGGATGGGGATAGGTGATATAAAGGATTATTTTTCTCTTAAATAAAAAAAATGAACCTATGTAGAAAATAGGAAAAGGATACCTCAAAAAACACCTAGCTCACCCAACACTAGCAACTATAAAGCCTAAAGATGACTGAGACTTTATTCAATGCCTCTTTGTCTCTACTGATGACCACCTACATGGACATGTTGTACTCTCTAAGGATTATGAGTGTCTCAGAGTTGTCCTTTATTTTTCTGTATCCTCTCTATTTTTTACAAACTATAACGCCCTACTTTTTCTTCCTCAGCTGTAACTACCTCAATGGTGGAACATGAAGTGAAACACATGGTGCACATTGACTTCTCAAAATGGTCAGGCACTCCAACTACTAATAACCTTGGACACCATTAGAAAAACATCCGTCTGATCCTTTTTCATAGGTCTCAGACCCACCCACCCCCCCCCCCGACACACAGATACATAGAAATGAGCTGATGAGGGCTTAGAACTAACCCTGTCTAACAGAATCCTCTTTTTTCTAACAATTGGTAACCCCGAACCATATATTTTCATCATGAGGAATCCTAATGACTCCCCTATCATGATGATCAAGTTTAGTCCAGTAGCCTCTCATTAACCTATTCTCTCACTAGAACCTCAAAATATGTCTTTGGCATAAATTCTAGGACCTAGAAATGGATCTCTAGATACAAAGACTTCTAAAAATACCTCACCCTAGCCTTGTTATCTAAAAATAGGTCTGAAGCATATCGCAGATGGGTCCTGAAACGGATCCCAAAATCCTGCACACTGAAGCTCCCCTACGAAAGGGTAAGAAACTCCTAGTTACTATCCACCTTCATGATCAAATAAATGAACTCTTCTCCAAACTAGTTTCAAAAATACTCCCAAGATACTGTTAACTCCTTGTGGTCCTAGAGGAATAAGAACCACCACTTCCTCACTTCTCCATGCAGTATCATCACAACAAACTAAACCCAGTGCCCCTTCCAAGCATAGATCAAACTGAAATGTATCTCAACCTCATCTAACCAGTCCTCAGTGACTAAATATTAACTTGAATCCTCATAATTATAAAGACTTTTTAACTGGAACTCTCAGAGTATCCTTCTACATGTGTCGTCATCATCGACCTCTACTCTATGGGGATTTATGGGCACAACCTGCTAAAAATATTCAGTGTGAACCTGATGAGGATGTAAACCTGGAGCCATTCCCAAAAAAATAACAAATGGTTAGATCTTCTAAACCTAGAATAGGGAATATTTATCATTAATAAATTAATTATTTTATTATCATGTTAAATGTTTTAACCAATCCCAAGGTCTACCCATTTCAAACACATGTGCAAAGAATAATGATTCATAATCCTTTCCTATATCTCTACCTCGTAACCAATATAACTTAATTTATAAGGCTTAATAAATGTAAATAAATGTGAATCATATAATAGGGTGGCCTAAATACTCATGTATCATCAAGTATCCCATGTTTACAACACTCACTAAACTTAGATGACATTGTTTCTCCACCAAACCATGCAACCTCACCTGTGTCTAAATATAAATTCCATCCTATCCCTCAAACTTGAACCTAAGATACAACAATTTTAGGAACCATCCCCAAAAAGATAACACAATGAGGGGAGAGTGATGGTGACTAAATGATTCCTACCTCCAGTAGACCCCTAATTAACGACTAGCATAGAGTGTATATTAAACATGCATATGGGAGGCATTACCCTCTAAGTGAAACATGTTTAAGAGATATATAAGAAGGATATAGAAACCAAAAACTACCTATAAATATATAAAATATATCCCAAGTTCTCGAATGAAATTTCATACATTACTTAAACAACAGAAAAAGAAACTATAAGTGTTAAATGTTAAAGACGTCAGAAACCATGAAGCCCAAACAGCTCCTACATTACTGTGAGCTGGTAATATCCATCATGATCTCTAACATGATCAAAATGATCTAAAAATAGTTTGTATATATATAGGGTGATTATATCATTATATTTAGTAGAATCCTCCCTAGATCCTATCATGAAAAAGATAATGAAATCATTCAAAATCATGGTGAATAACTGTGAAACTAACTCATAACCTAAACATGTATACTATGTTTCCAACCTCACCATGGATAAATCTCTCTAAGTATTACATTCAAGAGAGAATATAATATAATAATGAAACATCAAGGGAACCCCACTCCCTCTTCCCCACTAGTTTTTAGCTCTACACCAATGTTCCACATCCCGATCATCTTTATACAAAACAGTTCAACCCAAAAACTCATATGAAAGGAATCACCGTATGCACCTCATGAATCACATCATCAAATCAACCCATCCACATATCCACATATAGTAACTGAGTAGTTTCCGGAGTACACCACATCATATATGATGTGTATCAAACAATGGGTATTATATCTCAATCCATTAGATCCAAGACACCGAGTAAATACCTCAAGCCATCACAGCCTATACATGTTATACCTGTAACAAAGCATTGGTTGCTATATTTGGAAATACATGTGTGTGAAATAACCATAATCCATCACAACCATCTACACACTTGTATTGGGAAACTAAACATCATGAATTCCATCACAAGTCACTACCAAGAGAAGAGAGTGGGGCCAGAGGGCGTAGTCATACATCCATCATCCCACTAAGATGTTGGAGATAACCCCCCCCCCCTTCCTTGGTTTAGAATCCTTGGGGTTTCAGTTTCCCTAACCGATGCGGTTGGGTAAATGTTTGAAATCATATAATATACATGATATAATATATCTCAAAACCACACTATGGGAATAAACTACTATTAGACTCATCTTGAGCTAATGTTGCTCGAACTCCTACCTGCCACTACTAGGACTAAATATCCTATAAGCACATAATCATTTTAAAATTTACATTAATTACTTCTTTCTTTTTTTAAATCATTTAATTTGATTAAGTAAACCATTATCCATTATTTAACCATTAAAATTATTCTATATTTCATGGAATTAGTTATCAGAGGCAAGTCCATGCCCTCCTGGAATAATCCCGAACTAGGGAATTGGTTTAATAAGATTAACATCTTTTAGCATTTTTATTCCATCATTAACCAACCCCATGGGTTAAACATTTATGAAATTAGTATTAGAATCATTCAATAACCATTTACTCTACGAAAACCATACTAAGATACCACTAAGAGAAGCATAAAACCAAGAACATATAGATACCTCAAGAAGTAGGGAATGTAATCCATATAAAATAAGAAAACCATGCATCATCAATTAAATAGATTCAAAATGAACATCCCATCTCTTTGCATGACATCAATGGGTAATCCCAGCTTTATCTCATTCCATCATCTGTGGTGTCCTCTCAAACACCCTCATACATATACATATGCATCTTGCCATCATAAGAGTCATATTCTTCCACATCATTTGGGCATATCACATCAGTTATTCTAGGATCATCCATCCCAGGCTCACATCCCATTCGGGTCTCCCTAACCTACATATCACATCGGTTATCCCAGGATCATCCATATCAGTCTCACATAACAAGGATCATACACAAAGAACATCACAAAAAATAGCAGGAAACAAAAATGAATACACAACATGGAAACTAGGTCCTAAAAATAAGGAATTCATCCATCACATGAAAATGATCTCTCATAGCTCCAAAAAAACAAGGTACTCTTCCTTCTCAATAAAATGGGAAACTTATCCCCCAAAAATTATCTTTATCACATAACTGGTTCTTATTCCATCTTGAATTAAATGATTCATTATCACATGTTCAAATAATGAGAATCTTGAGTCACCAAACTATAACATGATAAAAAATGTAAAACATTATCATAGCATAAATCCAAGTTTCAACAATCCTAGAGAAGTTCCATTCTCATTTAAATTGCCTTTTTATTTATTATTATCAACAATAAATACTATAAGTCAAATTCCTTATCAAATTCCATTGATTACATTGATGATTATATTTAATTAAACATGCACATTTGCATCAATTTGATCATTATAAAATTACAACATCAACCAGATTCATTAAACATGCCTCTTCTTAATAAAGCCAATTAATTATAAATAAATTTTGGTTTTACATTTTTTACAAAATTACATCAATAAAAACATGATAATACATAGCATAAACAAATATTCTAACAAAGAAAGGTATACATATCATAATATCTATAAAAAAAGTGGAAAATCGCTATCATGGAATAAAGAAAAAACACCAACATGTGATTTTTATAAAATTTATTCAATCCAATTGAATAATTATTTGGTAAATTTAATTTCCATCCAATGGGATAAATCATTATAGATTTAGGATTACTTGTAATTGAATATATAAGAAACAAATCTCATACCTCAATTGAATCAATGTTCATTGAATGAGAATGGACCACGCATCAAATCTCTAATCACCTCTCCCGTAAGAACTGTATCCATCTGAGTACGTCACAACACAACTGTGACAAAAAAACTATGAAAAATCTATTAGAAACAACAAAGATCAAACACCATTTCATGGTGAGAATATATGGAAGGAAAGGAGATAAAATCAAGGGAACCTATTAGATAACAGAGGAATAACGCGCATTGGATCACCATGGATTTCCATAGATTGAAGATATAAGCCAAGAATAGATCCTCAGTTGAAGGGATCTTGAAATTCCAAAGGAGGGATTTTCTGGCCACTAGAAAATGATAGTGGTTGTAGGGTTTGAAGAAAAAATTGAGCAGATAAATTGTTTATAACTACACTGCACAGGGGAATTACACAATGTGTAATCTCTTTTCACATCTTTTAATCCTCAAGGTTTAGTTTCACCCAAAACAAAACCTCTTTTTAATTATTTAAACCTGAAAATTCACACATCGTGGGTGAGCCTTGTTCATGTCATGAATATATATTACACATCAGGTAACCCTTACATGTCATATATTTTCCCTTCTTCCATCATTTTAGAATTTTACCCATCTAATATTATTCCAAACATCCTTTGAGCACTATAATCCATAGAAACACGCAAAGGGTTGCTCTATTCGGATCTAGTCTCTTAAATGTGCAGAATCATGTGTTGGTTTGTTTTTATTCAATTAGAGTTAATAAATCATTACTTGTATGATTCTAAAATTTATTGCATTGAAATTTTGTTTCAACACTCACTGTAGACTTCATTTTATTATGATATAATGTAGGGTATTATCACAAGGGTTCATGATACATGTGAATTAATATGAGGATGAGTTTTGACTTTAGTTTCACTTGAGTCATAATATGAATTCTACACTAATTCCTTACACTCATCCAAAAAATGAAATTATAATATTGTTATTCTAATAAAAATATTGAATAAAAAATATTATTGAAAATTAATCTTCATCATGAGCTAAAATGTATCTCCATGAAAATATATCAAGCGACAATTGATATATACTTTCTTCATTCAATAATAATGACCCTTGTATTAGAATATCATTAATAATATGTTTTGTAATTGATCATGTAACACTATAAACTTTTCTAGGTCTACTTGGTCAAATTCCCTAAGAGGGGGTGTATTAGAGTAGGATAAATTAAATCTAATTCCCCTTCAGATATTGTTTTGTCATCAAACAAAACACACTTTTCTCTTTCTCCTGTAGAAATGTATGAACAAAAATAAAATCATGCACAGGGAACAGTGATTTTACTTGGTTCACCCTCACTGGGATACATTCAAGGATCATACAACAGTGATTTTTTGATGTACCAAATCCATTAAATCTCACTACCAATTTACAAGTCTCGGGCTAGATCAATTATATTCTCGGTCTCACTCCCTTTACAAGATTTAGGGTATGCTCACTATATTCCCAAGGGTCAATCCCAATGTCTCTTCCTTTGGATCACTACTGGTGGAAAGGACCACCTCCTTCCACTTCCTTTACTCACTACTCTTGTAAGGTATCCACTAAGAGTTTATGGACATTTAGGTCCCATAATATTCATGAAAGTATGAATCCTCACCTGCAGGTAGATGCTATATTAAAGTCCATTTTCACCCATAGATGAAATCCAATTTTCCATATACTATTAGGTTAGTAGAAATTTGTTTCACAAACTATTTTAGTGTTTTTTAAATATTCTGTGATTCCTCAAAATACCACCTTTCTTTATCTCTGAACTATGTAGTGGGTATGCTTTTCGGATCACCTCTCCTCCGGGAACTGCCTCCGCCTCCACAAACCATCCTCTGTCTGTGGACTTTCTCCACTTCTATGAACTACTTACCCTATCTGTGTGCTACCTCTGCTTCTGCAAATCAACCTTCAATTATACAGACTACCTTCCTCTATTGTGGGCTATAGTTCCTTGAAAAATCCTTTAATAGAATTTCTTCTACCAACTACATCTCCCTTCACTGAGTAACTTCCAGCGAACCACTTCTTCTTCATTAAATCCCTGGGAACTCTTTCAGACATAGAAAAATTTCTTCCCAGAGAAAAGATGTTCTATAATGAAAATAACTCTCACCATAACAATGGGATTAGATGTCCTGATATTGGAATATAGATCTGTATAATCCACTAATTCAATATTTACCCAAATCTTCGATACGATACAACCTTCACCTCATACCACATCTCCTATAGTGAAACGTAATCATCTCACAAAACATTTTTCCTATGATGTATGTGTACTTATTCTCTTCATTTTTAGATCCTCAAATCACCATATCATTTTTACAACAACAAGCCATCCCATGATCTGTCACACCTTCCACGTACTGCGAGCCTTCTTGTGAACTATTTTTTGTTCCACGACATGTTTCTACCTTGTGAACCATTTCCAATATGTGGTCCGCGTATCATTATTCATGTCATGTTTACCATACTTCATATTCTATGAACCATCCTTCTCAATATATGAATAGTTCTCTCCTTTTCCAAAATCCGTCCTTTTCTAAAACCGAACTCCCGATTTTAAGGCCCAAAATCTTGGTAATCACTGGGAAAATGTTCCAACTTGAACACCTACTTCAAAAAACACCAGTAATACTCATTAATGTTTATATGGATTTGTAAAAAAACATAATCACACCCAAAACATACTGAGAGATAACCTTGAGGTATTTTTTTCCAAACAATCCCCACCCTTTGGGTTTATTGACAACACTTTCATAATTTGATACCTCATTAAATCTTCTGCAAACCTTTTCTAGAATTTTCTTCTTGCAATTAATCTAGTGATCAAGGATTTAATCAAAACATACTCTAATCTCACATGATCCATGCTCAGTATGAGAAAAAATTGTATAATGAAAATTTCATCAATAAATCACTTCATTGACTTCCAAAACCACTTAAATGCTTTCGTCACGAACCTCAACTGTCATGATATATATCCTTTGATCGATCACTTATATAATTGTTATATTTAATACTCATCCTATCTCACTACTCCCCCTATCTCATTTCTCCCACTATATTGTTTCCCCACCTATCATCTTCTCCCAGTGTCTTGACTAAGACATTTTCTCCCTTTTAAAATCCATAATTTCTCTCAATTTTTCAACACACCCAAAGGGAACATCATGCTTTTCTACAATAGGGTAAAGAACACATTCCATTACATTATGAAAAAACACACCATACCTCAGGGAGAGGGGGTCCCACATACACGCTTTTTCTAGTGAGGGGAGTCGACTAAACTCCCTGTGATAGTTGATGTCATTCAAATGGATTTTTTTGTGTGTCCTTTGTTAGAATGTTTGTAACTTGTTATTCTGTAGGCACATAATCCAACATCACAAGTCCTGGTTCCACCTTCTCTTTAATAAAGTGATACTTTATTTCAATGTGCTTTTTCCTTGAGTGATGTACTGGATTTTTGTTTAGATTTATAGCACTTAAATTATCACAATGGATTATTATCGGAGATTTCACTTCAACTCCCATGTCCTCATGCTTCTTATCCACAATAATTGTGTGCATTCTTGAGTATTTGCAATATAGTCATCTTCCTTAATTCACAATGAAATACACTCTCGTTTCTTACTTAGCAATGAAATGCAAAATCCATGAAGATAAAATGCACTACCAGACATTGATTTTCTACCATCTGTTGAATTTTCTCAACCTATATGTGTGTATTCCTATAACATTTGATAATATTTTTCATTGTATAACAAACCAAAATCCACAATTCCCTTAATATACTAAAGTGTATTTTTTACTAGGAGTAAGTGTATTTTATTGGGATTACTTCGATACGGTGGTTCTTGACATGTGGTAAAAACAATATATGGTCATGTTGATGTTAATTACAATAGGCTTCCAATGATTTTCTTGTATTTTGTGACATTGACCACATTGCCTTCATCGTCCTGAGATAGTTTCATCCAGGTAGCCATCAGAGTCATCATCTCCTTGGAATTTTACATTCTAAATCTCCTCAAAACCTCCTTGGAATAATTAGATTAAGAAATTAATGTTTCATTCCTTACTTATTCGCCTATAAACAGATGAAAACGTCATTTCACTGATTATTGACATTTCAAACACACTTTTCATGAATTTAGAAAACTATATGCAGTGACCTTAATCTAATCCATTGAAGATTATGTCATCGACGGACACCAGCACCATCATCCTTTCATTACCATTATTGTTTACATACAGATTGTAATAAACTCCACCACCTCAAAAACTGAGCTTCTTCAAAAATTGATCTAGCCTTGAATACCATGCTCTTGGTGCTTCCTTAAAACTATATAAATCCTTCTTTATCCAAAAAAACTCAGTTCTCACATTCAGGAATGAGAAAACCATCTATTTTCTCAGTGTAAACTTCTTATTCCAGAACCCCATTCAGAAATTCAAACTTGACTTCCATCTGGAAAACCATGAAAATTATTTTCACTATTATGTCTATGATTAATATGATTATTTATAGCATTGTAATAGGTAAAAACGTTTCATTAACCCCAATAACCTCTTTATGGGAGTACCCTTTCCACACTATTTGTGATTTGTTTCAGATTATCATACCATTTTCATTAATTTTGTTGCAAATGACCCATTTAGTCCCAATGAAATTTTTATCTGTTGGCCTCAAAACAATCTTCCATATTTTATTCTTCTCAATTTTGTTAAGCCCTTCATTCATAGCCTGAACACATTTCTTATCACCATCTACTTCATTAAAAATTTTAGGCTCTACTAGTGCTAAGTATGATGATTTTTGTAGAGTTATTATCCTCCTTGTTTTCATAGGCATTATATGATCACCAATTATGTTATATTTATCAATTTCAGATCTTCTCTTCTATATTTGTTTAGATAATGAATTTTTCTCATCTTTTTCATCATCTAAATCATCTTCTGAATCATTCTATGTAATTGGAGAATCCCCTAATCTACTAACCTCTTCATCACTATCCTCATAATATTGATCATGTATTTTCTAAATATTCTGATCATTCTCCACTATGGTAACATAATGTCTTTCAACTACCTTTCCCAGCTTCTTATTAAAGAATTTATATGATTTTCTTTTCCTTTATTACCCAATAAATATCCCTTCATCTCCATGGGATTCAAACTTATTGTGTTTATACCTATTGAGAATGAAACACATGCTTCCTAAGACTATAAATTACTTCAATGATGGATTATTTTCATACCACAGATCATATGGACTCTACTTTTCTTTTGGACACAATAAATCTATATTTGATGTGTACACTACTCTCATCACTACTTCTTTCAAAAATTTCCTTGGAAGGTCTTTTTCAATAAGAAATATTTTATCCATGTTGTTGACAATCCAATTTCTTCTCTCAACTACTCCATTATGATGTGGAGTTATTACCGCTGAAACTTGATACATTATCCCATGTTTCTTGAGATAATCCTGCACTTGGATATTTTTTAACTCTATTCCATTATCTATTTTATTCATCTATATTTTCTAACCAAGCATCTTTTCAACCTCTCATCGATATATTGTAATGAAATTAAACACCTTATACAAGAAGGTAATGATTGATACCCACACCATTCTTCTAAAATCATCAATGAAGCGAACATAGTATCTCCTTCCATCAATATACCTTGGTGAAATTGGTCTACACACATCAATATGCACCAACTCAAGTAATTTTTTTGACCTTTTCTCTTTTGGACTATATGTCTTTTGAATGATCTTCCCATGCTGACAAGCATCACACACATGGGTATGATCACATGATAATCTGGGGATATTTTGAGCAGTATCATATTTCACCAAGTCTTCCAAGGATGTTTGGATTATGTTCCCAATATTCTTATTCTATAACCTATATTCTACTTCCTTGTACTAAAGGATCATATATTCTTCTCCACTCACAAGGTATAAATTCTATTTTGTATGCTTTACCTACAATACAACATCACCATCTTTTTATTAATGGAACATAATGTCATGGAAAAGATTATTTCATGTACTAAGTCACAAAAATTGAATTACACTTAATAATTTCTGACTAACACCTTCAACAACCAATATGTCTACTCATCTCATGTGTTTACCTACAAACATGGATTTTCTTGAACCAATAATTTTTAGACTCTAATCATTCTCAAATATTATGATTCATTCTTTATTATACCTAATTACTATCACCATATCCTTATTTCTATTCATATGGGAAGTGTATCCACTATCAATGACCCAAATCCTAGTTCGATCTGATTCATTGAATGCAATTTCTGCAACCACCACCTACTCAGCCCTTTTATTATTTACCCATGTTTTTTACTTCATATTTGACATGAAATGATGATCCTAATGTTCCTCAGTATATGATAGACCATATTCTTCTTGAGGAGATGCAAATCAATTTTCCCTTTTCAGCTCATTTGATTATACTTTTGGATACTTCTTATGACAATGTTCATTCTTCTTTGGTATATTCATCTGCATTATTGATGAACAATATCTTTGGAATATGTATGAATCCTCCACACCTAAATCAGTGACCATTAAATGATGACATGGATAATAGAGATATTTATGACTACCTCTGTTGGTATTGTTACCTTAGGTACTTCTTTTCTATGGAACAAAAACTTTGTTAATGTCCCATCTTTCCTCAACAATAGTATCTTATGCATGGTACATTCCTATGTGAAAATACTACACCACTGGTCATCCCTTTAGTTCTCTAAATCTTCTAATTCTGATTTATACCCACATTAATATTCAATCTTGAAGTGACTTTTGTGGTATTCCTTAAACTGCTACATCTTTCAGTTTTTGATAAAGCCCCATTCCAGTCTTATCATTTTAATTTGACTATATCATTTGTTCTACAGAACCACTATTCTAAGCTTTCATCTTCTATGTTTCATGTATGATTAGTTTCTTAATGTTTTAACTAGATTAAATAGTTTTTCTTGATCATTAACTCTATTTCATATAATTAACACTTCCTCTTCATTTTCTTCAATATTTTTTATTTGATCTTTTCCAGTTTCATTCAAACTATTTATTTCTATTTTCTATTCTTTAATTTTGATCATGTAATCAAGAACCTTCTCTAATCCCTATAGCATTGAAGACTTACATTTTTCAATTTCCTCATTAATATTAGACTTATCTTATTATTTCAACAATATATATAGTTTTTCATCATGAAAAACTTTTTTGGATTTCATCATTTTGGCTCTCTAAACATATATTTCCTCAGGTTCAGCTTCAAGTTCGACCTGAAGGTCAAATATTCCTTCAACTTCTCCTTATTCATTGTCACTTTCTTATTTTGATAAGGAATTTCTAACAATATATACCAAATCAAATTCTTCATGATTCTTTTAGTTCTCCAATTACTCTTCCTCAAATTATCCTAAACTTTCATCTTCTCTTGAAAGAAGAATCTTTTTTTAAGAAATTTATCTTAAAATTCTTATTTTATTTTATATAATATGAAGACTTCTTACTGGGACTCTCAAATTCATTATCTTCAACTTTATGATACTTCTTTGGGAACCTTGTTACAAAATGTCCAATATTTCCACATCGAAAGCATACAAGTGGAAGTTTCCCTT
This sequence comes from Viscum album, assembly GCA_963277665.1. Lineage (NCBI taxonomy): Eukaryota > Viridiplantae > Streptophyta > Magnoliopsida > Santalales > Viscaceae > Viscum > Viscum album. The sequence goes on along the minus strand of CAUJRU010000032.1, from coordinate 81,672 downwards.
TAAACTTACCTTTTCCTATTTGAATATTTGAGGAAAGGAATGACATGACATCATCTTATTCATCATATTCCTATTCATATTCAATAGAGGGATTCTTCATGGCCTTGAATTCCCCCTCTTTGGATTTCACCTCTTCCACAACATAATCATCATCATTTCTCATTTCATATGTTATAAGGGTACTGTGCAAATTATCCAGTGTCTGCTCTTTCAGATCTTTATCTTCTAGTACTAAAACTTGCAGATTGAATTGTGGTGAAGGATTCATCAATATTCTCTTAAAAATCATTATATATTTAATGAATTATGCAAGAACATGAATGTCTTCTACAACAAAATTTACCTTTTCAAAGAATGAATCAATAGACTCATTTGGATTCATTCTGAGATCCTCATAATTGTTTCATAAAAGATGAATCTTTTCATCTGTGACTTTTGAGTCTCCCTCATAGATATTTAGCATCTTTTCCCATATTTCATGTGACAACTTGAAAGACATAACTTTTATATAGATTTCATTTGATAGGGATCCCCATAATTCATTGATCCCTTTAGTATTAGTATCAAATTCCCTTCTATCTTCTTCTAAAAAAGCAGCACTGTTAATGTTGGTTGATATTCCATCCATTGCTGCTATGAAGACATAAATTCTTAATGATTAGATGTAGTGTTCCGTCTGATTATTCTATAGTTGAAAATTGTTTCCATCAAAGAATGGAATTTCTTTGTGATTGACTACCTCCATTTCTTCTACTGAGATAGAACCACTAAAATTCAACATTTATCTCTGATACCAATTATTAGGTACAATAGGTCAAATGAGTTGAGAGGTGCTAAATTAGGGTATGAAATATTAAAACTACTACCCCTTTTTGATCTTGTTTCATCATTAAACAAAATACACTTCTCTCTTTATCCCATATAATTGTATGAATAGAAATGAAATCATGCATTTGACAAAATGGTTATACTTGGTTCTCCCTCATTGGGCTACATCCAAGGATCATACAATGGAGATGTACTGATGTACCAGATCCACTAAATCTCATTTCTAATTTACAAGGTTTGGGCTAGATCACTTCTTTTCCTAGTCTCACTGCCTTTACAGGATTTAGGTCCTGCTCATTTCATTCCCAAGGCTCACTCCTTATATCTCTTTCTCTTGCCCACTATAAGTGTAAAGGATCAATGTCTTCCTCTTTATTTTCTCACTTGCATTGAAAGGGATCTACTAATATTTTATAGACATTTGGGTCCCTTAATTTGTATGAAATCATGCATCCTCAACTATAGGTAGGTTCTTTGTTGAATTTCCTTTTTGACCCGTAGATAAAATCCACTTTTCTATGTACTGTTATGTTAGTATAAATTTCTTTCATGAACTATTTTATTGTTTTTTTAAGCTTCCTTGAATCCTCCATGATCCACCTTGATTCATCTGCAAACTGCATAGTGGATATTATTTGTGGATCACCTCTCCTCTACAAACTTACTCTGCCTCCATGAACCATCCTCTATCAATGGACTGCCTCCAATTATACGAACTGCTTCCGTCATCTGTGTATTACCTCCACTTCTGTAAACAATCTTTAGATTCTGTAGGCTGCCTTCTTCCATTGCGAGCTATAGTTCCCTGCAAAATCCTTTCACGGAATTGCTTCTATGAATTGCTTTACCCTTCGCATAATCACTTACTGTGAACCACTTCTCCCTCGCAGAATCCTAGAGATCTATTTCAGACATAGTTGAATCTCTTCCTGGAGAAAACATGTTCTATAATGAAAATAACTCTCACCATAATGATGGGATTAGTAGTAATTATATAGAAAAATAGATCCGTATAATACTTTAATTTGAGATTTACCCAAATCATAGATACAATACAACCTTCACTGCATACCACCTATCCTACTGTGAACCATAATCATCTTGTGAACCTCTTTTCCTACGTGGTCCTTGTACCACCTCTCTTCATTCATGGCACCTCAAATCACTATCCAATGAAAATTCATCTCTCCATTTGTCATTCCTTCCATGTATTGTGACCCTTCTCACGGACCATTTTTTGTTGCACGACCCATTTCCACCTCGCAAACCATTTCTCGTACATAGTCTGCATACTGTTCTTTGTGCTCTACATACCATCCTTTGTCTTCTGCATACCATCCTTCTCGGTTCATGATGAGTTCCCCCTATTCCCAAATCCTTCCTTTTCCAAAACCAAACTCCTGATTTTTAGGCCTAGAAATTTGGAAAACACTGGGAAATTTCTCCACCTTAAACACCTACTTTGGAAAACACCAACCATACTCATTCAATGTCATCTAGCTTTGTCAAAAACACTATCACATGCCAAACACCCTGATAGGACACCTTGAGGGATTTTTTACCCTTAAACTTGTAGCCCATATTTCCTGTAAAATATTATGCAATGTAGATATTTCCTTCATGAAAAATTATATTTCCCCCTATGTATAAAACGTCATGTAATCTCATAAATTATTTAATACATGCAAATAAATAAAATATTTAATTTAATTAATACAAATTTACTACATAAATTAGAAGTATAATGTAAAATAAAACACATAAATAACATAATAATTAAAAAATTATAATTATCGTGTGCATACAATGGATTTGTCTATATAATCTGCCGAAGACAATATTGGAACCCTAAAATAGAGAGTTTTTTCAACCAATCAAGAATTCATATTGAAAATAGGCTTACCTTAAGAATCAGAAGACTAAGGGAGACCGGATAAAATTAAGGTGGCCATAGTGGTGAAATTGGTCTCGATTAATAGCAGCTGCTAGCGGGAGCATGATCAGTGGTGAGTGGCGAGCGGCATTGAGTGTGATTAGTAGAATTTGGGGTGGTCTTTGAGATACAATGGTGAGAGGTGGTAGTGACTATGGAAAAAGGGTAAGGGAGCTACTGGAGAGGGTTTGCGACCATGGGATGAGGGCACAAGATGGTTGGGGGGATCAGTGGTGGGATTCTAAGGAGTGGTCAGCAGTGAGAGAAAATGGTGGGTAAAGGGAAATTGATACTTGGGAGAGGATACGCGCGATTGGGGGAGGGTGGTGTGAGTTTTGTTGGAAATAGGAGGTGATAGGGAAGTTTATTTTTTTACTTGTGGGAAGTGACTGCCTAAGGTGGTCTATCACTCACCATTAATGACTGCCATAGGTTTTTACCCATGTACATGGCCACTATAATCGAATTTTATGGTAGTTATTGTTATGTTACAGATGAAAATATTAGAAACTCATATAATTCTTTATATGGAATTATTTTATTATCATTTATTCCTATCATATTATTTATACCTTGTTTATTCATTGATAGCTTATAATGTATGATACCCCATACTAGGAGTCTAAGCTCATCCATTTTATGTTTTCATTTCCCCATGCTATAAATAAGAATATAGCATATGATATTTTTAGAAGAATATCATGTGTGGAGAATTTTGTGGGACATGTTGAAGACTTGTTATAGAATAATAAAATGTGTGTATTTTTGAAAAAATGTCTATTATATGGGAAAGATATTTGTTTTTTAGTTAAAGGTTTTTCCTAACTCCCTAAAATTGTAAACATAAAATGACTTAGGTATTTAAGGGGCTTAGAAATTTTATTCTAAGTGTAATTATAGAATAATTTGTTTAGATTTATTCAGTTAGTTTCAAAGTTAGTATGTAATGAAAATGATTTTAGCACCAGATCTAGGTGCACTGGTTTGTGGGGTCTCAGAGACAATAATCAGAATTTTCTTTATCTTCAAAATTATAATATGATAAAGATTATTTCGGTTGTTTTTGAAAGTATAATTTGAAATTAAATTAAAAGGGTATTAAATTGTGAAACATGTTGTGAATAATAAATAATAGATTAGTAATTTCATAGAGACACCCTCCTTATAATTTTTTTTTTGAAATTCCATTTTATTTATTTTATATTTACAATATTCAAATCATTAGTTTATGTTCATAAATTATAAATAATCATGTATGTTTAGGATGATTATGTCATTATAACTAATTCACATAACATCCTTTTCAGTTATTACCATCGTTTTCAACCACTCTACTCACATATGTTAATGAATTAGTGGAATTTTAAGTTCACTACCATAGAAACGACTTTACACAGCACCACCCTTTAACAGTGATAAAAACACTGATAAAGGGAGACCTTTATCAGTGCTGATAGAATGTTATTTTAAAAGTGCTAAAAACATTTTCAAAAGTAATCCTTTATTAGTGTTTTTTAGTGATGATAAAGGTACCTCCTTTATCAGTTATTTTTTTAACGATGTTAAAAGTACCCCCTTTATCAGTGATTTTTTAGTAGCGTTGATAAATGGGGTTCTTTATCAGTGTTATTTTACTAGCGATAAAAAAGGGTAGATTTCATAAAAAATTATAAATCATTACAAATAATATATTAACATAAAAATATATTTCTATTGATATATATATAAAATATTTTATTAAATATGATTTATATAAGGCTAAATACACATTTACACTTCATATATGAGATATTCGGTGAAAAATGCATTATAAAATAATTTAATAAATAATATTAATACATAATTTTGTAATTATTATTGAGTAATGTTCTTTTAATAACAATTTGAATATAGAAAAAATCGAAAACTTAATAAAATATCTAAAATAAGTTGAAAACGTAACTAAAATATTAATCGACCATAAATTTTGATCTAAGTGTTCGTTTGGGATCTACCACATATAAAATAAAATCCTATGACTAGATATACAAACTAATAACTATGTGGAACCCTAATCACTTTTTTCAAGGAAAAAAATGTCTATAAGGCCTCTACAACTGTGTTTTTTTCGAGATGTCCCAATTTTTTAACATTCAATGGAATTTCAGCCACATCTAAGGGAGTCTTTTTCCCATTTTCAATGGGGAAATAATTTATTCATAGGTTTTACATTCATATTGATATTATGGTTTTGAAGTTTTATCATTTTTCACAACGTATTTTTATTTATAATTAAATATTTTACATTTATACATATTTGTATATATTCGTGCATAAAATTTTAATTTCATAAATAAATATCTAAACATATTTACATATAAAATATTATTCTATATATATAAACCATATATAAATAATAATAATAATATATATTTTATTTAAGATAAAAATTTATGAATATTTATATACTTATATAATTAATGTGTATATAAATTTTTTATATATAAAAATATATTTTTCTGTGTATTTACAGATAAATATATATTTATCCATATATAGTCATATATGTATATAAATATTAATATATAATATATGTAATAAATATATATATTTATTATTACATTTATAGACACACACATATATATAAATATGTGTGTGTGTGTGTCTATTTATACACACACAAAAACATATTTTATATATGTATTAAAAAATATTTATATAAATATTTATATATATATATATATGGATTAGAAAGTAACAATATATATATATCAATAAATATATCTGTCGTAAAATAAAGAACAAAACAATATATAAGATTGGTAAAGGTATAGATCTATCAAGGGTGTGTCTCAGTTTCAAAACATGAATGGGGCACGTGTGTGTACGAGTGAACCACGAGGTCCTAGCAGTGTTAAGGGGGGCTTCAAGAATTGATAAAGAGATAAGATATAATTTTTAAAGGGGGTCGCAAGCATTGATAAAGGTGGTGGCTAACCTCCGAGAATAAAAAAAAATATTTTTTTACTTTTATCAGCACTTTTTTGTAGCACTGATAAAAAAGGTTTGTTATCATTTCTAAAAAAGCACTGATAAAGGGGGAGTGTCAATAAATTGGATCCCCCTTTAATGGATTTGAGTATAATAACACTTTTTAACGATATAAAAGTTCTTTTTCATGCTGTTAAAGAGCACATCTATAGAAGTGGTTGATTTAGTTCATGTAAAGAGTTCAAACAAAAACTAATACTTGAGGTGTTAAATATAAAACAAAAGTAAATGATAATGTTTTTGTTGGTTTTGTTGAATAAAAATTACCTATCATATGAATAAAACCACGTGATTATGATCACTATATAATATATTGTTTTAAAATGTTAAAACAAACAAATTCCACACTGCACAAAAAAATTTGAATACATGAAAAAAAATCAATAAATTGATTTTATAATACCGAAGATGAAAAAAATATAATCCGGAATGAAAGTAATACTGAATTAAAATAAAAAAATTTCATATAAACCAATAATGGTTATGATTGAATATAAACAAGAATTATTGGCATAAACAAATGAGAGATATAATGAAAATATTTATATTTGGGCAATTAACATACTCTAAAATCATTTGAGATTCAAGGTGGATAGAAAAAAATAGAAACCAAGATAGCATAGATGAATAAAAACCTGGAAAATGAGATTTCATCCTATCCATATTCCTTAAAATTATTTATATTCTACCCATTCGACTTGGTATTCATTTCAAGCTGGTGTGCCACCTAATTATAATGAAAATTCAAGATGGTTGTGGAATATGCAATACTTCCTTGAGGCATCTAGAAGATAATGTGGATTATTGTGAAATTAATACACAATAGAATAATAATAGGTCCTTTATAAACTATTATGATAGGGTTTCTATGAAATGCTATTGTAATCTCATGTGATATGAAGAAGGTGAAATTTACTACAAGTTAATTTCATTTATTCCATATCCCCCACACATCATGGTGACCGTAATTTTCCAATACCCATAATTTTATCAAGAATTCGGCCCCCTGTTACAGGAAAAATTTTCAAGGTGGTTTATTTTTTATAATTTTATTGGTATAGTGTTTTGATATTTGGGGAAATGGGGTGTCCTAGAACCATATGAATTTTCACTTTGGGATAAAACCCATATAGCCAATTCAATTGGCACTTTGATCTTTTTTTGGCACCTATCCCCCCCAACAAACACACTTTATTATTATTGTATATATATATTATATTAAGAATTATAAATAAATATATTATATATTTATAAAATTATAATTATAATAACAAATCAATAAATTTATAATTTTATATATTAATGTTAAAATATTTATAAAGGATGCTTCCAATTAATCGTTCATTCGGAAACTCAAATATCTATGTCCTGGGATTCTAGTGTCTATAACCTAAATCTAGGTATTTTGATAATATTGGAATAGAATTTTAGCTTTAATCCACTCATCATAAACTCACCAATGATCAGGTTTGTTTCATATTTCTTGGCCCCAATTAGGTCTTTTGGAACCCACAAATTCTTAATGGCATTTCCTCCTGTATCGGTGCATCTTTCAAACTTGATGACAACACCATTGAAGGAAAGTTTGGTTTTTATGATAGGGTTATGGTTGATATTGATTTCAAAATTTATTGACCAGATTTTGTTTTTCTCATTGTTAATGGTGAAATATTTGAAATTGATATTGAATACAAATGATTTCCCAATTTTTTCAATTTATGTAATATTTTTGGGCATGATGTTTCCCAATGTAGATAGTTTCAGAAGCTCAAGTCCCTTACACCCAAGGGAACAGTGTGGGGACAGGCTGGGAAGTGAGAGGAGGCTCATCCAAGGGTATTTCTAATGATGAAAAAATGTTACCTCCTCTTACCCTTGTATCCTAATGGGTATGGATAAGGTAAGCTAATTAACTTCCCTGAATGAGGAAGTTTTCACCCAAATGAGTGACAGTGCTGATTCTGTTTGAGGAAAGCATCAGCAGGTGAATGCAGTGAGTGATACTATTGTTTATCACTTCTCTAAATTGTAGGATCATTCACACCCTCTAACATTTCATTAAGGAAATTATACAGGTGACTCTATTGGAGGGCTCGGTAATAAATCATTCTTATAGGAAACTAAAGGTATGAGTGATGGACATGTGCAAGGAAAATCATTTACCCCAGTGAAACATGACCTATATTATGAGAATGATGTTTAGAATGTGGATTATAATAAGGAATGTGCTACTTATGTTTTATCCAATATTAAATAGGATGAGGATAAATTATTGATTTCTACTTTTTATCTCAAAAGGGAGTAAAAAAATTGTGGTTAAATATTGTGTGTAGGATAAACCGCCTAAGGAAGCTATGGATAAGAGGTTGGATATGCTTGCTGAGGATGTCATAGATGGATAGGTGGTGTAATAGGATTTTGATATCTAGATTCCATGACCAATAAATTCTGGTAAAAACAATATTATATTCACTAATATATTAAACAGGTCCAAAACCAAGGAATTCTTCAAGGAGTAATTTGGAATTGTTCATGAGGCACTACCTGTTGATGGAAAATTTTCAAGCACTGAGTCTATTAAGAGGGTTTTAGTGGGCTCTGGTTTGATGGATGGTCCACTTCCATAAAATGAAAATTATGGTGAGTTGAAGCATCCCAAAACATGGAGTAGGGTCCATCATTCAAGTAAAAGGGGTGTTGGTCGATCTAATAGATGATTTTATTTTTTATTTTTGGTGGTTTTCACATGTTTTAAATCCTCATCTCCTCATGTACTTTTTAACTTCTTTTTGATAAATTTTTGAATCCTGGGATATAGCTCATGATTTTCTCTATTTTGACTATATAATAATAATAATAATAATAATAATAATAATAATGGGTGGTTATGGGGTGAAGGGGAATGTGGAACAAAGAAATTATTAAAGCACCAATTCATCCGGAGCTAGGCTACCCCATTTCTCCAAATATTAGAACCATATAACCAAAAAATTAAAAATTAAAAATAAAAACTTCAATGGAGAATTTTTCAACTTTTGTATTTCATTCCGTTATTCCCCGCCTATAGGTTGGATAAACTATGTGTGAATGTATCTGAACATCCCATGGTATTCCACAATATTCATATGCCTAACAAAAAATCTCAGTCGGGATACATGGTACATAGCCACAACATCACTAATTATAGGCATGGATACATGGAACGCAACCACCGCTTTAGTAAATAGCTCTCATTTTACCCATCAAGGGTAACTGTGCGGAACCTAGAGATTAGATGATGAACAGTCCCTCTGATCAAAACCCCTGGTGTTGTTTTATTTAATTGCATGTTCTTATGTGATATTCCCCCTACATGTATCCACTCCCATTTATTAGAACCAATGACATGGAACAACACGCCTTTCTAATTGGATTTCATTTCATGAATGATTTTCTACTACAATCGTCTTGTGTCAGTAATCCTAAAGGCATAAAATCACCATACTTGGACATGTAAATGCTGGGTAACGCAATAGACTGCCATTATTTTGTGGTGGGATTTCATATTCTAAGGAGATGCTCGGTGTAACGACCCGGAATTTTGAATAAATATTGTTTCCTAATTTTGTGTGTTATTTTATTTTTGATACTCAAAAAAACTATTTCATTTGATAACATGAGTATAATTAAAATGAGACCGTTAGGTTTTGACTGTTATATGACCATTGGTCAATATGACCACAGGAAACTAAACGTTTTGATTATTGTCTCTAAATACAAGTAATCTTGTTTAATTAATATAGAAAGAAGGTTCAATGGCCTCACCCAGTAGTCTGGGACCGATCGAAGCCCATCTAACAGAACTTGGGAAGGAGGTAGCACCACTGGCCTTTACTCTGGACCAAACCCAAGCCGAACATCATCGTGTGAATCTAGAACGAAATCGCCTTTGCGAGAAGTTCAAACTGATAGAAATTACTACTCGTGCGATGTTGGCCGATCCTCCCTCAGATTCTCTCACCATAGCACACCTTACACTTAATTCCTATGCTGGTGTGATAAGGGGCTATGTAAGGAGACCGTAACTGCCTTGTGTAACCCTTTGTTTTAAATAAAAAAATTTATTTCTTCTTATGATGAAGTTTATGAATTTTCAAATGTCCGGATAAATATAGTATGCATAATTTTGATGAATTTTAGAGAAAGGATATTTTAAAAATGTTTATGTAAAGCTCAAATAAATAGAAATGTGTAATGATTTTCAAAAAATGGTCTTCTACAATTATGTTCAGTACGAAATTTAGAGTCTAATAAGATCAACTTAATTTTTGATGAATAGTAAATTATGAATAGTGATTTTATGATTAGGATTAGTAATGTGTCCAAATGGATTAGTAATCTCACTTAAAGAAAGTATTAATATAATCTAGGAACCTTGATTAAGTAATGTGATTCAATAAAATGGTTAAATAACGGTTTCATAAATTATTATTCAAGTATTAGTTTTTTTGGATGAATAATGTTTTTAATTAAAAATTAAATTAAAAATATTTAGAGAATTATTTTTTTTAAATGGATTTCATTTATGAACTCAGAGCATCGATATTATGTTATGGTAATTTTTGGGGATTTTTCTGAAAAAAAAGATTTTTTGGTGAATAGTGTATTTATTTTAAAAAAAATTAAAAATATTGAGAAAATTAGTTTTATAAAATGGAGTTCATTTTTGAAATCAGAGCATTGATATTTTGTTAAGGTGAAATTTTGGGATTTTTCTGAGAAAGTTGAATTTTTAGTGAATAGTAAAAATACAGTTTTAGGGTTTCAGTATGTTTAATGACATCATAAATGTTTCATGATGATGTCATGAGATATTTTATGGGTTGGACGACAAAAGGTGATTAATTATTGTATTGGGGGCCCCATGTGGACTAACTTCATGGGAAATATATTGGGAGAGCACATGGTTTTGAGAAACCCACTTATGAGGTGTCCCTTGGCCATTAATGCCTTGTCCCCTCACTTTCCCTATAAATACCAAGAAATCCTCTCATAAGTTCGACTCCCCATTCTCCCCCAACGAAGTTATGGCCTCATTACCTCCCAAGGAGTCCTCCCAAGGTGCCCCCAAGCCCTCATGGTCCCAACATTTGAGTTTTAAGTGTTGCGTTTTAAGGTAAGGGATCTGACCTCTCTCTTTCTTTTCAAGTAATCTCTGTTATGTCATTCCTTTTATGCTCCATGTTCTTATGTTGGAGGATGTTCTTTTATATTAATTATAATGTCATTTTTATGTTCATATGATGAGATACCTCCTCTTACTCTCATCATTTCATTTTATGAAAGTTTAAGTGGCGTCGTTAGGCTGCCGAAATTTTTGAGGGATTCTTTCACCCTTCATGTTTTCAAGATCTATTTTCATGTCAAGTATTTCAAGTTCCTTTTTATTATGTTTGGGTATGATCTCTATATCTATAAAACTGAACCCTTATGTTCATATGATGAGATACCCTAGTTTTATCTTGTCAATTCATTTTTTGTTGAAGTTTAAGTGATGCCATTAGGCTGCCGAATTTTTAAGGGATTTGTTCGCCTTTCTCATTTTTCAAAGATCTACATTCATGTAAAGTATTTCAAGTTCCTTTTTTATTATGTTGGGGTATGATATCTATATCTATCATACTGATATTTTGTGTTCATATGATGAGAGACCCTATTTGATCTCGTCAATTCATTTTTTTTGAAGTTTAAGTGACGTCGTTGGGCTGCCGAATTTTCATAAGAGAAATCTTATTTTTGTCATCCTTTCATGTTCTTAATTTAATATGGTATATATTTCAAATTTCATTACCATGTTCTCAAATACTTTATATTCTGTCCCTATACTTTTTTATGGGTCAATTATGAGTGTTTTACCCATATCCCCTCTCTTTTAAATGTTTTCTAAAACCACGAAACATAGCTGTTATGCTGCAGAATTTCTGTCTCAAAATGTCTCTCTCTTTTTCTAAAGTACTTTTCTTTTATTAAGTTAATACTCAAAGATATTTCTTCAAAAGGGGTATTCACATATATACCAAAATGTTTTATTTTAAATTCTGGGATTTACATACATGAGACCCGCTCTCCCCTTCCGTGGGTTTAAAGTGACGTAAAGATCATGTCTTTAAAGAAGTTTTTAAAACGTTATAATTATGAAATGAAACCCATTTATTTTATGCTATATGGGTTTTTTATTAAATGATTTATGATGATATATGTGGCTCACATGATAATAATGTCAAATTTAAGGGTGCGCCCTGATAGCGCTCCAATGCATTGGGTAATGATGTAACCACTAGAGATTACGATTTTCACGATATCTTGGTGAATATCCTTGGTAATTTTCAAATGACACCTTGGGGATGGACCTTGGTGATATGTTCATGATTGTATATGTTAAATGATGTATCCAAATCTTAAAGTTATGAAAAATGTTATTTTTATTATGATATATCTCATGATTTCTTTCCCATGCCTTAAAGTTCTTTTCATGACCTTATTGAAGTATCTCAAGTTCACATGTAAAATGTTTCTCTTATTTCCCTTACTAGGCCTTCTGCTCACCCTTTCTTTTGATGTATGTCCCCAGGTTATGAGATGCAGTAATGAACCTAGGATGAACATGAGGAGAAGCATTTCAAGTGTTTAAGAAGAATGTTTTATGTTTTCATGTTTTAAGTTCCTGGTTTCCAAGACACTAAACCTTAAAGATCCTCGGTTTTGTAAAATGTAATGAAAGTTTATGTGATAAGAAGGCGGGATGCTATAGTTGGTATCAAAGTATGGTTTAGTTATTTGTGGAAATTAGGATATGAAAACATTAGGTAGAAGCCTATATAAATGTTTATATATAGGGAATCTTCCTGGTATTTTGGTGAGTATTGAGTAAGGGATTGCCAAGAAAATACATCCCTGTTTGGATACGAGCAGGTAGAGGTTGCTCTGGCACAGATATACATAGGGGTAAAACCTGAAAACACCGCTTTGAGCTAGAATCGAATGGGAAATGGTACACGACAACGGGTCTTGCTGCACTTTTGGTTACGACACTCCTGGAGGATATGCTTTGGTAAATTCATAAGCTTAGTATGAACCATTATTAAATGAGAGAAGATAAAATAAAATAAAGATTCACATAAGAATATATGATCATGGATAACCTAGTTTGAAACCTAGGGGATCACAAATTAGGGTATACTTTTCTTCTACAAGTTATCCTTATATGATTTAAGTTCCTTTTCATGATTATTGGCTAAGTATTTAAGCCCCTAATTATATTTTCTCTTCTTAGTTAATGGTGGGAAATGGAAGAACATGTCCCAACAACCAATGTGATAGGAAATGTGATGATTTTCATTTTAATATGACAGAGATGATTAGGGGATTAAAAGATGATTATTATTTTGGAAGACGTTCACTATTTTAGGAACCCTATATGATCGAGGTAAATAGATTACTACGGTATTTTCATTGAGGAGTAAGGTTGACTTATATTTTGAAGAATCAATGAATTTAAGGTAAACTTATGGTATTATAGGTTAATTATGGAAATGATTAACCTATCTTGGGGTAAATATGTTTAGGTTAGTTAGTTTTTTTTAAGATTTTATGGGTGGTTTATGTTGTTTGGAGATTAATGATAAAGCTTACCTTGGAAGACTATGTTATCAAATCATTCTTGTATTTGGGTTTCAATCTTAGTTTTGTTTATTTTGAAGAATTTCAAGTACCATTATTTATGGAATGGTCTATGATGAAATTTGGGTAGTACCATGGATCTTTGAAGATTTAAAATTAGTTTCCATTCCCATGGGATTATTTCTTTTTGAAGAGTTGTTTTACCTTACCCTTTCTGTTTTTGGGATTATGTTTAAAGATAGAAGAAATAGATAGTTAATCTTTGGTGGATTATGTGATTCTCTAGAAGAAGATTCTTGTGCTTTTGATGAGACCAAGTTTTTTTTGAATTCTCATCATTTGGAGAAAATATTAGTTTTAGTAGAGACTTATTAAATGATGAAACTCTACATGAAGGCTGGTATATTTCCTTATTATTTTGTTCTATGTAGTAAATGAATTCCTCAAAATTATGAAAATAAAATTAAAACAAAAATGTTTTTGGTTTACGTTTCCTACTAGGTAATCAAATACAATTTACACACATCATAAGTTTGGGATTTTCTGATGGTTAACTTTCTCCTAATCATGTTTTCTATCACTCTCCCCCAGAACATGACCCTTTGTTTTCTTCCATATCCATGTTTTCCTCCATGAATCCCAGTATGGGTTAACTCAGGTGACCTTTGTACTTCACTTTCCTTCTTTTAAAGTAATAGTTTTTCTGACTCCTTTTCTGATGTGGGACTTTCAATGAAATTTCAAAACCTAATTTTAAAAAATTGCGAGGATGCAATTTCTTAAGGGGGGGAAGATTGTAACGACCCGAAATTTTGAATAAATATTGTTTCCAAATTTTGTGAGTTATTTTATTTTTGATACTCAACAAAACTGTTTCATTTGATAACATGAGTATAATTAAAATGGGACCGTTGGGTTTTGACTATTATATGACCACTAGAAACTAAACGTTTTGATTATTGTCTCTAAATACAAGTAATATTGGTTAATTAATATAGAAAGAAGATTCGATGGCCTCACCCAGTAGTCTTGGACCAATCGAAGCCCATCTAATAGAACTTGGGAAGGAGGTAGCACCATTGGGCTTTGCTCTGGACCAAACCCAAGCCGAACATCATCGTGTGAAGCTAGAACGAAATCTCTTTTGCGAGAAGTTCAAACAGATAGAAATTACTACTCGTGCGATGTTGGCCGAGCCTCCCTCGGATTCTCAAACCTTAGCACACCTTACACTTAGGTCCTATGCTAGTGTGATAAGGGGATATGTAAGGAGACCATAACTGCATTGTGTAACCCTTTGTTTTAAATAAAAATTTTGATTTCTTCTTATGATGATGTTTATGAATTTTTAAATGTCCGGATAAATATAGTATGCATAATTTTGATGCATTTTAGAGAAAGGATATTTTAAAAATGATTATGTAAAGATTAAATAAATAAAAATGTGTAATGATTTTCAAAAAATGGTCTTCTAAAATTATGTTCAGTACAAAATTTAGAGTCTAATAAGATCAACTTAATTTTTGATGAGTAGTAAATTATGAATAGTAATTTTATGATTAGGATTAGTAATGTTTCTAAATGGATTAGTAATCTCATTTAAAGAAAGTATTAATATAATCTAGGAACCTTGATTAAGTAATGTGATTCAATAAAATGGTTAAATAACGGTTTCATAAATTATTATTAAAGTATTAGTTTTTTCAGAAGAATAGTGTTTTTTAATTAAAAATTAAATTAAAAATATTTAGAAAATTATTTTTATAAAATGGATTTCATTTTTGAACTCAGAGCATCGATATTATGTTATGGTAATTTTTGGGGATTTTTCGGAAAAAAATAAATTTTTGGTGAATAGTGTATTTATTTTAAAAAATAAATTAAAAATATATAGAAAATTATTTTTATAAAGTGGAGTTCATTTTTGAAATCAGAGCATTGATGTTTAGTTAAGGTGAAATTTTGGGATTTTTCTGAGAAAGTTGAATTTTCAGTAAATAGTAAAAATACAGTTTTAGGGTTTCGGTATGTTTAATGACATCATAACTGTGTCATTATGATGTCATGAGATATTTTATGGTTTGGCCGACCAAAGGTGATGAATTATTGTATTGGGGGCCCCATGTGTCCAAACTTCATGGGAAATATCTTGGGAGAGCATGTGGTTTTGAGAAACCCACTTATGAGGTGTCCCTTGCCATTAATGCCTTGTCCCCTCACTTTCCCTATAAATACCAAGAAATCCTCCCATCCATTCGACTCCCCACTCTCCCCCAACGAATTTATGGTCTCCTTACCTCCCAAGGAGTCCCCCCAAGGTGCCCCCAAGCCCTCAAGGTTCCAACCTTTGAGCTTTAAGAGTTACGTTTTAAGGTAAGGGATCCGACCTCTCTCTTTCTTTTCAAGTAATCTCTTTTATGTCATTCCTTTTATGCTCCATGTTCTTATGTTGGAGGATGTTATTTTATATTAATTATACTGTCCTTTTTATGTTCATATGATGAGAGACCCCCTCTTACTATCATCATTTCATTTTATGAATGTTTAAGTGGCGCCGTTAGGCTGCCGAAAGTTTTGAGGGATTCTTTCACCCTTCTCGTTTTCAAGATCTATTTTCATGTCAAGTATTTCATGTTAATTTTTATTATGTTCGGGTATGATATCTATATCTACCATACTGAACCCTTATTTTAATATTATTAGATACCTTATTTTGATCTTGTCAATTCATTTTTGGTTGAAGTTTAAGTGATGCTGTTAGGCTGCCGAATTTTTAAGGGATTCGTTCACCTTTCTCATTTTTCAAAGATCTACTTTCATGTTAAGTATTTCAAGTTACTTTTGTATTATGTTGGGGTATGATCTCTATATATATAATACTTATCTTTTATGTTCATATGATGAGAGACCCTATTTGATCTCGTCAATTCATTTTTTTTTGAAGTTTAAGTGACGTCGTTGGGATGCCGAATTTTAATAAGAGAAATCTTATTTTTGTCTTCCATTCATGTTCTTCATTTCATATGGCATATCTTTCAAATTTCATTACCATGTTCTCAAATACATTATATTCTGTCCCTATACTGTTTTATGGGTCATTTATGAGTGTTTGACCCATATCCCCTCTCTTTTCAATGTTTTCTAAAACCCCGAAATATAGTCGTTTTCCTGCAGAATTTCCGTCTCAAAATGTCTCTCTCTTTTTCTAAAGTACTTTTATTTTATTAAGTGAATACTCAAAGATAATTCTTAAAAAGGGGTATTCACATATATACCAAAATGTTTTATTTTAAATTATGGGATTTACATACAAGAGACCTGCTCTCCCCTTCCATGGGTTTAAAGTGACGTAAAGATCATGTCTTTAAAGCAGTTTTTAAAACTTTATGATTATGAAATGAAACCAATTTATTTTATGCTATATGGGTTGTTTATGAAATTATTTATGATGATATATGTGGCTCACATGATAATAAAGGAAAATTTGAGGGTGCGCCCTGATAGCGCTCCAATGCATTGGGTAATGATGTAACCACTAGAGATTACAATTTTCACGATATCTTGGTGAATAACCTTGGTAATTTTCAAATGACACCTTGGGGATAGACCTTGGTGATATTTCAATGATTTTCTATGTTAAATAATGTAGCCACATCTTAAAGTTATGAAAAATGTTATTTTTATTATGATATATCTTATGATTTCTTTCTCATGCCTTAAAGTTCTTTTCATGACCTTATTGAAGTATCTCAAGTTCACATGTAAAATGTTTCTCTTGTTTCCCTTACTGGGCCTTCTGCTCACCCTTTCTTTTGATGTATGTCCCCAGGATATGATATGCAGTAATTAACCTAGGTTGAACATGAGGAGAATCCTTTCAAGTGTTTAAGAAGAATGTTTTATGTTTTCATGTTTTAAGTTCCTGGTTTCCAAGACACTAAACCTTAAAGATCCTCAGTTTTGTAAACTGTAAGGAATGTTTTTGTGATAAGAAGGTGGGATGCTATACTCGGGATCAATAGAATAGTTGAGGAATTATAGAAACCCCAGATTTGATGATTCCAATAAAAAAATATCACAGGAATCAGGCATGGAGTTCAATGAAAAAAACATCTTTTTTATGGGAGTTTGTGGGAGATATAAAGTAGGACCCATTACCCAAACATCATCGTACTGAATGAAAAAACCCTGATAGGTTTTAGCTTTTACATGAGTGTAGATTGACAATGAAAGGATCACACATCATGGTATTCCATTATCTACAAACAAGATGGATTTTTTATAGTTCTTGTATAAACATTCAACTGAGTATTTCATATATAATTTTCCATGCCATATATCTCACGTGTTTCCATTGATCACCTACAATGATCTCCATGAACAAAGATGGTGTGTGCAAATGGATAGGGAAACATTGGTGAAGTCTTATGTTTTTGAAACGGGTATAATTTAAATAAGGAGTTTTTTATGTGTTCTTATAAAAAAATAAAAAAATACATCAAGGGTAAAAAAATTAAAAACTAAGCTTCAAAGGATCCATGGTCCCTACCTCCATTCAGTTTCATCAAAAGGTGGAAGAGGCCCTACCATCTTTCATCAAAAATAAAAAAAATAATTATACGTGTTTTATATTAATAAATATATAGGTTTTTATATTATGAGAGATATATATATATATTGATTTTTCTTTTAGAATTATGTCATTAATATTTGAATGTGAAAATGTTGTGTTTTTTAAAAATAGATTTTACGACAAGTAAATATGCTTTTATTTATTATATTTATGATTTTTTTTATTTTTAATTATGTTTTATTTTCAATTATGTTCCCAAATGTATCGTTACTTTCAAATCTAACCCATCTAATCATTTTTTTCCTATGTATATTGTTATAAATCATTTGTAAAAGGTTTTATTCTTCATTTCGTTTAGTGAAATACTTGTTTTTATCATTATTACATAACTATAATATTATTATTCATTATAAATATATACATTATAAATATATATATGTGTGTGTGTGTATTGTTTTGTTATATACTTGTTGTATTATTTCCTTTCAATCTTTCATTTCATTTATTTCAATAAAAAGCATAAGAAAGCAACATGTGACTTAAATGAAGGACATGTGAACTATGAATTTTTTATACATCCACCATTTCTATAGTACAGGAAGTGCTCTTAACTTGACATCTTTTTTTATTCTGTTCAAAACTAAAGTTATGTTATATTACTCAATTATTTGGATTTTGTAATACAGTATATTATATAGAATTATAATATACCAGTAAAAGGTGGAGCTCAAGTAGAAATTATTCATTTTAGCAGTGTTCCATATCTAGGGATAGTTTGAATCTATAATGTTACAAATTCATCAATATTTTATTAAAAATTAATTTTAGTATTGTTTTAAACCATTGAAATAGTATTTATAATCTTTTTTTACATTTCATTCATTTTCAATTATTTATTATATTTATGAAATTAATTATTTTTTCAAAAATGTTTTAGATTCTTAGGCTGTGTTTTAAATTTTATTTATATTGTTTTATATTTTATATTTTATACGAATTTAAAGTTTCCTACTTGAAATTTAATAAGTTTTCCTATATTTCAAGTAGTTGACTTTGAAATCTTATAAAATATAAATTCTGAGTAAAATATATAATGAAAATTAAAAAAGTGTCTAAACATATATGGTTGATTTTTAAAAAAAAATCATTTTAATAGAAAAAACATATGCATGAATGAGTACAATCAATGTCTATGGTGAGGTTCCATCTGACATGGTGGTGTAAGAATGAGACGCCCATATCGAAATCAATGAGATCTGTACTAGGGTAGATTATGATGACCTGGATAGGGATGATCTTCAGGTACTAGAACATTGACCATCAGATGATTAACTTGTGTCTCAGTAGGAGAAGGTTTCAACTGAATATCATCTTTCACACCTAATCCTTCTCCCACTAGGGTAGTAGAAGGACCCTCCATAATCATAGTGGGGAACCATATAGGCTGTGAAGGATCTGGAACCCAAGTTATAGAAAACTATGGATATCCATTCAAGATAGATAAATCCCATGCCTCCTGATGCACTCCCTCAATCGGCTGGGGCTGCACTGGTAGAGGGATGATCATTGCCTATGGAACAGGTGAGGCCTCACATGAAGCACAATGTGGTCTACGTATTCTTCATCATGTCTCCTCAGTATCTGTAGCTACTAGAGGAGGTTCCTGGGTAGGAAACTCTACTCCCTATGTAAGAAAGTAATCTCTTTGGGGTGGATGATTTAAGATGTTGTTGTGAACCACATGATATGCTAGAATCATCCCCAACACTACAGTAATGATCACTTCTAGGACAGAAACCTTATCCTTCTCAGTATCACCCATTCAGATAATATTCTTTGCTTAAGTCTATTATAAAGATATTCAAAATGAATTAGAATATATTACAATAAACAAACTAATGGAAATTTATTTGCATACCATATCCTGAATCCCTCTATCATATTGAGTAAGACAGGGTATAGACTTCAGTCTATGCCATGTCTCATACATGACATGGTCTGAAAGATGGAATCACATCATAGTTACACCCTATATATGAATCACTAGTTGTCTTCCCTAGAGGTCAAGATACTCAGTATGTTGTCGGCACCAGTCGACATCCCGCCTCCCCATCATCTTCAAGCCATAAAGTTGATGTGTCTCCTTGGAGGAATTGAAATGGGCTAAACTCATCCAAAATAGATCATGACTCTATCAGGCCGGTGCCACTTAATAATATGAAATTGAATGAGAGTAAATACATCCCTAACATTACGAATTCCAATAGTGAAGTATGCATGAAACTAGTCCAATAAAACCGAGTATGGAATCCATTAAAACTGAAATAACTTGTGAGATTTTTCAAAAAAATAATTAATAAAAACCAAAAATTATAATATTATTAAAAAATTATTTAATGATAGATTATATATAATTACCTTGTCAGGTACATGAATGTCCATCATGATAAGGTATGTACCCAAATGGTGGGTCGGAGCGCTGATAAAGTTTTGTGCTAGACTCCACCTATAAAATACAACATCAAAAGTGATAAATAATAAGAAATTAAATTTGATAAATCCTACTAGAATCATAAACTAATAGAGATGAGAGATCATACCAGCATCCATGTGGAGTGTCATGCAGCACCTCTATAGGCAGTGGCTAACCAGCAACATTATGGAAAATTGAGGGGATGTGATTCAATTCCCACATATGAAGAAGGATAACATATCCCTTGATATCCATGTGGTTTGCACAGCATTCCATGTGATTATCCACTGAATGAGGATAATATTAATTGTACATATATATATTATTTATGTGATTTATTATTCATAAACACCATTTTAATTCATTTTATAATTTGAACATTAATTCACATTATGTTTGTAATTCCCTCTTAAAGTGCACTATTACATGGTACATTTTTTGAACACATCCTAAAATACAAAATGGTCTTGATTTTATTTTCATATTTTATTTTCATGTCTCTCATACAATAAGTAACATCTTGTGATTTTGTAGTACTTTAAGATTCAAAATGTAAGACCTCCAAAATGGGATTCCATGCCAACACATTCTGGGCAATGTAAACTGGACAACATCACAATAAAGAGACTATAGTGGCCACTATCCAAAGGCAATAATTCATAAAATTGAATAGAATATATAGGAAATCAAGGCAAACATTTCATAGAACAGTTACAAGAGATAATTCTGAGTTTTAAATAGATTTTAATGCGGCCCAATTTGGAGATAATTATGGGCCAGATTCTACAGCCTAGAAAAATATCTTACCAATTTACACATATCATACAAACCAAATATCTATTTTGGATGAAAATTTTAAAATATTCAGGGGACATCCATATATTTATATTTTTATAGACTGTCGGGGGAAATCCACATATCCATGGACTTATTCTTCCTCAAAACCTTTTCAACCCTATAGTGTTAGCAATGTTCACTTTCCTTTATGTTCCCTCTACTGCCTTTGTAGGATTAGAAATGTCACTTTATCTTCTCAATTAGAGAGGTAATCTTGATGTTTTCATTGAAAAATCATTTTCCAAAGATGTAATGGATTTTTTCATATTTATGAATAATTTCTTTCTTTTTAGTGTTAATCACATAATAATTGTTTCCTTATATAGGTGGATTCTTTTGTTCGAGTAGGGATGGTTTGTATGACGAATCTCATGCTCATGAGAGATTGGACTTCGAGGCTATAACTAAGATAATGATAATAATAAAATGGGTCGATAATGTATAAAACCATCATGAAAAGGTGAATTCCTGCTACTTATTTAATTAATTTTTTAATCATTTAACTACTATTTTTAAGTCAATTTCCTCATTATTTTTATATAATACTTATTTTTTTTTTCATAGAGCATTTGAAAAGTCATATTTTTCATTCAATTATATACAAGAAACCAGAAAAGAGATAACATATTCTTTTATACCAATGTTACCTTGCATTCCATTTTATTTTTTTTAAAACTTCCAACAATGAAAATTGATTTGATGTTCATAGCTGAAAAATATTTCTCATTATTGAAAACAAAGAGTAGAGGGAGGTTTTTAACTAAGAACATCAACTCAATATGCAGCATGGGATGTTTGAAAAATAAAGTCAATGGAATGCGTGGTAACAATAGTTGTTTAGATTATTTTGATACTTCAGTAAAATGATCCAAATGTCATTTGGGACATGTAGGAATCAGCTGCACCTCAATCTGACACTCGATGTACCAGTATGACTCCAAGTTCATCATTTTATTTAAAATTGAAATTAATTTTAGTAAAAAGACAACTAACATACTCAAAACCAAGAAAACACATTCGAATTATTTTGACATTTTATCAAAATTGTCTATAAGTAATATATGAATTGTATTATTTAAATGTATATCAATCTGACGCATGGTATGACTGATATGACTCTAAGTGTGTCCTTTTATTTAAAATTGACATTAATTTTAGTAAAAAGAACAATTGAAAAACTCAAAATCAATAAAAAAAACATTCATGTTTTTTTGATACTTTATTAAAATGATCCATAAGTCATTTTTTACATGTAGGAATAAAACATACCTCAATATGACACACGGTGTGACTGGTATGACTCTAAGTGTGTCTTTTTATAAAAAATTGACATTAATTTTTGTAAAAAGAACAAGTGACATACTGAAATCCAAGAAAAAAATTAATATTTTATTGATACATTAGTAAAATGGTCCATATGTCATTTTTGATGAGTATGAATCAACCATACCTAAATAATATGAACAGTGCCAACGGTATGACTCAACATGTCTGTTTTAAGTATAAAATTTTCCTTTTTCAGAACATGTGTAACTCACTGAAAATATATAAAATGCACTCCGATTGTCTTGATAATTTAGGACAATTATTCATGAGTTATTTTTGATGTGTTGGAAATAGTCTCACATCAAACTGGAAGACAATGTGACAGGTATGACTCAAAGTTTGTGTTTCTTATTTTCAATGAAATTTTAGTAAAAATAACACGTGACATACTAAAAACTCCGAAAACGTATTTTTAGTATTTTGATACTTTATTATATAGATCGATTAGTCATTTATGACATGTAGGAATCAACCCCATATTAATCAGAAGCACGGTGTGACTAGTATAACTGAAAGTGTGTCTTTTTATTTAAAATTGACATTAGTTTTAGTAAAAAGAACATATGGCATACTAAAAACTAAGAAAACACATTTAGATAATGTTAATACTTTATTAAATGATCAATAATTCATGTCTAATATGTAGGAATAAGTTTAACCTCAATCCAACGCATGTTTTGACCGATATGACTCAAAATATCTGTTATTAGTTTAAAATTGACATTTTAGTTCAAAATGTGTCACTCACTGAAAAAAAAAGAAAACATGCTCTGATTTTCTTAATAATTTCTTAAAATGATTCATATGTCAGTTTTTATGTGTAGGAAGTAATGTTACATCAAATGGATACATGATGTGATAGGTATGACTCAAAGTGTGTATTTCTAGTTTTAAATGACATTTTAATAAAAAAACCCAAGTGACATACTCAAAACTGAGAAAATGCATTTGGATTATTTTGATACATTAGAAAAAAAGTCATTTTTGGTGTGTAGTAATCAACCACAACTCAATCTGGTTCATGGTGTGATTGGTATAATTCAAAGTGTGCCTATTTATTTAAAATTGACATTAATTTTAGTAAAAAGAAAAGTGGCATACTGAAAACTAATAAAACACATTTGTATTGTTTTGATACTTTGGAAAAATGGTCTATAAGTAATTTTTGATGTGTATGAATCAAATTCACATCAATATGATGCATGGTGTGACCAGTATAACTCCAAGTGTGTCTTTTTAATTAAAATTTACATTAATTTTAGTAAAAAGAATAAATGGCGTACTAAAAACAGATCAAACATATTCGGATTGTTTTGATAATTTAGTAAAACTATCCATAAGTTATTTTTGAATTGTAGTAATCAACCGCACCTAAATCTGATGTATGGTGTGACCAATATGACTCCATGTGTTTATTTTTATTTAAAATTGAAATTAATTTTAGTAAAAATATTAAGTGACATACTAAAAATTGAGAAAAACATTTGGATTGTTTTGATACTTTAGGAAGAAGATCCATAAGTCATTTGTGATGTGTAGGAATCAACCTCACCTCAATTTGACGCATAGTGTGACCGGTAAGAATCAAAGTATCCATTATCAGTTTAAAATTTATTTAGTTAAAAATGTGTATCATTGATTGAAAACCAAGACAACACAATATAATTTTCATTAAAATTTAGTTAAGTGATTCATAATTCATTTGTGACATGTATGAACCAGTCTTGTTTCAAACTAACACATGATCTGACTAGTATGACTGAAAGTGCATGTTTCTAGTATGAAATGAAATTTTAGTAAAAAACACAAGTGACATACTAAAAATGAAGAAAATGTATTCAGATTGTTTTGATACTGAAGGAAATATATCTAAAATAAATTTTTGATGTGTAGGAATTAGAGTCACCTCAATACGATGCACATTTTGACCTGTATAGCTCTATGTGTGTCTTTTTGTTTAAAATTTACATTAAATTTAGTAAAAAGAACAAGTGACATACTCAAAACTGAGAAAACGCATTTAGATTTTTTTGATACTTTAGGAAAATGACACATAAATCATTTGTGATGTGTAGGAATCCACTACACATCAATATGACACACTGTGTGACTTGTATAACTCTATGTGTATCTTTTAATTTAAAATTGACTTTTTATTAATGTATTTTTTCATATTAACATTTAATTTATTTCATTATTGTATTACTAGCATAATGTATTTTTTATTGTATAGGTGGATTATTTTTCTTAGGATGAGGTGATTTTTTTTGGAAACTAATACCTTGGGTGGACTTTTTTGAGAGGGGGTCATGGGTGACAAAGATGATGAAACATTAATGTTTTTAAATGTTTGTGGATAGTAATTGTAAATGTAATGATGGAAAACATTGTTTTAAATGTATATAGTATTGTTTTTTTATTCGTGATGTATAATTTATTTTAATTAAATTATATATTTTCATAAATGTAACATGTATTTTTTGTAGTGTGTTGTTATTCAAGTAGTAGGCTGCAGTAGGTTGGGCTTTTATCAATGCTATTGAAAGCACTAATAAAAGGAGTTCTTTATCTGCATTAATGAAAGCACTAATAAAGAGGTATCTTTATCAATGATAAACTAGCATTGATAAAGGGTTCCCCCTTTAATGGCATTGAGGACAACAGTTCTTTTTTATGGTTGTTAAAGTTATTTTTACGTGCTGTTAAGAGGCATATTTGTAGTAGTTTATGACAATAAATTAGAGGTAGTTTTTTTGATTTAGTTCTTTTGAATAGTTTAAAAAAACTAATAATTGAGGTGTTAAAAATAAAAAAAAATCAATGATAATTTTGTTGTATCTTTGGTCAAATAACAATTTCATATCATTTGAATCAGAACGCATGATTATGATTACTGTATATTTTATTTTTTTGACAAGATAAAACATAACATTTTCACACTGCACAAAAATAAAATTGAACACCTAAAAAATTCAATAATCAATCATGATTATCATAGAATAAATATGTATCTAGTGAACAAATTTAAATTTGGGCTATTAACATAATCTAAAATCATAATGGATTCAAGGTGGATAGAAATAAAATATAGAAACCAAGATAGAATGGATGAAGAAAAGAATGTAAAAATGAGATTGTATCGTATCCATCTTCCTTCAAAACGTCTATATTCTTCCCATGCGGATATGCATGCATTGCAAGCTGGCATGGCTCCCAATCAAAATGAAAGGTCGATATCATTGTGGTACATGATCGTCTTTCTTGAGGGTTCTAGAGGATTGTGTGACCTATTGTGAAATTGATACACAAGAGAATTTTAATATGTCCATTATACACCATTACAAGGGTGTTTCCATGTAATGCTATGGGAAGCTGTTGTGAGTTGGAGGAGGTGGAATTCGTTAAAACATGAGAAGTGGGTATTTTAATTTTTTTTTAAATTTTATGGGTCTAGGTTTAAAATATTTAGGGAAATGTGTTATCATAGTGCCAAATCAGTTGGAATTTTGGGTTTTATACCAAAAGGTCAATTGATTTGGCGTTTTGGTCCTACCCCCCCCCCCACCCACCACCTTTTCCCCTATATATATATATAATGATAAATAATTAAATAATTATATAAATATGTTTATAATTAAATCATTAATATAATATGATAAATAAGTAAATAATTATAATTATAATTAAATATATAAATATAATAGACATAATAAATATATTTTTTATATTTAGAAGTATATATTTATAATTATATAAATATATATTTATTTATATAAATAAATATATAATAAATAAATAATTTATAATAAATAAATATTTAATAAATATTTATGTTATAATTCTAAATATAATAAATATATAATTCTAAATATAATGAATATATTATATATATAATGATAAATAATAAAATGATTATAATTATCTAACTATATAATTATATATTAAAATTTATAAATAATTCTATATAAATATGTTTTTATTTATAATTTATATAATGATAAATTTAATAAATATATATATATATATAATAAATATATAATCATAAATATAATAAATATAATAAATCTCTTTATTATATTTATTATATTTAGAATTATACGTTTATAATTATGTAAATATGTTTTTATCATAAATATAATAACTATATTTATTATATTTATTATATTTAGAATTATATATATTATGTGCTTTGGGGTAAAATTACATTAAACACACACACCACACACACAGGCCAGAAAGGCATGTCATGGCCCCCTAGGGATAGCTCACCCCTCAAGCCTTATTTATTCAGTACATGGCCCAAAGGCCCTATGGACATAATGCCCGTAACATTTCCCAAAGGCCCAGTGCAGCGTCATGCCTACATCATCATGTATGCATCATCACCTGCCTACGTCATGCCTATATCGCCGTCGAAAATTTGCTCCCACCCAGATTTGAATCAAGGTCTAATGCAGTATTGTAGGGAGCTTTTACCACTCGACTAAGCCCCCAACTGCATCTTTAGAATTATATATTTAGAATTATATAAATATGTTTTTATTTATATAAATAAATATTTAATAAATATTTATTCTATAATTCTATATATAATAAATATATAATTCTAAATATTATAAATATTATATTTATATAATGATAAATAATTATGTAATTATAATTATATAAATATATAATTCTATATTGATAATTATAAATAATTATATACAAATATGTTTTTATTTATAATTTATATAATGATAAATATAATAAATATATATATTTATAATAAATATATAATCATAAATATAATAAATATACATATAATAAATATAATAAATATATTTATTATATTTATTACATATAGAATCGTATGTTTATAATTATATAGCAAAAACGTTTGGGGCCAAGCCCCTTATTATTAAAATGAATGAAAAAGAAACAAGCACATGAATGATGGATGAAGTCAAAAATGGGAAAATCCCACATCCATAAGGAAAAACAGCAACTCAAGCATCACCATAATCATGATCAGAGATATGACCAGAATCTTCAGTATCATCAGCAGACTTCCACTTGGATTTTAAATTCCTCTGATTAAAATGTGCAATATACAGCTCCTTAATCTTCACCAGCTCTGGAGTGAGTTGAGCCGATATAGAAGACATGATTCACCCACACCATTGATTTGAATCATCACGGCCACCCAGAATTTAACTTTTTGGATTCCTACCCTGTCTCCATGTTTTCTAATGAATCATTACATCATGATCACCCCTTTCATCAAGCGTATCTTTAGAAAAATGGTTGACATCATCATTAATAGAATCAAGTGCCTCAAAACAGTTACCCTCTATAAAATTCTTTGAATTATCAGATTTATACTCAAAAAGTATAGATGACTTAGGATGAAAACCAGTTTTCCATGGAACCATTTGTAATCCTTCATTATCTACATTCGGCATACTCTTACTATTTCCCAAGATCATTTCCATATCATTTATGGCCTGCATAGTCGCATCCCTCTTGATAGACACTAATCTGTCTAAAAACACAGAAGCATCCATAATCTCACTGGTATTTTGTTTACCTTTTAAGGTTAAGGAAGCCACATGCTCATACATAATTTGGTCATCAGTAGTACCTTGCGCATTAATCTCTCGAATTCCTTGATCACCAAGGGATTTAGCAAGATCAGAAGGACTAACCACTTTCTTGTCAAGGATAACTATATCTCTATTCACCATTTCAATTTTCTCATCATCATCATATGATACCTCAGTAACAATATCCAACCAAATACTCTAACTACCAGATCCCTACACAGAAATATCAACCGACTGGTGGGTTCCCTTCACATTCACTTACCCAACGACATCAGTTAGTTGTCATTTAAATTGATAAACATCATTTCCTACATCAAAATTGAATACCACCTCTAACTGCACAGTCATTCGAGTATCAGAAACACCTGATTTTCTACTCCTTTTGAAACAAGAATCCTTATCATGACCACGAGTATAGAAAACCTCAAAGACTAATGATCTCCTTCAATTAGAAAGATCATACCCAATAACAATAAATTCCATGAAAAATTTAGGAACTCTATCATAAACAATTTTCAAATCAAACTCATCATCATCAAAAGAAAAAAATACTCGATCAACTAGAGTTGAACCCAAATCAACCTCAACTATAAAGAGATAAAAATGTCTAAACCATATAGTCCTGATTTCATTATCTATTTTAATTGGAAGACCAATTGACATGGTAATGTCATAAATAATTTTTTGGATGCAAAAGTATCCAAAAAAGACCATATACCTTTACCCAAATTTGAGAAGAAGAGTTACCTATATTCATATGATTGAATTTCTTTTCCCATTCCTTAATGTGAAGAATGAAAGGCTTAATAGATACAGAATCAAACCCCCATTCCTGCATCTTCAACTCCTTATAAGGGAAGAGGATATGGTAAAACCCGCATCCCAGTGAAACACATCTCCAATTACAGAAGGCCTAAATCTCTGATAACCGATCAACCAAATGAAAAATATTCAATGGAACAGATCCCCTAGGAAAAATAATCAGAGTGATGATAGAGGGTTTACCAGTTTCAAGTATCTCTAACACCACATCTTGGCCTGCCTTAACATTGGAAACACTTCCCTGACGAAAAATCGCAAAGGTGGTTGACCCTTTGTAGATGGCTAAAGAGCATCCCTCATGACCTCGCTACTTCATCAAACTGGCATCGGGATTACCCACATTATCAACCTCGAGCAGATCTCGCCGCAATGATTCAGTTCCAATAAAACCTACAATATCAACCTCAAGGAGATCTTGTAACGAACCAAACATTTATTAATGGAAATATCTCTTGATCTAATTAAATGTATCATTATGTAAAATGTTTATATAAAATGTCAACTTCTTTGGTTTTATGTAAATAATTGTGACCATTGCTAATATAGTCATTGAACAGTGATAACATGATTAGTATAAATATAGGGCTTTAACAAATCCAATTTACTCAGACAAAGGAAGTGATGGCCTCATCCAGTAGAATTGCTCCATACGAAGCCCATTTGTTGGAGCTCGAAAAAGAGTTGGCGTCTTTGGGATTTGAACTTGACCAAGCCCAAGCCGAGCTTCATCATGTTAAGCTCAAATGGGACCATCTATGGGACAAGTGGTATTTGATAGAGATTACCACCCGAGCGATGTTATCCAAGCCACCCCAAGAGTCTATCACCATCGCACACTATACCCTTAGGTCTTATGCGGCTGTTTTAAGGGGTTATGTAACAAATCACTAATACTATTTTCATGTACATTATTTTTGTATATAATAATGAATATACTTTCTTTTCATTATTTATACATTGAAAAAAGTTTTAAAGTACAAATAGTATTTTTAGATATTATTTAATTATGAAATCTATTTTAATAAATTAACGGATTTTTTGAATTAAATAATATTTTAATAAAATATTATTATTATTATTATTAAACAAATTTTTATTAAATATAAATGACCATATAATTTTATGAATGCAATTGTAATTTTTATTATGGTTTGAAGGCCATTTTTTTCAAAACCCGTGAATTTTTGATAAATGTTAGTTTTTATTTTAAAAGTGAAAATTAAAATATTTAGAAAATTATTTAGATAAAATAAATATTATTTTTGGAATAAGGATTTTTAAATTATCCAACGGTGAATTTTTCATAATTTTATGAGATAGTCAAATTTTTGGATAAAAATTAAATACCGTTTAAATATATAATGTATTTTATGACATCATAATGACCCAATAGTGATGTAATAAAATACTATAAGCTTTAGTTTCTGCCAATATATGTTTTACCATTAAAATAATGTAATTTTGGGTTTGTTTGACTTATTTTACAAAGCATTAATGGACCCTTCAAGACTTATTAAACATCTTGTCTTTTTAAATTGTTTTCCATAGGAGTGTGACTCACCTCCACATAAGCAACCTCATTATTTTAAGAAGTTTGGACTTTGTCCATATAAAATATTTTATTCCTTTTCCCTTTTCCAAAAACCATGGGAAAAAACCATGGGCTGGTTTTTGGTTTGGATTAGTTTAATGTAAGGGGTCTCAAATCTAAATAATAAAGAATTCCCTCACCTTTCCTATATAAACCCACCCAAGCTCCCACTTCCTCCTCACTCAAAGCCTTTGGAGTTCTTCCAACCTCTGCCCTCCTCTCTCTATAATCCTCTCAACGTGCCCCAAGCTCCTAATAAGCCTCTCTCAACCCTCTCTCAAGCCTTTGGAAGCACACTTCCCAGTAAGGGTTTTTTCTTCCCTTCTCATTTTTGTCAAATTTTCTTTAAGTTGTTATTCCCTTTTAATTTCAATTATAAATATTGGTGAATGGGTTTTCACCTCTCCCATACTACCCTATTTATTTTTTTAATTATGGGATACCCCCTTCTCTCTCATTAAATGCCTCCCATGTACACCCGTTACTATGCCGAAATTCCGAAATAAATTTCACTCTCTTCTTTTACATTCAAGAAATTATTTTGTATCATGGCTCTAAATTCCATTAAAATTGTTGGTACATGTATCTATATGACCCCTTACTGTCTATTTCATGTAAATATGATGATATTCCCATTTCTCTCTCATCAACCATTTTTATGAATTCTTACATCACACCGTTACATTGCCGAAATTGCACCGATTTTTTTAAGCCAATGTCTTTGTGTAGTGAATACCATGCTCATTTCTCTATCAAGGGTATTCACCTTTATGAAAATTTACTTATTGATTATAAAGTTTCATGTATGAATTCAACATTCCTTTATTGTGGAATAAATGATGATGTTTTATGAATCCATGTTATATGATCCATGTGGCACACTTATGCATGAAATGAAATGTTTAAGAAGGGTGTGCCCTTATAGCGCTCCAATACCATGGGTAAAGTATAGTCTCATGATACTTCATGTGCAATGGGTGTTTACTCATGCTAATTCAATTGAAACTAGGTTTTACTCGTGCTCCATGTGCAATGAGGTTTTACTCATTCTCTATGTGCAATGAGCCTTGGCTCATGCTAATTCCATGTAAAGTGTTGTTGCCACATTTCCATTTTATGATTATCATGCTTTACCATGACTTTATGTTTATGCTTCTCTTGTGCTCTTTTGATATGTCTATTGTCTAACATGTATTGTATTACTCATGTTATTCCATTATTATTCCCTTACTGGGCTTGATAGCTCACCCTTTTCTTATGCACGTCCTTAGGTTATCCCATGCAATGCTAAGTACGAGAGAATGTAGTGGTCTTGTAAAGAAAGTTTTCAATAAAGATGTTGTATTTCATGTTTTAAGTTGTTGTTTAATGATCCTAAGCCCCAAAGACACTATACCTATCAATATTATATGTTGTATCAATTGAATAGTGTATGTAATAAATTACATTTAAGTTTTTAATAAAAGTAGGGTTATCATAGTTTGTATCAGAGGATAGGTTTAGTTATTTTTGGGATTAGGATTAGAAACCCCTAGTAAAGCCATAGATACAATACTAAGTACAATAAAAACATCCCTAAGTTTTGGTGAGTATTGAATAAGTGTTTTATCAAGAAAATACTTCCCTGTCTGGATACGAGCAGGTAGAGGTGGCTCTGGCACAGATGTACCTAGGGGTGAAAAAACCCCGATAAGGAGTTTTGGTCTTGACCCGGGGTATCCTGGTATACGACAACATGCCTTGATTCACTCTTGGTTATGACACTCCCAGGGGATATGCATTGATAAATTCACAAGATTAGTATGAACCCTTATTAAGGGAATTAAAAAAAATTCCCCTAAGAATATATGTTAGAAAGTATATCATGAAATGCCTAGATTAAAGCCTATAGATTCATAATTTAAGGAAATAAAATTTATTTATAAGTCATCATATTTTTTCGTTGGATTAACCATTTATGTGTTACCCCTAACTTTCCTTTTATTCCAGCCTATGGCTGGTAATAGGAGGACTCGGGATAACAATCGATGTGAAGATCAGTGTGATGATTGTACTAATGAGATGCCCAATCCAATGGGAGCGGGAATCGCGAACTTTGTCACGCTTCTCTCCCAGCTAACTCAAGATTTGAATAGAAACATGGGTCATGAGGAATGTTCAACCCCCCCCCCCCCCCCCCTAAGAAAGAACAAGTCACTATCGAGAGATTTATGAGACAAAGGCCTCCTACTTTTAATGGATCATCTGATCCCACAATCGCAGAACAATGGATCAACTCCATTGAAAGGATCTTCGCCATAATTCAATGTTCATAAAAAGAGAAGGTTCTCTTGGATGATTATCGTATAGAGGGTGAAGCTGATCAATGGTGGACGTTGATAAAAAATACGAAGCCTGAGGGGGGGATTGAGGCGTTGGAATGGAAGGATTTCCAGAAGATGTTTTTCAATAAATATTTTCTGCACACCCTCTAGCTTAAAATGGAAAGGGACATCCTTTCCCTCATGAAAAAAAGATGAATAATCTATTGGAGAATATGAGGAAAACTTCACAAGGCTTGCATGATACGCTTCTGGATTTTTCGTTACCCCTGAATGCAAGGTTGACTGCTTCTTTGGTGGGATGAATCCTAGCCTGTGGAAAGCATTGGCGATCCGTGACTTCGACAGCTATGAGGAAATTGTATGATATGCCCTCAAGGTCAAAATGGAGATCGGAGAATCACAGGGGTATCATGGGGATAAGAAGCATATGATGGACTTCAATGCTGGTGGTCTGATGGATAAATCCAATGGTGTTAAGAAGATCCAGCACCCCACTTGCCAAAGGTGTGAAAATAAGCACCATGGAAATTGCCTTAAGGGGCGAGGAAATTCTTTAGGTGTGGAAGAGAAGGTAACCTAGCTGTTAACTGTCCACAAGAAAGACCCGCGGATGCGACCGAGGAGAGGAACGCTCTGTTCAAACCTCAACACATGGTTCATTGCTACAAATGCAAATAACCAGGGCATCATGCAAATTAGTTCCCTAATCCAAGGGTTTTTGGAGGAAACCAACAACCTCCAAGGCAGTAAGGGAGAGCTTTTTCCATCACTACTGTCGAAGTGAACCCCGACAACGAAGTGGTGACAGGTACGCTAGTTTTTCATTCAAGAATAAAAAACATACTTTTTGATTCAGGTTCTATGCATTCTTTTATATCTCGAATGTTTAGTAGAACAATCTCAGCACCACCAAAAATCATGGAAGTGAAGATGTCGGTGAGTACAGAAAATGGGGAAATCATTGCATCCCATGAATATAAGTCTTCCCCTGTTATAATCTATGGATTAAATTTCCCGGTGAACCTCGTCATACTCCCTCTGGTGGAATTTTATGAAATTCTTGGAATGGATTGGATTTCCTTATATAGAGGCAACATAAATTGCCGTGAGCGGGAAATCACTCTCCATATGGAGAATCAACCCCTGATTATTTACAAGTGCAAAGAGGAAGATGAATCTTCTTTAGCTCCATCATCTCAAGCATGGATATTACTACCCTATGAGTATGCGTTTCTGGCTCAGATTATTGAGTCCAAGGAAGCAACCATCCTTGAAGACATGCCTATTGTGAGGGAATTTGCTGATGTATTTCCCAAGGAATTGCCTGGTCTTCCTCCTAGAAGAGATGTTGAATTATCAATTGAACTTATACTTGGGGCGCTACCAATATCCAAGACTCCATATAGAATGGTTATCGTGGAGCTTGAAGAGCTGAAGAAACAACTCTAGGAGAATCTAGATAAAGGGTTTATACGCCCAAGTGCTTCACCATGGGGTGCACCAGTCCTCTTCGTCAAGAATAAGGATGGGTCAATGCGGCTTTGCATCGATTATCGTGATCTTAGAAAAATCACAAAAAATAACAAGTATCCTCTCCCACAAATTGATGAGTTGTTCGATCAGCTGTGTGGAGAACAATACTTCTCCAAGGTAGATTTGCGGTCGGGATATTATCAAGTAAGGGTAAAGAAGGAAGATATCCCCAAGTCTACTTTTCGTACAAGATACAGGAACTATGAATTCATATTAATGCCTTTTGGACTCACCAATGCTCCAGAAATCTTCATGGACTTGATGAATAGTGTCTTTAGAGATTACCTAGACAAATTTTTGGTAGTCTTTATAGATGATATTCTAATATACTCCAAAACCAAGCAGGATCATGAGGAGCATTTAAGAACTGTACTAGAGACTTTGCACAAGGAGAAGCTCTATGAAAAGTACAACAAGTGTGAGTTATGGTTGAAGGAGGTCTCATTCTTGGGCCATATCATCACAAGCAATGGGATATCTATGGATCCCTCCAAAACAGATGCAATTGAGGGATGGCCAAGGCCAACATCGATAATAGATATCCGTAGTTTCTTGGGGTCATCTGGATATTATTGATGATTTGTGAGAAATTTCTCACAATTGTCCAACCCTCTTACCAAGCTAACTCAGAAGGGAGTAAAGTTTTCTTGGGTGATTAATGCGAAGAAATATTCAAGGAGTTGAAAAGGAGGCTTATCACTGCACCCGTGCTCACTTTACCCACAAGTGGAGAAATTTTTCTGGTATTCAGTGATGCTTCGAAGAAGGGATTAGGTTGTGTGCTAATACAGAATGATAAATTGATATCCTATGCCTCAAGGCAGTTGAAAATACATGAGCAAAACTATCCAACGCATGATCTGAAGTTGGAAATTGTGATCTTTGACTTGATAATCTGGCGGCATTATCTCTATGGGGAGAAATGTAAGATATATACTGACCACAAGAGTCTCAAATATATATTACATAGAAAAATCATAATATGCGCCAGAGAAGATGGATAGACCTCATCAAGGATTATTATTGTTCAATACATTACCACCCTGGGAAAGCGAACAAGGTGGAATATTCCCTAAGTAGAAAGGACCCAGTGATTTTATCACTGATGAGAATTGAACATGATTCAATATTCTTAGACTTGATGAAGATGGACATGGGAATCATAATGAAGGGAACATCATAAATCATTTCACAAATGATTTCTCAACCATCTCTTTTGGGAAGGTTAAAGGATTCTCAAAAGGATTATGTGGGAATTCAGGAAAAAGTGGAAGCTATCGGAAAAAGGGAAATCCTCAGAGTTTAATGTTAATGAAGAAGGAATTGTGAGATTTTGGAAAAGACTATGTGTTCCATCAAGTACAGAGATGAAGAAGGAACTTTTGGATGATGCACATAGTTCAAATTTCTCTATTCACTAAGGAAACACAAAGATGTATCAGGATCTCTGAGAGCATTATTGGTGGGATAATATGAAGAAGGAGATCGCTGAATATACATCAAAGTGCCTGGTGTGTCATCAAGTGAAGTCAGAGAGGCAGAAGTATAAGGGGATGATGCAACCATTGCCCATACCAGAATGGAAATGGGAGAACATCACCATGGACTTTGTCACTGGACTTCCGAAGACATCCAAAGGAAACAATGCAATCTGGGTTGTTACGGATCGTCTTACAAAGGCTGCACACTTCATTGCTATTCAGGAGGATTTCTCATTAGATCAATTGGAACATGTATATATATATCAGGGAAGTGGTAAGGCTGCATGGAGTACCACTATCTATTGTGTCTGATTGAGATCCAAGATTCACCTCTACGTTTTGGAAGAGTCTTCAACGTGCTATGAATACTAAACTGAACTTTAGTACAACCTATCATCCTCAAACTGATGGAAAATCTGAGCAGACTATCCAAACACTTGAGGACATGTTGGTAGCATGCTCAATGGAATTTAAAGGAGGATGGGATCAACATCTTCCTCTGGTTGAGTTCTCTTATAATAACAGTTTCCACTCGAGCATCCAAATGGCACCATATGAAGCCCTATATGGGAAGAGGTGAAGAACACTGGCGTGTTGGGATGAGTTTGGTGAACGTAAGCTACTTGGACCAGAAATGGTCAAAGAAATGGTGGAGAAGGAAAAAAAACCATTCAGTAGTATATCAAGGCAGCCCAGAGTCGACAGAAGAGTTATGCAGATAACAATCGATGAGACCTTGATTTTAAAGTTGGAGACATGGTTTTTCTATGCATATCTCTGTGGAAGAATGTCTTGAGGTTTGGAAAGAAAGGGAAGTTATGTCCAAGGTACATCGGCCCCTTTGAGATTCTTGATCAAGTCGGGGTTGTGGCCTATCAACTAGCACTTCCACCTACCATGGAAAAAGTACATGATTTCTTTCATGTATCCCTCTTAAGGAAGTACAAACCGGATCATTCACATGTACTCTCTTCAGAGGTGGTACAGTTAGAGTATGATCTTTCTTATGAGGAGCAACCAGTGAAGATATTAGATCGTAGAGAAAAAGTTCTACAAAATAAGACAATGCCCCTCATCAAGGTGTTGTGAAAAAACCACAAGTTTGAAGAAGTGACTTGAGAATCAGAGGAAATGATGAAGCAGAGTTACCCGCATTTGTTTTAGTGTGAGAAAAGGAAATTTCGAGGGCGAAACTTCTTAAGGGGGGAAGATTATAACTACCCAAACTTTCATTAATGGAAATCCCTCTTGATCTAATTAAATGTCTCTTTATGTAAAATGTTTATATAAAATTTCAACTTATTTTCTTTTATGTAAAGAATTGTGACCATCACTAATATAGTCATTGAACAGTGATCACATGATTAGTATAAATATAGGGCTTTAACAAATCCAATTTACTCAGACAAAAGAAGCGATGACCTCATCCAGTAGAATTTCTCTTTACGAATCCCATTTATAGAAGCTGAGAAAAGAGATGGCGTCTTTGGGCTTTGCACTTGACCAAGCCCAAGACGAGCTTCATCATGTTATGCTCGAACGAGACCGTCTATGGGAAAAGTGGAAGTTGATAGAGATTACCACTCGAGCGATGTTATCTGAGCCACCGCAAGAGTCTGTCACCATCACACACCTTACCCTTATATATTATGCGGCTATTTTAAGGGGTTATGTAACAAATCGCTAGTACTATGTTCATGTACATTATTTTTTTATATAATAATGAATATACTTTCTTGTCATTATTGATACATTGTAAATAGTTTTAAAGTACAAATAGTATTTTCAGTTATTATTTAATTAAGAATTCTATTTTAAAAAATTAATAGATTTTTTTGAATTTAATAATATTTTAATAAAATATTATTATTATTATTAAACTATTTTTTATTAAATATAAATGATCATATAATTTTATGAATGAAATTGTAATTTTTATTATGGTTGAAGGCCATTTTTTTCAAAACCCATGAATTTTCAATAAATGTCAGTTTTTATTTTAAAAGTGAAAATTAATATATTTAGAAAATTATTTAGATAAAATAAATATTATTTTTGGAATCAGGACATTGAAATTATCCAACGGTGAATTTTTCATAATTTTATGGGACAGTCAAATGTTTAGGTAAAAATTAAATACCATTTAAATATATAATGTGTTTTATGACATCATAATGACCCAATAGTGATGTAATAAAATACTATAAGCTTTGTGTTCGGCCAATATATGTTTTACCATTAAAATAATGTCATTTTGGGTTTGTTTGACTTATTTTACAAAGCATTAATGGACCCTTAAAAACTTATTAAACATCTTATCTTTTTAAATTGTTTTCCATGGGAGTGTGACTCACCTCCACATAAGCAAAATCATTATTTTAAGAAGTTCGGACTTTGGACTTATAAAATATTTTATTTCTCTTCCCTTTTCCAAAAACCATGGGTAAAAACCATGGTATTCTTTGTGGTTTGGATTAGTTTAATGTAAGGGGTCCCAAACCTAAATAATATATAATTCCCTCACATTTCCTATATAAACTCACCCATGTTCCCACTTCCTCCTCACTCAAAGCCTTTGTAGTTCATCCAACCTTTGGCATCCACTCTCTAGAATCCTCCCAAGGTTCCCCAAGCTCCCAAGAATCCTCTCTAAAGTCTCTCTCAAGCCTTTGGAAGCACACTTCCAAGTAAGGGTTTTTCTTCCCTTCTCATTTTTGGCCAATTTTCTTTAAGTTGTTATGACCTTTTAATTTCAATTATAAATGTTGGGATAAGGTTTTGCACCTCCCCCATACTGCCCTATTTATGTTTGAATGATGGGAGACCCCTTTCTCTCTCATTAAATGCCTCCCATGTACACCTGTTACTGTGTCGAAATTCCAAAAGAAATTTCTCTCTCTTCTTTTACATTCAAGAAATTATTTTGTATCAAGACTCTAAATTCCATTAAAATTGTTGGGACATCTATCTATATGACCCCCTTACTATCCATTTCATGTACATATGATGAGATGCCCCTTTCTCTCTCATCAACCATTTATATGAATTCTTACGTCACGTCGTTACGTTACCGAAATTGCACCGATTTTTTTAAGCCAATGTCATTATGTAGTGAATACCATGCCCATTTCTCTATCAAGGGTATTCGCCATTATGAACATTTACTTATTGATTATAAAGATTCATGTATGAATTTAACATTCCTTTATCATGGAATAAATGATGGTGTTTTATGAATCCATGTTTTATGATTCATGTGGCACACTTATGCATGAAATGAAATGTTTAAGAAGGGTGCGCCCTTATAGCGCTCCAATGCATTGGGTAAAGTATAGTATCATGATATGTCATCTGAAATGGGTGTTGAATCATGCTAATTCAAGTGCAACGATGGTTTACTCATGCTCCGTGTGCAATGAGGGTTTACTCATGCTCTATGTGCAATGAGCCTTGGCTCATGCTAATTCCATGTTAAGTGTTGTTGCCACATTTCCATGTTATGATTTTCATGCTTTACCATGCCTTTATTTTTATGCTTCTCTTGTGCTCTGTTGATATGTCTATTGTCTATCATGTATTGTATTCCCCATGTTATTCTATTATTATTCCCTTATGGGGATTTATAGCTCACATTTTTCTTATGCATGTCCTCAGGTTATCTCATGCAATGCTAAGTACGAGGGAATGAAGTGGTCATGTAAAGGT
This sequence comes from Viscum album, assembly GCA_963277665.1. Classification (NCBI taxonomy): domain Eukaryota; kingdom Viridiplantae; phylum Streptophyta; class Magnoliopsida; order Santalales; family Viscaceae; genus Viscum; species Viscum album. The sequence goes on along the minus strand of CAUJRU010000032.1, from coordinate 41,972 downwards.
AGTTTTCAATAATGATGTTGTATTTCATGTTTTAAGTTGTTATGTAATGATTCTAAGCCTCAAAAACACTAGACCTCTCAATATTCCATGTTGTATCAAGTGAATAGTATATGTAATAAATCACGTTTAAGTTTGTAATAAAAGCAGGGTTGTCATAGATCTCATATGCCAGTGTTTCTTATAACATCAACCTCAAGCAGATCTTGTCAGTTCAATAAAGCACCAACAACCTCGAACAGATCTCACTGCTTCCCTGTTCCGGAAGAACCCGTATCGAACAGACCCTACCACCGCTTTGATGGTCCAGCGCAGTCCCTGCGCGGTAAATCGGATGGGAAAAACTCGGTATCCATCTACAACAGCCTTATGTGTGTAAAATTGGCCTTAAACAAAAAATGCTTCTGCCATTGAAGCTCAATCCAGTCGTGCCGCAAGAGTGAAACCCTGATCGCCATTGCATGCTCGGGAGAAGTCCCGCAGAATCATATTTTTTTAAAATTATATAAATAAGTTTTTATTTATATTAAATATAATACATATAATAGCTATATATATTATATTTAGAATTATATATTTGCAATTATATAAATATGTTTTTATTTATATAAATATGTATTTATTTTATAATTCAAAATATAATAAATATTTAATCCTAAGTACATTAAATATATTATATATAAATAGTGATAAATAATTAAATAGTTAAAATTATATGAATTTATAATTTTATATTAATAATTATAAATAATTATATATAAATATGTTTTTAATTATAATTTATATAATGAAAAATATAATAAATATATATTTATTTATAATAAATATATAATCATAAATATAATAAATATACATGTAATAAATATAATAAATATATAAATATAATAAATATATGTATTATATTTATAATTATATATTTATAATTATGTAAATATGTATTTATTTATAACAAATATAATAAACATATAAATACAACAAATATAAGAACTATATTTATTATATTAGAATTATATATTTACTATATTTAGGTGCTTTGGGGAGATTCATTTTCCCCATTTCAACGCCCCCACCCACCCTGTTACATATATTAATAATAAGTATAATTGTGAATATATTTTAATAATTATATATTTATAAATATAATTTTTTCTATATAATTATAAATAATTATTTATAAATATATATTTATAATTATATTTATTATATATATATATATATATTTGTTTATAATTATTTATAATTATTAATATATTTATAATTATACAAGTATTAAAACATATTTATATATACTCAAAAGGCATAGTCATGGGTTTGGGAGACAAACCCAGGATAAAAAAATTTATTAATAAAATATAAATGTACAACATAGAATGTAGTGCAAGCATGCCACGTAACCCACAACGAAATAGGTATCACTTCTTTACCATACCCTGAGATCCTAGATTCCTATGATATCTGCCTCTTCCCTTTGGATTTCATCCCCTCCGCCAGATCTTGGGTTGCAGGGGAGCCTACTCCTCATCCTACGGATCTTGGGTTGCAGGGGAGCCTACTCCTCATCCTATGTCAATTCATAGGATTCCTCCGACAAAGAATCGGTTCTGAACTTCCAAGATAATTCTCGAAAGTTCATCATTGGGTTTAGGAAAATTCCTTCATTAAAGTTAATTGCTAATATTTTTTGTACTTCCGAGTAATCAGTAGACCCAAAAATGTCTGAATCCATCATAGAAAAGGTAACCTCCAATTGAGAGAAGAACCAGTCTACAACTTCCTAATTGGTTCCAATAATGGGCCTCTCAGCCTCATGGTCTTTTGGAATGATAACATTCATGTTATTATCATGTGAAATGATGTATTCCACATCTGAGGCCTTACCAAGGGTCCATAAGAATTCTTAAAGAGATCAGAGAATTTTGATGGATAATTCCAATTAATGTGATTTAGACCATCAACTTTGTTCACTAGATGGCTATAATTAGGAAAGATGACAGCAAGGTCCATTTGAGGACAATCCCTTCTGGGGAAATCTCACAAGATTATGCACCACTTAGATACATGGATTGTAGGGAAGATCACTATGTTATATCAGGAGTTGGAAAAGACTAGGAGAATTTTTTTTCCTAAAGATAACCATTTGGAATCCTTCTACATCAACCACTTTCTTTCCATTACGGGTTCTAACCAGATGATTTGATTCAAGAAATAGATCAGCCAATTTTTGAGCAGCATCTTCCTCAATGGAAAGATCATACACTAATATCACATCCAATGCTTACTTCTCACTCAAACATCCCCCTTTTATGTTACCTATAAAATTTTTGTACCAACGCTAACATCATCCCTAGTATCCAGCACCACATTATTAGTTCATTCTGATAACTTAGACACTATGATTTTCAATTTACCTACACCATCCTCAATAGAAGTGTCATCAACCTGTCCCTCCTCTAAAATATGATCCCATGTTTTGGTCATCTTCTCACTATCATGATCAAGGATCTCTGTAACGTCCCGATTCCGGAAGGCACCCAGAGGCGCCCCATACCCGGTTGGTCCGATGTCCTCAAGCGCATTTCCCCAAATGAAAAAGTTTGCCGACTAGCAGTTAGGGTCTTGGGTGTGATAGTGGGGAAACTATGCCCTCATTGGTAGAGTACACAATAGAAGAAAAGTAAACATACAATAGCAGAAGCAGTAATAACAAACAATATAAACAGCAGAAGACTAAATCAACAAACTGGAGCACATATGTATGTATATAAAATGATGCATGATACATAACCGGAAAACAGCCAAACAAGTCACAATACTGAAAAACACTACAATACCAAAACAATTACAAAATAGAAAAGTAAACAGATCCTCAGCATCGCAAGCTGAAGCTTGGTCCCATGCTCCCCTGCTCCAATCAATCAAGTTCCAGAAGTCGAAGGGCGCTTTCCCGTGTCTATACCTGCAGCAACATAGTCTTCTTGGGCCCAAAAGCATGGCCCAAACAGGGTGTGAGATAAAATCCTAGTAGGCATTCACCCGAATATCTGTGCCTAATAATCAGTGAGTATATGGCAGGTAAAAGTACAATAAGAAGTAAACAGCAACAACAAGCAATAGGCAGTAACAGTATGCAGTAAGGCAGGATTATACAACAGTAATCAAACCACAAACAACAACAGCAGTGAAGCACAAAGCTAACAAACAGAAAACCCTATGGGGATTACTCGCAACCATATCATCTAGTCCTAACCAAGAAGTACCACAACCTTCTGGGCAGTGCACTCAGCCTAACCCCTATGGTTTGGTTATACGCATTTATGAGACTCTCTGGAGAAGCTCACTCGGTCAATTCCCCTTATAGTCTAGGGTAGTTAGGGAATATCTTTAGGAAGATCACGCGGTATAACCCTATTATCCCCGAGGTCTAGAGACTCTCTGAGGAATCTATCTCGGTCAATTCCTCCTATAGCCTCAGGTATACCACAGAATCTCTGAGGAAGCTCACTCGGTCAATTCCCCCTCTATCCTGGAAAGGTTCTTAAAGAGATTCAAACAATGTAAGGCTCTCTGAGGAAGCGCGCTCAGTCTACCCTCATGTAGTCTATAAAATCCAAGACTCTCTGAGAGCTCACTCGGTCCATCCCCTTTGTAGTATGTAATGTCTAAGACTCTCTAGGAAGCTCACTTAGTATATCCCTTATAGTCTATAGCACCAGGTCCTCTCAGCCCCGTGCCAGTCAGTGCATAATAATGATATAAGGACAAAGTACACCTATAGAGCTACTTGGCTAACCAAAGTACACCTATAGAGCTACTTAGATAAACATTCTACTAGAAAACAAGCATGTCATGAATTCCACTTCAACCGACAATCGCAAGGCAAGAAAACAGGTGTAGCGGCCAAAAGCAAACGAGACCCAAAGGTTGTAAACAGAACAAAGAAAGGGCAATCACATCCAAGAACATCAAATTATCCTCTAACATGGTCGAATTACCTCTACAAAAGCATACAGGCAAGGTAGGAAAGCAAAAAGGGGAAAAAGGTAAACACGCGATGCCCCGTTCATGGGTATCGGTGGGAATTCGCACATAAACTCAAGGACTTTGAACGGTAAGGCAAAAACCACCTACCTCGATCCTAGGATATCGTACACTTGAACCACGACGGAAGATTCTCCCTAGAACGTCATAGATCTGAGAAAACGCACAAAATGTTCAACCTTAGATAACTTGATAAGGAGGAAGAATTGGAAAATAAGGTTCAAGCAGAAGGAAGAACTCACCGCTATGCTTCCAACACAATTGACCGTGCTCGAATCGGAGATCGGACAGAGAGGCGGGAGCTTGGGGAAGATTCAGTTGTATGGGTCTCTCTCGGACGAACCAGACCTAGAAGAAGACAAATATCACGATGAGGCACGGCCCTGATTCGTTTAGTGAAAAAAAATTACATGGTGTGTATTTTTAAAGTACACATCGTGTAGTGGGTCTTTTTGTACTCCGCCAAAATCGGCCTCCACGTCACCCCTACACACTGTGTGGGTGGCACGGGCACGGCCAGCACACGGCTTTAAGCTGAGGAAGAGTACACGGCGTGTACTCAGAAAGTACACGGCGTGTACTTCGAAATTTTCCAGAATCTCTAAAAGAACACAAAAACTCCAAAAAAGGAAAGACATACCTGAAACGAAGATCTGGGTTCTTACAATCTCTAAGGAAGTGTTTCCTTCCTAAACATCCCCATCACCAATGTCCTGATCATTTCTATCAGGTGTACCACCATGCTTTTAAATAGTATCACAAATAAGTGTATTCTCATTCCTTAAACGGGTGTTTTTCCATACAACTGCATCTCCTTTCCAACATCGGTCGCACCAGTGTAAGATTTCCCACGTCTTCTCTTAGAGAAAGCTACCTCATTGTGTCCTCACCCCCAAAAAAAGAACAAATCACTAACTATTGTAATTTTCCTTTTCATGACCAATTATTTTTCATTTTGTGAAGAAGTGAGGTACCCTCTCATATTTGATTCTCATATCCAATTCATCATCATCTATTGTTAGAAATACTCAATCAACTAATATAGAACAGAAATTGATCTCAAATGAGAAACAAGCATAGCGCCCAAAACAAGAAATTTCAATTTTTTTTATCTAGTTTGATCAGAACTCCGATCACCAAATGGGATTTTCTCTCGTTGTTGTTTCTACCGGTGATATTGAAATTCCTTGACTCTGCCTCCTTATATAGGAAATAAATCAGCATCAAATAATGTTGTCGCGTCAAAAGAGTGTCACCGTGTGAATTAATTCACGCGGTTTTGGCCCGCATTAAAAACACCCCATTAAAATAGAAACTGTGTGGGCACCATTTGAGGAGGTGTTACTCGGTGCGCCAATCAGGAAGGCGCCCAACAAACTCTCCCTCTGACTCAAGTGGGGATCACCGCCAACTCTGCAATCTGTCGGCAGGTCTCAAATTTTCCTCTAGGTAAACTCTTGGTCAATATGTCTGACCCGTTGTCTTCAGTGTGGATCTTCTCAAGCTCTAACTGTCTCGAATCAAGGACGTTGAGAATCTAATGATATCGAACATCGATATGTTTCGAATTACCATGAAAAGTGGAATTCTTTCCCAAACAAATAGCACTCTGACAATCAAAAAATAAAACATACTTGTCCTGATTTAAACTGAACTCTCGAATAAAAGTTTTCATCCACAACAATTATTTTCACGCCTCAGTAGCTACAATAAACTCTGACTATATGGTAGATAAAGCAACAAATCTCTATAATCTAGACTACCAAGATACAGTTCCCCCTACAAAAGTGATCAAATAGCCTGAAGTAGACTTCCTCGAATCGATATCTTCTGCCATATCTGAATCTGTAAATCCACAAAGCATAGGATCCCATTTTCCAAAACACAATCTCAAATCAGATGTACCACAAAGATAATGAAAAATGTACTTCACTGCTCTCCAATTCTCTCTACCTAGATTTGATAGAAAATGACTGACCACACCAACTGCATGAGCTATATCAGGTCTAGTACATACCATTGCATACATCAAACAACCAACAACAGATGAATAAGGTATGTGATGCATCTCGTATCTCTCTTCACTAGTAGAAGGTGACTGACTGGTACTGAGCTTAAAATGTAAATCAAGAGGAGTACTAACCACTTTCGCTCTATCCATAGAAAATCTCTGAAGAACCTTCTCAATGTATCTCTCCTGAGATAACCACAACTTCTTGGACTTCCTGTCACGGGAGATCGTCATGCCAATAATCTGTCGTGCTGGCCCCAAGTCTTTCATCGCAAAAGACTGAAAAAGATCCTTCTTCAATCTGTCAATTGTATAAGTATCATGGACAACAATGAACATATCATCAATATAAAGCAATAGTATAATAAAATCATCAACAGTAAATCCCTGAACAAAAACACAATGATCAGAAGATGTCTTCCTAAAAACCTGATGAGAAATGACAGATTCAAACTTCTTATCCCACTACCTCGGAGCTTTCTTCAAACCGTACAAACTCTTCTTCAACCTGCAGATATGATTTTCTTTACCTGTTTCAACAAAACCCTTTGTATGCTCCATATAAATCTCCTCCTCTAAATATCCATGGAGGAAAGCAGTCTTTACATCCATCTTCTCAATCTGAAGATCTAAACTAGAAACCAAACCAAGAACAACCTTGCCTTGTATCGTGGAAGGGAACTGAATTCTTCATTCTTAATCCTATAAATCCACCGATTTTGTAAAGCTCTCTTCCCTTTCAGTAACTTCACCGGCTCAAAAGTGTGGTTGTCGTGCAATGATGTCATCTCGTCATCCATTGCTGCAATCCATATGTCATTCTATTCACTCTTCATTACCTCATCAAAATATTCTGGTTCTCCTCCTTCAGCGAGAAGAACATACTCATTAGGTGAATATCGAGTAGAAATAGTGTGATGTTGAGATGAACTCTGGAGTGGAACTGTGGGTTCATTAATAACCCCTGGAACCGGATCATTAGAAAAAAAAGGTGCATAAGAAACTTCAACTCCGACCTATTCACCATGAGCATCATTCTATACATCAACATGATCATCATAATCAATAATATGAGGTAAATGTGAATCAGAACCTAGCTCAAGACTGAAAAAACCATCAGAAGATTGAGAAGCATCTTTTTCTCTCTTATCAATGTCTGCAATAGTCTGATCCTCCTTAAACACTGCATCACAGCTTCTGACAAGTTTCTTCAAAATAGGATCATAGAACCTGTACCCAAAATTATCGTGTCCATAGCCAATAAAAATACATTGGCGTGTCTTACTATCCACCTTGGATCTCTCATCTCTAGGCACATGACCAAAAGCCTTGCAACCAAAAACAAGAAAGTGATCGTACCTGATCTCTTTTCCATACCAAAACTTGTTGGGAGTGTCTTCCTACAAAGCAAACACAGGTGATAAATTGATAATAAAAGCAGAAGTAAGTAAAGCCTCGCCCCAAAAATGTCCAGGCAACTTTGCTTCCAAAAGAAAACAACGAACTCTTTCCAGCAAAGTCTTGTTCATCCTCTCAGCTACACCATTAAGTTGAGGTGTATTGGGTGGCATCTTCTGATACCGAATACCTTCCTGCCTGCAATACTGGTCAAACGGACCACAATACTCTTCCCCATTTTCAGTGCAAATACATTTCAATTTCTTGCCCAATTCTCTCTCAGCAGAAACATGAAATTGCCTAAAAATACTGAGCACCTGACTTTTGGCTTTCAAAACATAAACCCAGATCTTTCATGATTAGTCATAAATAAATGTAACAAAATAAAGACCGACACTAAAGGTCTTTGATTTCAAAGGAACACAAACGTCAGAATGTACTAACTCAAGTACCTATGACTTCCTGTGTGAAGGATTACTGTTGAAACTCACTCTACTCTGTTTCCCAGCCATGCAATGATCACATGTGTCCAATTTGACACTCATCAAATCTGGAAGAAGATTTCTCTTGGCCAAACGACCATGAACTTTCTCACTGATGTGACTGAGCCTCTTATGCCACAACTTGGATGGAACACTACACACAACAACACAAGCAGTATCACAAGAAATAGAAGCTATAGTCCAGTACAAACCTGATTGCGTCTTCCCTTGAGCCAAAATCAAAGATCCCATGGAAAGATTCCATTTGAAATCACCAAAAGTGATGATAAAACCTTCATCATCAAGAACGCTGGTAGAGATAAGATTCAAACGAACCTAAGGTGCATGTCGGACATTCTTCAAAATCAGCTTACTTCTTGTACTGGTCATTAAACAAACAGTCCTGATGCCTACAACGTCAGCATGACCATCATTTACCATCTTCAAAATCCCAAAATTACCTAGGCTGTAAGATGTAAAGAAATCCTTCTTCGATGTCACGTGAAAATAGGCACCACTGTCAACAACCCAGCAAGAATCATCAGAAGAAATGTTAATGGAGTCATAAACAATAACAAGATAACCCACTGTAGCGGCGGTGACATGATCATCTCCATCACCATTTTTCTTCTATGGATTTTCCTTCATTCTATTATCTCTTTTCAGATGATAACAAAATCTATTAACATGCCCCTTCTTACCACAATGATGACATTCAAAATCTCTCTGCTTCGTTCTATATTTGCTTCTGCCTCTGCTCTTATCTCGACTGCTCTGCCCCCAGTTCTGGCTTCTCCCCCTGTTCTCTGTGACTAAAAGCCTTAAAGAATATTTCTCATGAGTGCGTCTCCTGACCTCATCATTTAAAATAGCATACTTGACAAAAATAAATGTCACAACACCATTGGGATCAGAACCGATTAGAGTAACACATAAATTCCCCCATGAATCGGGTAAAGTGTTAAGCAGCAAAAGATCTAAAACCTCATCTTAAAAATTGATACTCATGCCAGACAACTGATCAAAACATCCTTGATATTCACTAAATTAATCATAAATAGTTGTACCTTCTCTATACCTCGATTTCATCATTTTCTTGAGAAGAAACAGTTTATTGTTTCCCGTCTTCAAAGCGTAGGTCATCTCAAGCTTCTCCCACAAAGTTCTGGTGTGAGAGATGTTGATAATGTGGTTCATCACGTTGTCTTCAACCCATTGGAGAATGACGCCGCAAAACATTTCATGCTCAAACTCCCATTATTCTTCTGACATCCTGTCTGTCTTCTGGGTACTAAACACTAGATGATGCATTCGCTTGACAAAAAGTAGATCCTTCATTTTAATTCTCCACATATGGTAGTTGGTACCATTCAGAAAAATCATCCGACTATAATTGGCCTCCATAATAAATATGAAAAAATAGAACCAAACCCTTTGATACCAGATGTTGGGAAAGACTAGAAAGCGACGAACACACAAAAAAATGAAAAAGAGAACGCGTAACAGAAATTTAATCTTTCCCCCCAAATAGAATCGGATGCGCAGCGACAAAATTAAATGTGCAGAAAAATAAATTTGACACCGGAAATTTTTACGTGAAAAACCTAAAAGGGAAAACCCACGGGACCTGGTCGAGAAAGAGGAATCCACTAAAATCAATAGGTACACGGTAGAGACTCCCCAAAAATGGAAGGGATCTCAAAAGTAATACTCAAGAATAAAAGTGTGGATCAAAAGATGGAGAGCAGTAAAGATGATCATCGAAGAAAGGTCATCACCAAATGGGATTTTCTCTCGGTGTTGTTGCTGCCGGTGATATTGAAATGTCTTTCCACTGCCTCCTTATATAACAAAAAGAATCAACGTCAAATAATGTTGTTGTGTCAAAAGAGTTTCACCGCTTGAATAAATTCACGTGGTCTTGGACCGCATTAAAAACACCCCATTAAAAGAGAAACCGTGTGGGCACCATTTGAGGAGGCGTTACCCGGTGCGCCAACCAGGAAGGCGCCCAACAATGAATCACCAATTCATAAAAACCCCAAACAACCAAAATCCACTCAATTATGGTTTTAAATTTCTAGGTTGTCATGCCTCTTGGAAAAATTAGTATCCCAATGATTGAATTCTCCCTAATTTGGAGTCGTTTGGTGACAGCTATTGGGCCAGCTATTAAATGAGAAACATTTTCTTTCCAGTGAATATTTTTGACCATCGAACACTTGAAAATAAGGAAATGGTTGACAGATCTAACCTCTCCCGAAACAGTCACATCCTTCCCTGTGATACCATGTTTGATTCAATCCTTCGTGACACCCATATACCTCTGAGAGTCAAAGAGGTCATGTGCAAGTATATTAGCCATCGATGACAGATCCAATCCCTAGTCTCCATGGAAGCTCATACCCAACAACTCCTGTAATTCCATCTCATCCAAAATAAATTTATATATACATTTAAAATATATTTATAGTTATATAAATAAAAAATATATTTATAATTAAATAATAATTAAAATATTTATATATATATATTCAAAATATATTTATAGATATATAATTTAAAGGCTCCACATAATCCTCTATCATATCTAGGTTAAAATCCAAGTGGGAGTGAATTTCCACATGAAAGTGGTGATGCAAGCATGACACAGGCCAGGTAATGTAGGAAGTATGATGCAGACATCACACTACATTGGGCCTTCAATCTAATTTTTGGGCCTTTGGGCTATGTACTAAATAAATAAGTCTTGATGGGTGTGATATCCCTTAGGGGGTTATGGCTTGCCTTTTCGGCCTGTGTGTGTGGTGTGTGTGTGATTAATGTAATTTTACCCATAATAACTTGATATACCAAGATGTTTTAGGGTGAATCCCATTATTATAAAAAAAGAAAAATAAACATTACATGAAAGTATATGAGAATAAAGGTAAGACCAAAAAAAATTAAAAACAACTTAAGAATCACCATAATCATGATTGGAGTCATGATCAAAAGCAACAATTTCATCAGTAGACACCCATTCTGACTATGAAGTCCTATGGTTGAAAACCTCAATGTATTTCTCTTTAATCTTCATCTTATTTAGTGTGAACTGGCCCCTGAGAGATCGAGAAGACCCTTCACGCCACCGAGAAGCATCACCACCCCTTGACCATGATATTTAGGATGTCGGCCACGTTGCCATGTTTTTTGAATATGAAATATGTCTTTATTAATAGAATCAAGAACCTCAAATATTTTAACATCTTTAGAACCAGATGACTGATCAACCTTTAACTCAGAGACAAAGCCTGTCTTCCTTGTCATTTAAAACTCTTCATTTTCAACATTATGATTATCATTACTTCTTACAGAAGCTATATTTTCATAAAAAGAAATATTAGCTGAAGTGGAAGCCTCCCTCTCAATAAGCATTAATCTATATGACAAATAGGATGCATCCATAGTTGCAGTAATGGGAGCATCCTGAAGGTTAGTCTCCTACCTGGGTGCAGCTAACTCTTCATTAGCAACAACATATGATCATAACCTACCATAACATTGCATAGGAAATGTTTTAGTTTCAGTCCCTATGGTTGCATGCATACAATAATCATTCTGACCATCATCATTCCAAGAATCCAACTATGCATCATCAATTAGGGAAGTTTCAATTCCAACAACACTACCCAGATGCAGATAGCCACCACCTTCATCATGTTTGTACACAGAGACATCCAATCCCTCATCAGCCAACACTGGCGGTCAGTTCAATAACTTCCCATTAGATTGAGGTGTTTCATGGATAGGCTTATCCCTCCTATTGCAATTGATTCCATCATGGACATAGGAATATAAAACAAAACAAACAATAGATTTTCTAAAATTTACTGATTCATGCCCAATTTCCTTACAATTCGAGAAGAATTTTGGAACTCTCTCATGCTCAATTCTCAGCTTAATCTCATCATAGGTAGTGGATTGAAAAATTATATCAATCATTGAATCACCCAGATCAACTTCAACTAGTAATATCGTATAATTTCCAAAGCAGCTATGTTTAGTCTCAGCATCGAGTTTGATAGGAACACCAATTGCAAGTGCAAGATCATAGATAATATTTGGGTTCCAAAGAAACCAATTGATACCAAATACCTTAACCCATAATTGCGTGGAAGAGTTACAAACCTCCATAGGGATGAATCCTTTGTCCCATTCCCAAAGGTGAAGAATTATTTTCTTCAGGGAAAGTGAACCAAATCCCCATCATTTCAGTTTCTACTCCTCCATGGAAAAAAGAATATGAAAGAATCATCTTCACAGTGAGACACATCTCTAATCCTTGAATCCCCAAATCTCACAAAGCTGATTATCCAAATCATCAAAATTTCAGGGTTTTGAACCCATGGGTAATATCAGTTTGGAAATGATTGAGTGTGTACCTAACTTCATTCGTTTATAGATAACTCCATCATATGCTCTAACATGGGAAGTGTTCCTCTTATGAAGAATCATCACATCGAAGGACCCTTTGAAGACAGAGAAGGAATTTGAAGCCAAATTTTAAGGATCATATTTCTCGAAGGCCACCGCACAAACATGATTGAAACCGGAAGTCACCACCCAAACAGGTGTAGAATCTAAGACTGTCGCAGGCTTATTCCTGGAAGAAAACACCCCACTCCCTGAATCCACCACACGATTTCTTGAGACTGTCACACCATCACCACTCCTGGAAACCTCCACATGATCAGCACTAGATGCAAAATCTCGATGTGGCCAATCATCGTTGCATGCCAACCCTCTGAAGGTGTCGAAACGCCCTTGTGTGAGATGTTCCTCCATGGATTTCTCACAGTGAGCTGATTCTCACAGAAGATCTATGAAAATCACAGTTCCTCACAGCAGATTCGTGAAAATCATGGTCCCTCATAATAGATCCATGAAGATTATAGTTCCTCGTAGATCCATGCAGATCCAGGAAGATCACGTTTCCTCAAAGAACATCTGTGAAGGCCACAGTTCCTCTCAATAACATAAAATCCCGTAGTAGCCGATTCGTAAGTCAGTTCCAAGTAGCGATCTGATTGGGCCATCCTAAAAAGTTAATTTATTGTTAGTAGACCACATAGAAGATCTATGGAAGTCAAGGGAGAGGGGAGCAAGAGGAGGAAGTCTCTCCTACGGCATTTTAAGATGGCGGTCAATAAGGTTCAAATCATCTTCACCTTCACCACCCGCCATTGGCGATACCTATCGTCGATCCTCCACTACTCATCCAAAGTACACTGGGTTTTTAGGATGAGGGTGTTACAAGGTATTGGCAGGCCGTTACCCACAAACAATTGCCTTTATATACTTCCCAAGCCATAGGCCCATGTGTAACGACACCTGGGCTTTCAGGAAAGTTCCCAACGGGGTAGAGGGGTCAACATATGATTTATTCAGGTATCTCAGGCATTTCCTTAGCAAGGATTCGAACCCGAAAGCTCAATAACAGACTCCATAGTCGCAACCAACTCACTCATGCCCCGTGGGAAAAAATCATGTGCGAGGTATTGATCCCAATCACCTAATATATATATATATATTCAATTTTAAATAAATATAATTAAAAATATATATATACATATATATATATATTACTTTATTGGGGGTACAATTACATTAAACACACACACACACAGGCTGGAAAGGAACGCTATAGCCCCCCTAAGGGATAGCCCACCCATTATGACTTACATATTCATTACATGGCCTGAAATATAATTATAAATATATACATAATTATAAATATAATATATATTTATAATTTTTTATATATTTATATATTTATAATTATGTATATATTTATAATTATATTTATTTATAATTATAAAAATGTATATTTATATTTATATAAACATTTAAAATAAAAATATATACATAATTATAAATATTTATAAAAAATATTTTTATTTGTAAATATAAATAATAAATATTTATAATTAATATATAATTAATATAATATATATATTAGGGTTCTTGGGGTACAATTACATTAAACACACACACACCACACACACAGGCTGGAAAGGTAGGCCATGGAACCCCCCCCCCCACACACCAAGGGATAGCCCACCCATCAAGCATTATTTATTCAGTACATTACCTGAAGACCCAGTGGGATTGAATGTCCTAACATAGTCCAAAGGCCCAAAAACTATCCCGAAGGCCCAGTGCAGTGTTAAGCCTACATCATACTGTCTGCACCATGCCTGCATCACCACCTGCCAGCAGAAATTCGCTCCCACCTGGATTTAAGCTCGGGTCTAGTGCAGGATTACAGGGAGCCTTTACCACTCAAGTAATCCCCCATCTACTATAATTACTATAATAAATATTTATAATAATTATATATTTATAAATATTTATATTAAATATATATATAATGACTATAATAAATATTTATAATTAATATATAGTTACTATAATAAAAATTTATAATAAATATATATTTACTAATATTTATAATAAACATATATATATATAAATATTTATAATATATATATATATATTTATTATATTTATTATAAATAAAAACATACTTATATAATTATAAATATATAATGATAAATATAATAAATATATTTATTAAATTAATTATATTTATATTTATTGTATTTATGATTATACCAAATAGTGCAGACCAAGAAGAAGATCCATGGCCCCCGAAATATATTATAAAAGAAAATACAAAGTACACAAAGGAAAGTTAGGGTAAAAGTGGGAAAACACCCCACCAAAACAAAAGACAGATAAAAAATTCATCCCTTCTTTCTACCACCCTATCCGCAAAATCCATTTTGGCCTCTTGGTTGTCTTCCCCTTAACTATTGCTTTGGGGTCTACCATACACCACCTTGATCATCGACATCCACTGGTTCATCAACCATATCAGCACCATGAGCAACAATTTGATCATACACCAGAGTAGCGAGATCAACATCATCCCCTTTAACACATTCAACCAGCAACCCTTCATCTTGAACTTCCTCAGTTGCAGGCTTCCCTATATGCATGTCTTCAGAGCTAGCCTGCTTTAAATTAGAGTCATTAGTCACTAGAGGTGGTAATGATTTTTTACCTTTACATTCCTTGAAATCCTTGTATAACTCATAAAAGTTTAGAGAATTGAGAGACTCTAGTATGGTAAGGAAACTTTTCTTCATAGCACCAGAATTGAGTAAACCCACATACAAAGGGATTTGCAAAGGCGCTGAGATTTCAATGGAAGCTATATGTGTAGATAGAATATGATCTTGAGGGGTTAAGTTATATATACCTAAGGCAATATCATCATAAGGAGTCACCAAATCATCATCCAGAGAGGCATGTGCAAGAAGCACATGCTTCTCATTGGTGGAAATCATCATGGCATCAGTGGATATAGAAAAAACATGGGCTTTGTTCATTGCCCCCATGGAACTAGAGGCATAAACAACCACAACAATAGCCTTCACAAGCTATAGGAAAACAGTAACATGAGATGCATTCCACAACCCAGGGGCATATTCACAAAAAGTTGTTGGTGCATTGGCAGGATCAAGTTCAGAGGAAGGAGGATGCTTCTGAGGAGCCAGAGTAGAACCAGGGGCATGTGAAGAAGTTTCCACATGCTCCTGAGAGGGAACAACTTGTACCGAACCATTAGATACATCCTGTATCAGCCCAAAAATATTATGATCAATCACAAGAGTAGAGCCCCCATTTAACAGGACTAGGGTCAATTTTCCTTTAGACTTGATATTTTCCCCTAATAACATTGCAAGATCATCATAATCACCATCAGGACTATCAACATCACCCCATTTAGAATTTCTCTCCCTCTAATTCATGTGAGTAGCAAGCAGTGGGGTTGTACATTCAACACATCCCCACTGCAGACTACTTCACATTGTAAACTTTCAAGCCACTGTCTATCCACCAAATCATCAAAAGAGGGAGGTCCCTCATTCAGTGGCCCATCATTAGTATTAAGCATCATAACCACCTTATATGAAATAAATCCATTAACATTGTCATAGTTACTCATATGTATAGGATAAGAGAGACCACCAAAAAATGGAACCTTAAACATACACTTATCTTCAAGGTGTCCATGTCCCTTACAATTAGAATACTGCAATTCTCAATGAAAATTATCCTTAACATGTCCAATGTTTGAGCAGTTAATGCAGAATTCAGGAACTTGTTCAAATTCAGTATCGAGTTCGAATTTAAACTCAACATAAATCAATTAAACAGAATCAATAAGAGTAATATACATATTAGACTCAACCAAAATTTGATTGAAATGACCATACATGACTGGTGCAGTCTCTTTATCAAGCTTAATTAGGGTGCCAATCTGAATGGATAATGCCACTAAACATGTTAGATTTGTTAATTATTCTAGATTTTTAGAGGAAGTTGACATCAATACTACCTTGATTTATTAAGTAATTCTGTATACTTAAAATTATGAAATTTATCTGCAAATTGAGTATGAAAAGAATCCACCCTTTTTTTCATGCTGGATTATTGGGAACTCAAAAGCCATGTGCAAGGTTTATATTGTCTGTCCTAATTACCAGACTAAGGGGCATGATGTGAATCACTATAGGAGGAATGGAACTAGTGGGAACAGTCATGGAAGCAAAGATCGGGTTAGGATCAATGATGAAAACAATACCGGTCACAATTTGGACATCAGAAACTTAAATTCTCATAGGGAACATATCTCTATTGATGAGTGGTCTTCTCATTTATCCCCAAATCCTATCCCTAAAGGCCCTTTGGAGGATAGATGTCCAGATCTTCCTTCATTGGTCCACAAAGATAAATATGGAGGTAAAGTAAATGAAAATTCCCATATTTCTTGGGCTAACATTGCTAAATAAAATCACTTAATACTGGATGGTTTCTCATTTAAATATGCCCTTCATAGAGGATTACCTAATGAAAAATACAGTGAGGAATCTGATGATAGTCGTGTTATTTAGGGAGGGTGATGCACATGATCAAGTGGATACCAAATTCTGGAAAGAGCAATAAATGATTTCCCCAAAGAAATGAAGAGGGAAATTCAAGGCTGATGTTTTTTCCTCCTTCAAATCCAAGAGCAAAAAAATCACTTGTGTGCATGTTCTAGGACAGGTTTTTCCTTGTAATATTTTGACATCTAATAAATCGGCCTCATTTCCTGTTGTAGGAAACCATAATGCTGTAAGGTATGGCTCTTCAAACAGGATGGATAGTGATTTCCATGGCACACAGAAGCATGTGACTCCTCTGGTTCGTGAAGTAGGGCCTCCTAAGGCTACTGTGATTTAAACTGTCCAAACTATTGGTCATGGAAATTAAACTAGATTTAACCCATCATGCACTGAGAGTGCCAAAACTATGTGTACTGTTACACCACATAATTAATTGGTTGATTTGAATGGCCTTGATCACATACAACCTTCATTATAGGTAGGTGTCTCTTTTTTCAAATAGGGGAATCTCCCCCTTGTATATGCTAGTCCTAATGAAGCAATGCTGACCCAATTGAATTTGATAGTGTTAAAGAGGCCTAGGTGAATGTTGAATCTCATTATATTAGGTACAAGGGTGTGGATCCACATGTCAACTCTCGAACAATGGAAAAAAAGATACTGCTTCTAATGATAGTTTAGGCCATAGAAAATAGGTGAGGCCAAACATGAAGGTTGCTTCTCAAAATTCTTTTGAGCTAATTTATTCAGGTAGTAGTGAGGAGGACCAAACAAATGATGAATGATGTGAAAAAAAAGAAGTGATGGTCATTCACATTGATGTTGAACTTCCATATGATGGAGGTGGACCCTAATTATAGGCCAAATGGGGAAGAGGATGGCATCCTCTGTTGGGGGAGAATCCCGATTCCGGACTGAAAATTTCT
This sequence comes from Viscum album, assembly GCA_963277665.1. Taxonomy (NCBI): domain Eukaryota; kingdom Viridiplantae; phylum Streptophyta; class Magnoliopsida; order Santalales; family Viscaceae; genus Viscum; species Viscum album. The sequence goes on along the minus strand of CAUJRU010000032.1, from coordinate 24,121 downwards.
TGCCAAAATATTCATGAGAAACTCATAGAAATATGGAAGCGATGTATGCAGAATAAATAAATCAGCATGTAGGATTTTTTAACATGAAAAAACCCTCCCATGTGGAGGATTAAACAAACCACAGGGAAATTCCCAAAATATCCACTATAAATCAGAGAATACAATAATCCAAGTAATGCCTGAACTTAAATTACAAATAAGAGAGCGTAGAAAACCTATGTGAAAACCACACCCCGATACACCTCTGCCTTCTCTCTGATAAACATCCCGCTGACACCATGTATTAGAAGATCAATCTGTGACAAAAATCCCAGAAGTGGGATTCAGCCTTGGGATGCGGGGATGGAAAAACATGAGCGATGACCTGAGGAGCGTGAGGTATGGATGCTCTGTTTCCAGGCTATCAGTAGGGAGTGGTTTTTCGGGCTGGGCGCTTAGTGATCCTTGTTTAATTGGGTAATTAGGCCTTTTTTCGCAATGATAGTATCACAGTGATTTTTTGGGCATATGGTCTTTTTTGTTGTTGGAGTTTGGGTCTTATAGGTCTACGAATCATGTTGTGTGTTGTATGTTTGTCTTTACTTTTTAATAAAATTTTGTGGAGTCATAGATTTGGGTTACCAAATTCCTGATCGGGTCTACTTTGATATATAAGTGGGAAAAGGGTGTGGGAGGGGGTGTCGTGGACCAAATGGCCAAATCAATTGATGTTTTGGTATAAGACCCAAAATGATAATGGATTTGTCGCTTTGCTACCCAATTTTTTTAAATATTCTAAACCAAGACCCATAAAATAAAATAGGAATTAAAATACTCCCTTATCAAATTTATCTGGTGGAATTTATTACAAGTGTTTCCCATGGGGTATTTTTTTTTAAAATTAAAGGGCGTAAGTCATTTTTTTGGTAAATGGGGCTACTTAGTTCCAATCCAAATGGTGCTTGGATTTATCTTTAAAACGCCCCTTAAAGTGGCATTTTGGGATCTCCCAAATCCCATGCACCATCCAACCACCCCCACCCCCGCCCACTTTACTATATAATATATAAATATATATTTATATTTAAATATTTATATTTATATTTAAATATTTATATTTATATTTAAATATTTATAATTAAATTTATAAATATATATTTATAACTATATAAATATAAATTTATAAATATAAATTTATAATTACATAATTATAAAAATATCTAAAAATATAATTACAAATAATTTCATATTTTTAAATATATATTTATTTATAGTTATATATATATAGCTGTTGGGGGTTTACCCAAGTGGTAAAGGCTCCTCATAATCCTACATCAGACCTGGGTTCAGACCTGGGTTTAAATACAGCTTGATGGGTGGGCTATCCATTATGAGGGTTATGGCTTGCCTTTCCAACCAATGTGTGTGGTGTGTGTGCTTAATGTAATTATACCCCCAAGCACCTAATATATATATAATAAAATTAAATTTAGATTTATTAGTTGTTTATATGTATATTAAATTATATAATTATATAAATATATTTTAAATTTATATACAAATATATTTTAGATGTGTATATAAATCTATTTTAATAATTATATAATTATAAATATTTATTTATAAAAATAGATTTACAATTATATGATTATAAATAGATTTATAATTATATAATTGTAAATATATTAATTATTTATATATATATTTACAATAATATATTAGTAATTATATATTAATAATTATAAATAAGTATAATAAATATATAATTATAAACATAATAAATATAAATATAATAAATATGTAATTACTATAGTAAATATTTTTAATAAATATATAATTACTATAGTAAATATTTTTAATAAATATATAATTACTATAATAAATACTTATTTATATTGTTATATATAAACCTTATTTAATATATAAATTACTATAAGCAGTTGGGGTTGTAGCATAGTGGTAATAACAACCCCATAATCCTAGATCACAAACTCGGATTCAAAACTGGGCAGTGATGAATTTTGATTGGATTTTCACCCAGATATAGGACAGATTTGCGGCAACCCAAACGTGGGTCTCCCGACGGTGTCATGACCACGACGAGGAAAACAGATCATGGATAAACGATGACCACGGTTCGTGGCGAGTGCGTGAGCATAGCAAATGACTGTTAGCGGTGCGATAGTAGGACAACTCCTCAGGCAGGCAGGTGGTGTCCACGACTGCTGGGGATGATGGAACTTAAGGCGATGGACCCACACAATTATTATTTCAAGAAAATTAATAGTTGCATGTGCTGGGCATCTGGGCTATAGGCTTTGTAATGGACTTCATGTCCATAGGGCCATTGGGCCATCAAAAATGGGTGGGTTATCCCTTGGGGGGGGGGGGGGTTATGACGTGCCCTTTTCGGGTTGTATGTGTTGCATTCCTATATTTTGTTATAATTGTACCCCCTAAGTACCTATAATATGAGGAAAGTTCAGGGCCAAGTGTACCCGACCCTAAGCATTTCATTGAAAATTAAAATGCACAAAAACCCAAACATGTGGTACAAAAGTACCACCAAAACAAAGAAATGACAAAACAAGAGCCATCGTATAGAAAATGATCCATAGTCCCAAAACCAAATCCAAATACAAAAAGTCATATCATCTGAGCCACACTTATTTAAATCCCAAGGCCCCAGCCTTAGCCTCGCATTGCATCTGATGGCGCATCCCGACCAGCCTTTCCAAATCACGTCATCAACAAACCTATCCAAATCGCATCACCAACAATAGCTGACACCTCCCAATCCAAAAATGGTTTTTATCATATCCAATTCCCTGAAATAATGGATTTTCCATTAGTAGATTGGGATGTTGACATCTAGACTTTTTTCCATGCGTTGTATTCTGGTAATAGATTGAAGTGAGGGGTATATTTGTCTTGAATTAAAACACATTTCGGCAGATTCTCTCTCTCTCCAATGAACAAAATATATTCTCTCCAATTTATAATACTATATTATATATTAAACAAATAATAAAATTCGTGATATGTTTTAAAACTGAATATATTTTTAAATGAAATAATATTTGTCTTATATAAAAAATATTATTACGCTTTACTAAAAAATGACTAGATAATGTGTGGTCAATTTTTTGATTATTTGAGTAAAATGAATATATTTTTGTTAATATTTTTAAGTGCATACATCTTTTTAAAACATTTTAAATATTAATGAGTTGATTTTATTTTAAAACCGATTATATTTGTAATTGAAATATATAATGTTTTTGTTTAAAAAAAATTGTTAAATATTTTAAAAAGAATTTAAAATAAATATGTGATAAAAAAAGACATTTTAATCATTTAGAAGAAAATTAATATATTTTCTTTGATATCTTTAAATTCATACAGTTTTTTTAATACATGAATGAATATTGAGTTTATTGTATTGTAAATATAATTATTATTGTATATCAAAGGAATTATTTTTGTAAAAAAGGTTTATTCCATTTAAAAAAGAGAAAATAATTTTTCTTTAAAAAATAATTTTCTACAAAACATCTCTATAATGTTTCTAGTTGAATAATTAAAATTTTTATGAAGGCTTTCTTTGAGTTATCTATTAGATTTTTTTAGTGAAAGTTTTCGTTGAAGATCAGTGTAAGTTTCTAATTCACACTCGAATGTTCCAGAAGAAGCTTCACAAGAATTTTCCGTTTAAGTTCTACTGAAACATCCTCTTAATAGATTTATAATTGTTATTAGTATAGATGTTGAATAAAATATTTTACATATATTATATATAATTTCATTTAATATAAATATGTTTATTAAAATTAAATTTTTAGTAATATATTCTATAGTTTTATAAATATATATTTTTGTTGTATTGTGGAACATCCATTGAAACTTCATTTGGAAATTCCTCTAGAACCTCGACTGGAACTTCTACTAGAACCTCCACTAGAACATTTATTGGAGCCTACACTAAAACTTTCACTAGAACTTCCAAAGGAACCTGGAACCTCCACTGGAACCATCATTGGAACCTCCACTGGAACCTCCATTGGAACGTCCACTGGAACCTATAATAAAAATTTCACAGGAACCTCCACTGGAACATCCTCTTAATAGATTTATAACTGTTATTAGTATAGATGTTGATTAAAATATATTACATATATTATATATAATTTCATTTAATATAAATTTATTTATTAAAATTTATTTTTTATTAATATATTATATAATTTTATAAATATATACATTTGTTGTATTATGGAACATCCATTGAAACTTTATTTGGAAATTCCATTGGAACCTCCATTTGAACTTCCAATGGAACCTCCACTGGAACTTCCACTGGAACCTCCACAAGAATGTCCACTGAAACCTCTACTGGAACGTCCACTAAAATTTCCACAAGAACCTGGATTCTCCACTATAAGCTCCACTAAAACCTCCACTAGAACCTCCATTGGAACCTCCACTACAACTAGAACCTCCATTGGAAGCTCCACTGGAACCTCCACTTGAACTTCCACTAGAAGCTCCATTGGAACCTGAAACCTCCACTAGAACCTCTAATGGAACTTCCACTGGAACTAAAACTCCATTGGAACCTCCACTTGATCCTCCACTCGAACCTCTACTGAAACCTCCATTGAAACTTCCATGGGAACCTCCACTAGGACTGCCTCTTAATAGATTTATATTTTTTATTAGTATAGATGTTGAATAAAATATATTACATATATTATATATAATAGCATTTAATATAAATATATTTATTAAAATTTAATTTTTATTAATATATTCTATAGTTTTATAAATATATACTTTTGTTGTATTGTGGAACATCCATTGAATCTTAATTTGGAAATTCAACTAGAACCTCCACTGGAACCTCCACTGGAACTTCCATCGGAACCTCCACTGGAACATCCACTAGAGTTTCCACTGAAACCTCAACTGAAATGTCTACTAGAAGTTCCACTGGAACCTGGAACCTCCACTAGAACCTCCGCTGTAACTGGAACCACCATTGGAAGCTCCACAAGAACCTCTACTGGAACATCCACTAGAAGTTCCACTAGAACCTGTAACCTCCACTAGAACCTCCACTGGAACTGGAACCTCCATTAGAACCTCTACTGGAACCTCCACTAGAACCACTACTAGAACTTCCACTAGAGCTTCCACTTAATATATTTATAATTGTTATTAGTATAGATGTTGAATAAAATATATTACATATATTATATATAATTGAATTTAATATTAATATATTTATTTAAATTTAAATTTTATTAATATATTTTATAGTTTTATAAATATATACTTTTGTTGTATTTTGGAACATCAATTGAAACTTCATTTGGAAAATTCCACTGAAACCTCTATTGGAACTTCAATCAAAACCTCCACTGGAACGTCCACTGGAACCTCTACTTTAACTTCCACTAGAAGTTCCACTAGAACCTAAAACCTCCACTAAAACCTCCACTAGAACCTCCACTGAAACACGAACCTCCATTGGAACTTCCACTAGAACCTTCACTAGTACTTCTACTAGAACTTCCACTAGAACTTCCACTGGAACCTCCACTAGAACATCCTAAATATGTACATTTTATTTATATTTTTCTTTATTTATTATATATATATTTTTAAATGGTAAATTATATTTTTTTTATAAAATTTACATAAAAAATTTAACACATTTTATATGTAATTTCATTTAATATAAATACATTCATTAAAATTTTATTTATATTTTCACCTTTTATTTATTTTTTTTTTTTGTTTTTTTCTAATTGAAATTCTTCATTGACGTTTTCCCCTTTAAATAAAATTTTCATTTTTTTTATTCAAATTTGTATTTTTTATGTTTAGTTCCATTATAAATTATATAATTTTTATGCCTTTAAAAATTTATAGCTTAAAAATGTTTATACATTTATAAAATAGAGAGTTTCTCTTTATTTGAGAAAATTTTATTATTTTCAAACAATATTTTTAGAATAAATTTTAATGTAATAATTTTATGTTATATTTTTATAAGTTCATGTTTTTAATTTATTTTATAAAAAATATTTTTTAAACCTGAAAATATTTATAGTTGTTTACACCATTATTTATGATATAAAAAATTGAAATGTTTTAAAAATAGTAATTTAAAGGTAATTTATATTTTTCATTGTTATTGTTTTTTTATAAATTGATATATTTTAATTAGTAATTTATATCACCATTTTTTATATCTATGTTTTGTTTTTGATATGTTTATGTTTTCAATAATGTTTTTATGTTTTTTTTATATCAGCGTTTTTATAAGTTTTTTATATGTTATTATTTTTTTTTTTGTAATTTATAATGTGTTTTGTAGCATTTAAAATAGCATTTCATTATTCTGTATTTTTATTTTTTGAAATATTTTTTTGTAACATTTATGATGTGTTTTTTTAATGGGTTACATATTTTATAATGTATTATAGATTTATGGCATTGATAAAAGCGGAGGGTAAAATGGATTTTTGTAAAAATTCTTACAATCGGTTTTTTTAAATTTACACCTGGACTGGTATTTTTTTAACACGCGTCAACATCTAAGGTGTACTGGATTTTCCAGTAAACCCCATAATTGGATTCGATGTTAGTTCGTCCAAAAAACCGTTCCATATAGCCTGGCACTTTGCACAACCCGAGGTCTACCCCCACCGTCAAATCCGAAAAATATGCCACCATGCAGAAGTCTTTTGGCAATCACGCCACCCTGAACCACCGAACCTGCATTCCAGTGAGGCCATCCGAAGCCAGTGCTTCATCGGCCATCCTGATTAACCACTGAGTGCTTCCCAACTATGCCAAGAGACGGGCATGCCGCTACTGACCGATTGGTTGAAGAGCCTCGCTAGGGTCCCACCGTCGGGATCCCACTCGGCACTGCCAGATCCCATTCGGCCCCACTGGGATCCTAAACAGCCCTACCTCCTCCCTACATCCCAATGTCCACTGCCCTAATCGAGGTCACCAGCCACGCAACCATGTCAGAACCCTTCTGCACAAAGGGGACCCTGCCTCCACCATCGCCGACATAATGCCCTGCCGACACCACCGGGGTACTCGTCCCACCAGTCGCCACCACTGCCATCGGTACAAAAAAAAAACAACAGATCCGTAAAGGATCCCAAATCAAAAACCATGATTCATGCCAATGCGCATCCTTCCGAGGTACCTCGTCAAAGGTTGTCCACCTAGGAACAACCAGGATCACCAACCGTCGTCTGGAGTAGAAGTGATCGCTGAGAGAGTCACGCCTCTACGACTCCTTCCGCCGAGATCCTAGATGTGTTGCCAGTACACCACCATCAGGACGAAACCTCGCCCCATTAACTAAGTACCTATAATATATATATATATATATATATATTACTATAAGAAATAATTATAATAAATATATATTTACTGTAATAAATATTTATAAATAATATATATATATTATTATAATAAATATATAAGTATAAATATTTGTAATAAATATATAATTACTTTAATAAATATTTATAACTATATAAATATGGATTTATAAATATATATTTTTAAATATAGATTAATAATTATATAATTAGGAATATATTTTTAAATATAATTATAATTATATATTTATTATAAATATTTATAATTATTGTTATAATTATTTATATTTATAATTATAAATATAATTATATATTTATTATGAATATTTATAATTAAATATTTATTATAAATATGTATGACAATAATGATATATTTATTATAAATATTTATACTTATATATTTAAAAATAAATCTTAATTAAATTTGTAATATAAAAATTAATTTTTTTAATAAAAATGTTGTTATTAACAATTTATTATATTTTTAAATATATTTTAAATTTAATTATAAATATATTTTTTTGAAGGAAAAATTTAATGATAAATATATATATATAACTATATAAATATAGATTTATAGATATAGATTTGTAATTCTATAATTATAAATACATCTATAAATATAATTACAATTATATATTTATTATGAATTTTTATAATTATATATTTATTTTAAATATTTATAATTATATATTTATTATTTCGGGAATTTTTAGGATCTCAGTGAGCTAGGTCCTGAAAATTTGTTAAATAAAATAAAAGTACACACAAAAACACAATACAAGTGGCACAAAACACCGTCAAACACAAGCGAAGCAGATAAATGTCACCCTATATAAAAAAGGAATGAAATCCCTAATCAAAAGTAGATATGAAAACCCAAAAAACATATAAATCACCCCACTAACCTGAGTACACAACCCACAAAACCGACCGGCCAACCCTGGAGAAGTCGTCCGAGTCCCATTCATCCTACCCCACCAGAAAAAATCTAGAGATGCCATCATCCCGCATAGTCACTACAAATAATCCAAAAAAGACAGTATCCCACTCCCAAGGTCGGGCATTGGGTTTTTTTAATTTTTTTATTTAATTAATGGGGTTTATGTTTTTTTATTTGGAGAAATGGGGTGGTCCAGCGCCAATTGAAGTGGCGCTTGAGAAATGGGGGGACAAGCACCACTTGGAGTGGTGCTTTTCCCTCTTTGGCCCCACCATCTCCCCCAATAATATATATATATATATATATATATTATCAATGAAATATATAAATAAATATATATAATTCCATTTAAAAATAAATAATTACAATTTTAAAAATATAGTGATAAATATTTATTTAAAATTGTGAAATTGTTTATAATTATATTTATAAATATAAATATAATTATATAATTATAAATATCTCTCTCTATATATATACTTATAAATAAACCTTATTTAAATTAATATATATATATGTGTGTGCATAATCATAAATATATATAATCATAAATATATATAATTATAAATATATATTTATAAATATGAATTTATTTATATAAAAAAATATATATATATAATATAATTACAAATATATCTCTAAAAATAAATATATATAATTATATAATATATATATGTGTATATATTTATAATTATATTTATTATAATTGTGAATATATAATTATATATTTATATATGTAGTTAAATATATATATATATTTAAAATTATATTTATATAATTTTAAATTTATATTTATATAATTACAAATAATTTATAAATATAATTATAGATAATTTTATATTTTCAAATATATATTGCTATAATTAAGTTTAAATTTGTAAATATATATTTTTAATTATATTTATATATAAATAATTTCAATTTTGTAAAAATATTTTTAAATATTTAAAAAATGAAATTCGATATAAATATATCTATAATATATATTTAAAAATATATAATTATATATTAAGTAAAATTTATATTTAAATTATTTATTTATGAAATTATGTATTTAAATAAACCTTATGTTTATAATAATATATAAATATTTAAATATAAATAAACCTTAATTATAAATAAACCTTAATTATGTATAAATATATAATTATAAATAAACCTTAATTATTTATTTAAATAATTCTTATATATATATATAAATCTTAATATTTAAATACATAAATAAACCTTTTTAAATATATAAATAAACCTTATTTAAAATTTATAAATTTATATTTCGAATACAAATAATAAGGTTTATATATATATAAAATAAATTCAATAATGTATATATACATATATAAATGAATTTACTAAGGTTTAATAAGGTTTATATATATAAATTTATAAATTTATATACAATTATTTAAATATATAAATGAACCTTATTAAATTTATATATATATATATATAAACCTTATTAAATATATAAATAAACCTTATTTAAAATTTATAAATTTATATTTTGAATATAAATAATAAGGTTTATATATATATATTTTTAGATGGAATCTCTCACTAAAGGACAGCTTCTCTCTATCAGTTTATGGAGATCAGTTTGATGATCACTTTAAACCAGGCACCCGTGAGGATGATCTATCCCATGTAGATAGTGTTGGACACATGGAGATGTTTTCCCTCTGTTTTCCATGGAAGAGAGATGAGTTACTGAGAGGTGTTTCAAATAAAAGGATTGATGGAGGTAGTTTGGCTGGCATCTTGTCGGAATCTAATGTGCGGTTGTCATGGGCTATTCTCAATGGTCAGGATGGAAGGTTTGAAATGTGCATTCTAGGGATTAAAACTCAGGTGAGAGACCCGGGTGGCACCATTTTTATGTGAAGGGGAGTTTCTTCATGGACGGGTTGCTTACGGCTGAGCCTTGGTGGTGGCGTAAGGTTGGTGGAGCGGTGGCAACAGGTGTGGTGCCCAGATCATGCCCGGAAGCGGAAGATAAAGACGATGAGAGTGGAGGACATATCTAATGGATGTGGCCCTATGATAGGACTCTCAATGTGTGTCGATGGCCCAGTTGGAAGGACAGGGTTAATCTGGGACCCAAGTGGTGTAGCGTGATCGGCGACGGAGTTTTCATGTTGTGGAGGTTGTTAGGTCGGACAGAGTAATGGTAGATGGTCTAAAGGGGGGTGAATAGACCAGATTAAAAATTTTAATCAAATGAATTGATTAAGTAAATTAATTATCAAAGTTAATTATTAAGGTTAATTATCAACAGAAAAAGTAAATAATTCAAGGATGTTTTTTTATAAAAGTTCGGTCCAATGTGGGCCTACTCTACTCTAATACCTCTCTACTTGGTGAGAGATACATGTGCACAAAAAATGATTTTTAAAGGGGAATCATAACCCAATTACAAAATCCTTTTCTAGTAGAGGGATAACCATGACACTGACATTTGTGTGGGGAGTCACAACCCTTACAACCTGACTTTAGACACTGGGAGTCACAACCCAAATTGTCCTGACTTTAGATACAGGGAGTCACAACCCTAAGATATTGATTTAAAATCCGGGAGTCACAACCAGAGGAAAAATAATAACAAATAATACTTTTGTGTTCAAAAGGATAAATAGAAAAATAGAGTGTGTGAGAGAGATGTGAAGTAGTGTTACAGACTCAGAACCAGATGAAAGAGAAGATAAAAATTAAATCACATGTACTGGTTTTTAAGGTTTAGATCAGCATGTCTCATCAATGAAATTGTAGTCGAAGAAAAATTAATTCGTAAATTTAGGGAATGAGTGGGTGGTGAAGCAAAGTGTTAGAGGACGTTGCAAATGCACAAAAGGTTCAAATTTCACAGTACTTTCTCTTTTTATTGTGATTGTGTTTCTTTTCCTGTAAGATAGAATTATATATATATATATAGAATAAAATATATAGCTGGTGAAACAACTCCACTTCCTTTGGATATTCAAAATTAATTGATTCAAGAGCTCCCATAAATATCTCTAAGAAAAATAGCAGCATCGTTGTTTGTTTTATTACTATAGAATAAAAATGTAATAAAATAATTCAAATTATTTTGAATAAGTCTTCCAATAAAATCTCCAGAATAATAAAAGCATTGAATGATTTAAAATAATATTTTAAATCCATTTAAAATGTTTTAAACATAGTCAAAACAGTTCCTGAAAACTAGCAGCAAATTCTAACATTAAATTAAAACATTTTAATTTACACAATTTTGAAACGTCCAAATTTCTTTGCAAAAGTAGTGATTTTTTTATCAATATTTCTCTCCAAAAATAGCACAGAAAACATTAAAAACTCTTTGATTATGATCCTTATATTTAATGATATTTTTTCACAAAAAAATCATTAAAAATAATCCATATATATGCAGAAAATCAATTTTTAAAAAATTGCACGGAATGAACAGTAATTTCGGAAATAAAAAAACTTCAGAATGAACAGTAACTTCAGAATGAACAGTAAATTTAGAGTGAATAGTAACTTCATAGTGAACAGTAACATAATGTAAGGTATGAACAGTAAATTAATGTAGGGATGATTAACAATAAAGTAACATAGGGATGAACAATAAAGTAACTAAGGAAGAACAATAAATTAACATAGGGTAGAAACAGTAAAGTAACGTAGGGTACGAACAGTAAAGTAACGTAGGGTATGAACAGTAAAGTAACGTAGGGTACGAACAGTAAAGTAACGTAGGGTAAGAACAGTAAAGTAACGTACGGATGATGAACAATAAATTAACGTAGGGATGAACAATAAAGTAACGTAGGGTACTAACAGTAAAGTAACTTAGGGATGAGGAATAGTAAAGTAATGTAGGGATGAACAATAAAGTAACTTAAGGTATGAACAGTAAAGTATAATTTGGTGAAAAATATAGACAGAATATTTTGACAAACTACAAAGATTTTTTAAGGGCTCTTGTCAACAGATAAATAAATTGGTCAAAACTAATGATTTTCAGAAAAACACATTATCTTTCAAATAAAAAACAATCAATTAAAACCGACATATACAGATCCTAAAATCATAAAAAAACAGAAGCAAAACAATTCTGGAAAAACTGATACTACAAAACAGCATAGCAAAATTTCATGTAATTAAAAATCCATTCAAAAGATATTTTTAAAGTTTTATGTAAACTAATGAAATCAAGATAAACATTTTAGATTTTCATATAATTAATTTTCATGAAAATATGATAATTGTAGATGTTGTAGTAAAATAAATACATAAATGTTTTAAAAGAATGAAATGTAGAGTATCTAAAACCATAGTAGCAACTTCATTGAGTTTTTAGAGAAATAGATAAGAATTTTTAAACTTCCTCATTAACTAATAAATTTTAGATAAATATCTTATCTTTCCAACGTGATAAGAATAAAAAAAACCAAATTACACAAATTAAGATATCATCAAAATACATAGGAAACGTAATCAAACAAAATCATATGAAATCAAATTAACGGAAATATGCACATGGAAAAACAATCTACCCCTTTTTGTTTGATTACAAAACCAAAACATTTAAACCATAAATTAATTTTTAAAATGATTAAAACCAAATTATTTCTCACTAATACCAACTTATTTCCCCACAAAAATTCTCTCCAAAACTTCTCCGCCTTTTTGTAAATAAACAAAAAAGTGAAAACATGCTCTCTCTAAACAAATGCATCAAAGAAAATTTAAAATTCCAATATACCAAGAGAAAATTTAATTTTCTCAAACTGGGAAGAGTCTAAAGGCTTTGTAAAAATTTATGCAAGATGATTTTCATAAGGGATAAACTCTAAAAACAATATCACCCTTATTCAAATGATCTCGAATAATATGAAATCTATGATTAATATGTTTTGTTATAGAATGTTGTAAGGGGTTTTTAGAAATAGAAATTGCATATGTATTATCACAATAAAGAGGTACTTTATCAAGATAAACACCAAAATCACATAAGGTTTTCTTAATCCATAAAATTTGATCACAACTACTAGTAGAAAAGATATACTCAGCTTCTACAGTAGAGAAATAAATAGATAATTGTTTCTTAGATGACTAGGAAATTAAACATTTTTCCAGAAAATGACACATACCTGATGTGATTTTTTGGTCAATTCCAAAGCCTCCAAAATCAGAATCAGAATAATATGTTAAATTAAAATAGTTATATTTTTTATAAAATAAACCAGAATCAACAGTTCCTTTAACATATCTAATTATTCTTTTTACAGCTTTAACATGGATCTCTTTAGTATCATCTTGAAATCTAGCACATAAACAAACACTAAAAATGATGTCGAATCTAGATGTAGTTAAATATAGAAAGATACATATCATACCTCTATAAACTTTAAAATCAACTGATTTACCAGATGCATCCCTATATAATTTATAATTAGTACCAATAGGAGTTTTCATGGATTTATAGGAATCTAGAACAAATCGTTTATCTAAATCTTTACCATACTTAGATTGATTAAGAAAAATTCCCTATTTCCTTTGAGAAATTTGAAGTCCAAGAAAGAACATTAATTTTCCCATTAAGCTCACGTAAAATTCAGAAGACATCAATGAAGAAAAATCATTACAATGTTTTTCACTAGATGATCCAAAAATTGTATCATCAACATAGATCTGAACAATTAAAATATCATCAGAATATCTTTTAATAAAAAGATTTTGATCAACATTTCCTTTCTTGAAACCATTTTTAATAAAAATAAAGAAATTATTTCATACCAAGCACGAGGTGCTTGTTTGAGACCATATAAAGCTTTAGATAATTTAAAAACATGGTCGGAAAATTTTTCATTTTTGAAACCAGGGGGTTGAGAAACATAAACTTCTTTAGTAATAAAAACATTTAAGAAAGCACTTTTTACATCCATTTGATATAATTCAAAACCTTGAAAACACACAAATGACAACAAAATTCTACTTGCCTCTAACCTGGAAATAGGTGAAAATGAATCTTCAAAGTCTATTTCTTCTTCTTGAGAGTATCATTGAGCAAAAAGTCTGGCTTTTTTTGACAATCTATCCAGATTTGTCCAGCTTGTTTCTAAAGATCCATTTAGTACCAATTACCTACTTATCTTTAGGAAATTATACTAAAGTCCAAACATTATTTCTAAAAAACTGATTTAATTCAACTTTCATAGCAACAATCCAGTTTTCATATTTTAAAGCATCATTAAAATCAGTAGAAACAAAATAAGAAATAAAAGAATAATTGGAACAATAATTTAAAATATAATTTCTGGTTTTGACACCAGAATCAAAATTTCCAAATACATTTTCAACAGGATGATATTTATGAATCTTCCATGATATTGGATTAGGTTGAGAAGGATTATTCTCCCCCTAAATTAATTCATTCTTATCTTGAGTAATATATTCACCAAAATTAAAATCACTAAACTCATCATCAGTAACATTAGAATCAGAATTTATTTAAACATTATTTTCATCAAACATAACATGATCAGATTCTTAAATAACCATCGTTCTTTTATTATAAACTCTATAAGCTTTAATATTGTTATAATAACCAAGAAAAATACCTTCATCACTTTTATCATCAAATTTATCTAAATTATCCTTTGAATTTAAAATAAAAACTTTACTGCCAAAAACTCTAAAATAATAAACTTTAGGATTTTTATTTTTGAATAATTCGTAAGGATTTTTCTTTAGAAAAGGTCTAATAAGAATTATATTTTAAATATAACATGCATAAAAAATATCCTCAACCCAAAAATATCTAGGCAGATTATATTCACTTAACATAGTTTGAGCAATTTCAATAAGAGTTCTATTTTTCTGTTCTACAACACCATTTTGTTGTGGTGTTCTAGGAATAGAGAAATTATGAAAATATCCATTCTTTTCATAGAATTTTTCAAAATCTAAATTATGAAATTCACCTCCTTTATCACTACGAATAGAAATAATCATACAACCCTTTTCATTTTGAATTAATTTACAAAAAATAGTGAATTTAGATAAAGTATGATTTTTATGAGCTATAAAATATACCCAAGTAAATATACTATAATCATCAACAATAGATAAAGTATATTTCTTCCCACCAAGTCTTGAAATTTGAGTTGGACCAAATAAATCAAGATGTACTAACTGTAAAGGCTTATTAGTACTTATCTGATTGATAGGTCTAAAAGAAATTTTTTGATGCTTCCCTTTCATGTAAGCATCACAAACATGAAGTTGTTCATTATTCAATGAAGGAGGATGTAAAAAATTCTTATGCTTTGAGATCTTATGAAACATTCTGAAATTAACATGACCTAAACGTCGGTGCCAAAGGATGTCGTCATTTTGTACAAAATTCAAACCCTTTACATGTTGAACAATTAGTTCAGCAAAATCAATAGTATAAATATTATCTTTTCGATTAGAATAAAATAATAAATAATCATATTTAAAAACTAAACATCTATAATTTTGAAATTTAACTTTCATTCCATTATCACATATCTATGATATACTAATTAAATTATGTTTTAAACCTTCAACATATAAATCTTTTGAAATAAATGTAGAATTTGAAATACCAACTTTACCAAAAACATTTACTTTTCCTTTGGAATTGTCTCAAAAAGTAATAGTGCCTCCATCAAATGTGTTGTATGAGGTAAAATTTTATGGGTCTCCGGTCATATGCCTAGATCATACACTGTCCATGTACCATATTTTTTTCTTGTGACATCCAAGGTATCTTTCCTAAAAAATCAATTAATTAACAATTTTGGTACCCAAGATACTTTGGGTCCAATAGGATTAGTAATACAATTTTTAGGAACCCATACATAATTTAAACATGTATTGTAAGGTACTCTCGATAACAAGGATTTTGAAATATTAGTTTTTTAAATCCCAAAGATTTTTTAAATCTAAGGGAGCAGTCATTGGCATAGTGACCATTCATGCCACATTTAAAACAAGTAACAGTTGAAGTATAACCATTTTTACTTTTAACAAAATGGGTTTTATACATTTGAGGTAAATTTTTATCATAACCAAAATCATATTTATTTTTATCAGTTTTATTCAAATACATTATCTCATGATATTTTACACAACCTTGAATAA
This sequence comes from Viscum album, assembly GCA_963277665.1. Classification (NCBI taxonomy): domain Eukaryota; kingdom Viridiplantae; phylum Streptophyta; class Magnoliopsida; order Santalales; family Viscaceae; genus Viscum; species Viscum album. The sequence continues at coordinate 7,636 of CAUJRU010000032.1, read as the reverse complement.
AAGAAGATAAATTTTGTTTAAGATATTCAACTTCCTTTTTCAATTTCTCATTCAAATCTTGAACAGTTTTCAAATTATCATAAACTATTGAATGAGAAGAAGAAGCAGAGTTTGTTAAATTTTTATTTTCTTGAAAAATTAATCTATTTTCATAAATAAGTTTTTCATTATCTTCTTTAAGTTTATTATATACATCAGCAATTTTGAAAATATCTTTTCTTAATCTTTCAATTTCATTATTTAATTCAAAACATTGGGGTTTTCAGATTCATATTCAGAATCAGAACATTCAGAACAATAACATGAATTACTAACCTTATCCAGTGATGCCACAAAACACATGTTAGCAGATTCTTTGTCATTTCCAGATTGTTCACTAGAATCAGATTCTTTAGTACAACTCATGCTGGTTGTCAATGCCTTTCTATCCTTCTTTTTGTATTTGTCTTTATTCATTAGTTTAGGGAAGTCTGGTATGATATGACCTTTCTTCTTGCACTCATAACAAGTTACATCTGAAGTATTGTAATTTGTATCACCATTTATATCTCCATTATATTGTTATTTTTTATGCTTTCTTCTAAAGTGGTTTTTGAATCCTTTATTTTTCATTCTTTTGTAGACTCCCGTTACAATATGAGCCATGCCTTCCTTTTCAATATCCTGTAGATTAGAATCATAAGACTCATTAGAAATAACATTTACAGACTTAAAATCTACACCTTTTATTTTTTTTGTATCCCCATTAGCTATGTTCTTTAATTCCAATTCATATTAGAGTAGTGATCCAATCAATTCATCAAGTGTGTACTCTTTGAAGTTATTGCTTTCATCAATGGAAACCTTTTTTGCATGCCATTTCATTGGTAATGTTCGTAGGACTCTTTCAACAAGTACATGATTTTCCAGAGATTCTCCAAGTGAATTCATTCCATTCACAATGCTTGTGAATCTATAGAACATTTGGTTTACAGTTTCATCTTCACCCATCTTGATGTCTTGATACTTAGCACGAAGCATTCCAGGCTTGGTTCAGATCAATTTGTCAGAGACAAGGTGAGTAACTTGTAGAATTTTCCAAATCTCATGAGTTGTCTTGCATGCCGACACAGGACTAAAAACACTTCTGTTAATAGCACAATATAAAATATTATCAACTTTTTAATTTAAGTCATATCTAATAGCATCAATTCCTATAAGAGTATATGGGTCAGCTTCAGGCAGTGTGTATTGTTTGGACATGATAGACCAGTGATCAATGCTCAACTGTTTGAGTTATGCCTCCATTTGGGATCTTTAGTATCCATAGTCATTTCCATGAAAATGTGGTGGATTCTAAGAAATCCAAGCATTATTTGGGTTCAATCCTGCCATCTTATAATATCTTTATCCTTGGATTGTGAGGTCTAGGAATATTTTAGCACAATAAAATATAAAAGCAGACAAAAAAATGGTTGGATAAATTCCTGAAGGAACAACCGACGGTACCGATATTTTGTATAATGAAATATGATGATAGAGAAAAACTATTCTCAATAAGGTTATCCTTTGATACCAATTGTTAGGTCAGACAGGGTAATGGTAGATGGTCTAGAGGGGGGGGGGGGGTGAATAGACAAGATTAAAAATTTTAATCAACTGAATTGATTAATTAAATTAATTATCAAAGTTCATTATTAAGGTTAATTATCAGTGGAAAAATTAAATAATGCAAGGAAGTTTTTTTATAGTAGTTCGGTCCAAAGTGGTCCTACTCTACTCTTATACCTCTCTACTCGGCAAGAGATACGTGTACACAAAAAAATAAATGATTTTTAAAGGGGAATCATAACCCAATTACAAAATCCTTTTCTAGTGGAGGGGTAACCACGACATTGACTTTTATGTGGGGAGTTAAAACCCTTATAACCTAACTTTAGACACTGGGAGTCACAAACCAAACATTCCTGACATTAGATACAGGGAGTCACAACCCTCAGATCTTGACTTTAGAATCTGGGAGTCACAACCCGAATAAAAAGAATAAGAAATAATGATTTTTGTGTAAAAGCATAAATACAAAAAATAGAGTTCGTGTGAGAGATAGGAAGTAGTGTTATAGGATCAGAACCAGATGAAAGAGAAGATGAAAATTAAATCACAGGTACTGGTTTTTAAGGATTAGATCTGCACGTCTCATCAATGCAATTGTAGTCGAAGCAGAATTAATTCTGCACTTGAGGGAACGAGCAGGTGGTGAAGCAATGTGTTACAGGGCGTTGCAAATGCACAACAGGTTCAATGTTCACATCACTTTCTCTTTTTATTACGATTGTGTTTCTTTTCCTGTAAGATAGAATGATACATATAGAGAATAAAATATATAGCAGGTGTAACAACTCCGCTTCCTTTGGATATTCAAAATTAATTGAGTCAAGTGCTCCCATAAATATCTCCATGAAAAATAGGAGCACTATTGCTTCTTTTATTCATGTAGAATAAATATCTTATAAAATAATTCAAAAATATTTTGAATAAGTCATCCAATAAAATCTCCAGAATAATAAAAGCATTGAATGATTTAAAATAATATTTTAAATCCATTTAAAATGTTTTAAACATAGTCAAAACAGTTCCTGAAAACTAGCAGAAAATTATGAAATTAAATTCAAACATTTAAATGTAAACAATTTTGAAATTTCCAAATTTATTTGTAAAAGACATTACAACTTTTTATTAATTTTTCCCTCTAAAAATAGCACAAAACATTAAAAAATCTTTGATTATAATCCTTATATTTAATGAGAATTTTTCACAAAAAAATCCTTAAAAAATAATCCATATATATGCAGAAAATAAATTTTTAAAAAATTACATGGAATGAACAGTAATTTCAGAAAGAACAGAAACTTCGGAATGAACAGTAACTTCAGAATGAACATTAACTTCGGAGTGAACAGTAACGTAATGTAGGGTATGAACAGTTACGTAACATAGGGATGATGATTAGTAAAGTAACACAAGGATGAGAAATAAAGTAACATAGGGATGAACAATAAAGTACTATAGGGTATGAAGAGTAAAGTAACGTAGGGTATGAAAAGTAAAGTAACGTAGGGTACGAATAGTAAAGTAACGTAGGGTACGAACAGTAAAGTAACGTAGGGATGGTTAATAGTAAAGTAACATAGGGATGAACAATAAAGTAACATATGGTATGAATAGTAAAGTAATGTAGGGATGATGAACAGTAAAGTAACGTAGAGATTAACAATAATGTAACGTAGGGTATGAACAGTAAAGTATACTTTTGTGAAAAATCTGGACAGAATATTTTTACAAACTCTAACGAATTTTTAAGGGGTCTTAAAAACAAATTCATACTTTGGTCAAAACAAATGATTTTTATAAAAACTCATTATATTTCTAACAAAAAAATAATCAATTAAAACTGACATCAATAGCTCCTAAAATCATCAAAAAAACAGAAGCAAAAAAATTCTGGAAAAAACTGTTACTACGAAACAGCATAGTATAACTTCAAATAATTAAAAATATATTCAAAAGATATTTTTATACTTTGATGTTAACTAATGAAATCAAGATAAATATTTTATCTTTCCATATAATCAGTTTTCATGAAAATTCGATAATTTTAGAAGTTTCAGTAAAATAAATACATAAATGTTTTAAAATAGTGAAATGTAGAGTTTGTAAAACCATAGTAGAAACATCATTGAATTTTTAGAGAAATAGATAAGCATTTTCAAACATCCTCATTAACTAATAAAGTATAGATAAATATCTTATCTTTCCAATTTGATAAGAATAAAAAAAATACAAATAACAAAAATTAAAATATCATCAAACTATAGAGGAAAAGTAATCAAACAAAATCATGTGAAATCAAATTAAAGGAAATATGCACATGCACAAAAGAGGTGTTGGCCGCCGTCACGGCGAGGTGATGATGATGTATGCGTGGGACACAGAGGGAGAAGATCGGCGATTGCGGGCTGACGAGGTGTAAGTACCCGCGTCAACTGGTTGGCGATGATGTCTAGTGCGTGGATCAACCTGACAATCATGAGATTCTTGGGATGTAGGTGGCAATGTTGGCGTGTTGACTTCAGGTTGCGTTTGGATTTGTTGAGATACAGTTTTCCATTCATAATATTTTGGGGTGGATAACCTGGGTTGGGCCCTTATCGGGTTATGGTTGGTGCATTCTTGCACGGTCCACCGGAAGGTGCTTCTGCAGGATTTTTATTTTGTTGACGGGTTTTTTCTTTGGTTGTCTTGTGGGCGGGGTTAGGGTGTCACACTGTGTTTGGTTTGGTGGCATTTCTACAACATTTCCATAATATTGTATCTGCTTTACTTTTCTTCATAAAATTTTGGGACCGAGTATGCTCGGATCCCAAACCTTCCTGGCTATATATATATATATTTTAAATATATATTTATTAAAAAAATTAATTTATTATCTATTAAATTTAATAAATATATTTATTAAATATATTTATTAAAATGTATTTATTTATAATAAAAGTGTATAAAATTAATGATAAATATATAATAAATTTATTTATTTCTATAAATATGAATTTATTTATAATAAAAGTGTATAAAATTAATTATAAATACATAACTAATAAATTCATTTTTAATAAATAAATATAAATATTTATAATTTTTAATATATATATGTATATATTTTTTAAATAAATATATATAATTATAAAAGTGTATAATATTAATTATTAATATTGACTTATAAATAATTTTATACCCTTTTATAATTATATATATATACATATTTATATATTAGCAATTATATATAAATACATACATATTTACATATTAACAATTATAAATAAATATATTTATAAATATATATTTACAATTACAAATAAATATTATTATAAATATATACATATTTATTAATATATATATATATATATTGATATATATATATATTGATATAAATATATATATTATATTTAGATATATTTTTATAGAGATAGATTTTAAGTAAATTTATTATTTATATTATATATGTTTATTATATTTTTATAGAGATAGATTTGTAAGTAAATTTCCATTTATGGTGACCGTTTCTACGATTACATAAAATTGATTAGATGTGATGATGATCAAGATTAGTGTGATGTTGTTGGGCATATAGATCACTTTTCCTTGTGTTGTTTAGAAGTAGGATTAAAATTCTTATGTCTGGTTCAGACTCTCAAGGAAATCATGATTTTTCTAGGGATTCTAAATCCCTAACATCTGGAAAAGCTCCAGGTACATAGATTTTGAGACGTTTTTAGAGTTCAAATCATGGTCGAAAACTTTGGGATGGCAGGAGAGGCATGAGCCACTTTTAAAACATCAGGAACAGTGGGTCGACCGTTAATTGGCATCAACAATTTTCTAGGCGGGAAGTTCTTCACGCCGTCTTTCTGATATCCGCAATTTTCATTGGATTTTTTTGCGATGTCTGGTTTTCTTTAGCCGGTGAGGATGGATGGAGATGGTGACACTGTGTGGTGAGGCGGCACCCCGATGGAGATGACGAAGGAGGTCAAACAGTGGGGAGCGGTGGTCTTGGGATCCTGGTGGAACTGGTGTTAGATGGGTTGTTGCGTGGGGGCTTCGGCCTTGAGCTGAATAGATGGGTGGTGACACCTAGGAACAGGGAGCGTAGGCATGCAACAACCCTGTCGGGAGTGATGACCGAGGCATGACTTCAGGCGTTCTGGCACAGGGATCCAAGGCAGAGACCTCATCAAGCAAGGTGATGGTTCTGCTGCATGGTGACAGGATCATGTTAATGGTGACTCTCAAAGCACCGATTTCGTGTGATGACTGGACCTGTCATCGAGGACATGCCGACAATGGCCTTGGACACAGGAGCACCGGCCGCGACACGGGATTTTTGACAATTAGAAATTTTATATAATTATAATAAATTATCAATTTTAATTATATTTATAAATATATCTATATTTATAAATCTATATTTATATAGCTACAAATAAATCGTATTTAATTAAATCATTGAAAATTTGAAAAATTAAAATAATTAAATAAGCCTTATATATAATTATTTATATAAGTTTATATATTTATTTATAATTATTTATATAAATAAACATTATTAAATTTAAAATATAAGGTTTATTTATATTTATACGAAACAGATATGATCATGGATTTGGTAGCAGTGAAAAACGGGCAGCGAGTCCGCTGGTTAAGCGTGCTTGGGACGGGTTTGGGGGGGCGAGTTTATTAAAAATAGCCCACATTTGAAACGGGCTTATATGGGCAGCCCGCACAGACATCCAACCCATGTGGGTTTACCCGCACGGATATGGGCTGGCCCGCGGGTTAATGGTGTAATTTGTTTTATAATAATTATACTAACTTTAATTTTTTTAGGCCCTTCATTTCCCAACGCTGCATGCATGCCTCTCGTCCCGCCGCCTCCCTTGCCCTTCATTTCCCAATGTTGCCGCATGCCTGCCTCTATTTATCCATTTATATTTATTTTATTTATCCTCACATATTCCACCGCTCCTCCTTCACAGTCACCTGATGCACTCCACATAGACTCCTCCTCCGCTACCCCCCGGCCCCGGCCTCCTACCCCCGGCCCCGGCCTCCCCCGTTGCTACCCTTCGGCACCAGCCTCCGCCACAACCCCTAGCCCCGGCGTCCTCCGCCGCTACACCCCGACCTACTTCGCCGCTAACCACCGGCCTCCTCCGCCGCTGCTACCCCCAACCCCAGCCTCCTCCGTTGTGACCCCTGCGACCCCCCTAACCTCCTCTGCCGCTACCCCTGGCCCCGAAATCCTCCACCGCGCCGCGACCCCCGACCCCGGCCTCCTCTGCTGCGCCGCGACCCCCGCTCCCCCCGACCCCAGCCTCCTCCACTGCAACCCCCCATCCCCAGCCTCCCCCATCGCGACCCCCACTACCCCCCCCCCCCACCTTGGCATCCTCCGCCGCTACCCCCCGGCCCTAACATTCTCTGCCGCTACCCTCGACCTCCTCCACCGCTGCTACCCCAGGCCCCGACCTCCTTCCCCGCGACCCCCGCTACCCCGGCCTCCTCCGTCGCTACCCCCCACTACCCCCAGCCCAGGCCTCCTCCGCAGCTACCCCCGGCCCCGACCTTCTCCGCTGCTACCCCGGGACTCCTCCGCCGCGAAATTTAAAAAATTATAAAAAAAAACAGTATTGAATGCGGGTTGCCCGCGGGCTTGCCCGCATTCGCTGCGGGGCGGGCGGGCTTGATAAATCCAACAGTTTTTTATGCGGTCTTTTGCGGGTCTATCTTGCGTGGGCTTAGCTCACCCCACGTCACCCTGTCCGTTTCGCATTGCTAGGATTTGGTAACCCAAATCTATGACCCCACAAAGTTTAATTAAAAAGTAAAAGACAAACATTACACACACATCATATCCCATAGACCCACAAATACAACACCTAACAAAATGGCCCAGTAGCCCAAAGCATCACTGTAAAATAGTCATGACCATCCTGGAACTGCCCAAACAATGTCAACTGTTGTCACCCTGCCTTTCTACATCTTGAAGTCGTAGTTGATTTTGCATCCAGAGGTCACCCTCATTGCAAACCAAGTCGCC